>OX419622.1:3600000-4200000 GCA_948473465.1 Lithophane ornitopus
CTTACACCGAATGCTCTACGCATCACATCCTAGCCCGTAGATAATTAAAAAAACAAAATGTGATACACCAGTTTATTTTAGTCGAGTCAAATTAAGGGGAGATAAAATCGACTAAAATTATAATATCGCATTTTTCGTGCACGAGAGCATCAAAGCGGCGGTTGCGCCGTTGTTCCGCGGGACGGCGGTATTAGCGCTCTGTCGCATCTTCAGAGGGCGGCGAGATCAAAGGATAGGTACACAGTAACCGCTCCCATTGATGTCGCGCACAAAGGGAATTGATTGTTGCAAACCTGCTTTTTTTTTTAGAGACGTATTGATGACACATTCTGTTTTTTTTTGTTTTGTTTTCTGTTTTACGTTCGTGTTTACAATGTGCGATATTGCATGACGTGTGGGTCGTGTGGGATACATGAAGTTTTTTTTTTGTCAATTGCAAATGGGATTTAATGCCTTTTATTCTTTGCATTTTGATGTTGTTGTTGCATAACTGCTATGAAAGTTATTTTAAATGACATCATGATCAATTAAAGATTGATTACCATTCATGAATGTTTATAATTCATGATTTAAGTAGATCAATGATAATAATAATTATTATGAAGTAAGTACTTATAGTTATCAATGGAGCTGACCCCAACATAGTTGGTAAAAGGCTAGGCAGATTGTTTTAAAGTTATCAATGAAGTAATTAAGTACAAAAATATAACGAATGCAATAATAATTTGTCATTTTTATCAGAGGATCCTGACCTGACCTGAATACTAACGGAAGTTCAACTTATTTGGCACCTCAATTATTTTAACAGTTTACTTGAAATTATCAATGAGATATGCATATCATTTATAGATGAAATTAGATGTAAACAAACTAAATTATAATAATGTTATGAATGAATGAGGCATAATAATTAGGTCAATAACCAATATTTGTTGATATTCGGAACAAAACTTAGGAAGAAACCTTTATTTTATGCTACAAATAGATAATTAGGTATTCTTTAAAAGAAATAGTTCATTATTACACACAAATAAGTAGGAAATCAGTTCAATTTTTAAACTGGAGACAAAAATGTGTCTGGTTTGTATAAAAAAAAAACATTTTCATACTGCACTATGAGTTATGACAGTGTATCAAGCAGCAGAGTGCAATTATTGCCCATTTTATACTGGCCCCAGGCTAAAGTAGAATAAAAGGTACCTTTGCTTTTCAAACAAAAAAAAAGAAGCAATATTGCTATGAACCAGACTACTTCTTTACAGCATCTGTAGAAGTCAAAACTCTGGAATTTAAGAAAAACCCAATAGTCACTATGGTTATTTCTCAGTTTCATTACCTTGTTGTATATTTATATTACATAATAGATATTTATTGTGAATGAGTACAGAACTATACACAGTTAATAATGGAAAGAAACAAGTTATCTCAAAGAAAATAAATGTTTGTCCCCAAGTTTATCCCTGTCCAGCAACAGCTAAATTTTCATAAATGTCATTGTATTCAGGTAGGTATACTAAAACTTCAGGCAATACCTTTATTTTAGAGTTCAAAACATGCAACTCAGGAGAAAAACTTACTGATAAAACAATCATTTCAAACTTTTCTCATCAAAATGATGCATGTTTATATAAATAGAGCTGTATCTCTCATCCTAAAGGAACCTCACATATAAAAAAATATGAGGTCAGTAGGTAAGTAGGTAGGTACTTCACAAGTTTGTAAACAAAAACTTTTTGTAAGCGTCATCCTGACACGAAATAACCAAAATCATGTGCCATTCCAGTTACAATAACAAAACTTGTAGAAATGTCTTCAATACAACCTAAGACAAGATCCTAACCTTACAGTGAATTATTTATAACTATTACCTACCTGTACATACTTGATGTTGTACCGAATATACTATTTGAGGCTAATCGTAACTTGGTCGGACGTTATAACTCATGTTAGCATCGAAAGCGTTAATTTTATAAGTCGTAATATTGGAATAAGCATCAGTTTCTTACCTCGTTGACACCTGAACTCCAAAGTGATCCGAGAGTTCGTTACAACTTCACACACAAAACTTCCAACTTTTAATGTTCTATATTTACACTAGACAATACTTATACACTGTGAGTTAGTTTATTTCGAGTCTTTCAACTTACAAACAAGCGGATAACAACATTATCACGTAGAAAACAAAAATTAATTCACACGCTTGACGTCGCTTTCGCCATGGTGTTGATGCACTTTGGCGCGCTCTCGTGGCTTCTTTCTGAACTATCAACGTAACGTTTCATTCAACGCAATACCAAATGTAAGGAGCCATGCATCACTTCTTGTTCAATGTTCAACACTGTAGATTAAAGAGACAAAAAAACAAATTGCTCGTTGCTATTCTAAAGTATTAAACAAATCTTATATCGAGTGGTCGGCCGTACAGTTGCAAGAGAAGTAATATAACTTCATGATTAAAGCAAGTTGATTCGATAGGGTGCATACTACAGACAACATTTTATTTTTTAAAGAAAAGTAGACAGTACGCACAGAACAATATAATTATGTCCATCGCGATCCATCGCTTTAACTTGTTCGTCCAGTCAGTGACTCACCTTACACCTGTCTGACAAGCAAAGAGTATAATAATAATACAGTTAGTGGGAAAACATTTTCCAATGAAACTTACCTACTTGCTCTTGTGACATTGTCAGATTTCATGGAGAATACCAGTCCGGTTATGAGATTTAATGTTCCAAATTGGCACTGCAATCCATTCATTCACATGTAGTTGTACAAAGATCTTGTAGCCTGTGGCCAAAATCGGAACTAACCCCGCCATCTCGTTTTATCACAACAATTTCAGAAAACAATGTTTACCAAAAGCGCTCTCCTGTCTGTCTGTCAAGCGCCAAAAAATCCTTGTAGTAGCATTTTAGAAGGTATCAAAACGATTAATTCCTTCGTGATATCTCATAGTTTTTTCATGATCGATATTCCTGAATTATAATGAACAATTTAGAAGCATGGGGTATCTATTTATGTGCTGCGCTCCCTAGAGTATGTTCCTTGGTGGTGCGGTGGCGACTGTACGCAAGTGTCGACGCGCGCTCGCTCTTGCATGCTCGAGGAGCGTGCTTGCACTTTCTCGAGTACGCGAGTGTATGCCCCGTGCAATTGCATTTTGTACGCTATTTCCAACTCTAATACAGTTGTATTTCAGTTAATTATCAACTAATCAATAAAAACAGTTCTTGCCGCTTTGCCTGCGCTGACGCATAAGACCAATGGCAGTAATAAAACAAAAAATATTTAAAAAAAAATGCTTTATTTATATCCAGACAAGTAGACAAACATAGATTAAAATACATCAATTAGACTGGAAGTAATGTGATACTGCCATACATAACACTAACGTTATTTACGTCGACACATTACCTATTGGACATAGAAAAACATCGTCATCAATGAAACCGAAATGTTTCAAACAACAGCATTATTTTCGCACAACATACGAGGGGAAAATAAATTGGTTAATATGCATTGTCAGATATTGCATATCACTAAAAATGAAAACGAGACAAAACACATTTTAACTACTGTTTGTAACTGTTGTTTTATATTGAGCAGGTACAAAACAGCAAACAAAATCATTCAAACTAAAAAATTAAACATGCCAGTGATGGCGCCTCACTAAATACTACAAAAATGACTAAAGCAGCATGACTGTTCCTTAAAACGCTACAATAATAAATTAACTATTCAATCGTAGAGAAAAATCAAGTCATTGAGGTAATTTCTTACACAAGGAACCTTACACTTGAAAATAGCTTACAGAATCACACTACAGAAATGTTTTACGTACGTAGTGAGTTAATAAATATGTTTAAAAATAAAAAAATATAAGCATGGGTCAGTGATGTAGGTTACAATCATTTTACATCTAAATTAATTTGGTTTGCTCACCTAACAAGTAGTTTATATATTACTTTTCCTTCTTAAATAACTAGATGATAATGATAAAATTTTATCTATCGATATTTGAACTTTAGGAAAGTGTTGTGAAGCTAATAGTTAATTAATGTTATCTAAATAGCGTGCTCGTTACACACTCTGTGTATTCCTGTTTCTTTGCATTATTAGTAAAGATATATTCTTATGAAACATGCATGCGGACTTTTACCTTATTGCCTATTTTCAAATTGCGTTGCGGTTTAACATACATCCTTACATATTACAAAACAAAGTCCTCCACCGCGTCTGTCTGTCGTCCTATACGCGATAAACTCAAAAACGACTGCACCTATTTTCATGCTGTTTTCATCAATGAATAGAGTGGTTCTCGAGTAAAGTTTTAGTATATAATAACCGACATCCACGCGGGAGAAGTCGCGGGCATCAGCTAGAACTTATATATAACAAAGTGTGCAAATATTTATTAGTTAACTAACTAACTCTAATATTCATGAAAGCCTGACATTGACCAATTTTAAAAAGCAGTGCCCTTTTCTTTTATAAAATAACCAAACAAACTTATTTACAGCCTTAACTGTAACTTACAAAACATCGGATGAATCATGGCCGGTTCGAACTTTGCTCAGAAGGCTGCGCAGCAACATTTTTTAGGAACCAAGTGGTGACATGAAAAAAATGAGTAAGTGGAGGGCAGGGACCGAAAGCGGTTACGGTTAAAATACCTCAAAAATATACCGGTACTGGTTTAAAATAAAGGTTGAGCTATACCGATACCTTTAACATAAAAGTTGGGCTAAACCGTTATCTACCCTTTACACGATTTCGTGTTTCAAGACGGCATGCCGCAGGTGTGTTCGAACACGTTAGAACTTGTATGTTTTGTGCAATTTGTTTGCTGTACTCTTTTTGTATCTCTTTGATTGTTGCCGACTGTGCGCCGGTGCGTCAAGGAAATTCTCTATTTATTAAGGTTTAGGTACTGCTACCGAAATATACCGGTATGCATTTCCAACCTCAAAATTCCGCTACTGAAAAAAGAACGGTAGGTATCGAAAATTTTGGGTACCCTTATTAACGGTATGACGTCATACTGAAATTTAAAGGCACCTTAATTTTTGAGTAATTCAGTCCCTGGTGGGGGGAGAACATGCGTGAAAGTTCGGGGAGCCTACGTTCAGAACGGCCATAATTCATAAGCCGTATTCTACTACATTACGTTAGTTTTTTTGGTACTACTTGTAATAATGGTGAAACGTTGATGTTTGATGAGACTATAGTCTAAGAACTACACAAATATAACAAATACAAGATCCATAGAACAATTACTAAGGCAACTCGCTAAAGCTGTCTGTGTCTACATCTATATTATATCTACTAGAATGGGTCAGCCTCTTCAAACATAGCGACCTACCTGCAAAGAGAACTTTGTAAAAAATTGTTACAGTTTACAGTAAATTTTTTTTGTACATTCTTTGAAGGTAGGTCATATTTAGCTGCGGCCGCACTCTGTCATTTCAGGTTTTTTTAAAGTTTTTTTTTTAACTAAATTTTGAAACGCCGCTAAAATGTAAATACGGCAATAAAATAGTATCGTGCAATGTAGTCATAGTTACGACGCGTAAACATAACCAGTGCGACCCCACGCTAAATTAGTACATTGTACAAATCGTCTACAAATCAACTACTATTTTTCAAAAACTCTATACAGTATCGAAATTCCAACATCAATAAAGTGTGTAAAGATTGTGGCACTAGGTGTTCGCCTACCTACCCACATACGAAAAAGGCGTGACTTTCATCTTTATCGATGTATTAACGGAACCATAAAACTACAAACATTTTTAATCATTCTAGAGTAGCCTACTTGCGCAATTCAGTAATAAGTAAGTTGTATTTATTTCGTAGGATAATCGAAAAATTCGGTATTTAAGCCGGATTTTACAATGATCCATATAATTAGAACAAATAATTACGAATAAATTTCAAAGTTTCCATAAATCCGGTCCGTTGCAAGTGCCCTAAGTCCTAAGATTTCCATTATCCTGTGAAATTATATTAATCCGAAAAAAAAAAAAACCACATCTAAGCGCTCATTTTGTTGAGTCCCTTGATGAAGTTGGTCATGTCATACTCCTCCTCATACTGCTTGTCATCCCAGAGGTCGGGCAGCGTCTCGAGCACGGACTTGGCGCCAGACGGGCCGGCCTGCTGTTGCGCAGGCGCCGCACAGTTGCTGCTTGATAAGTTGAACAAGTCCAGGAGCTGGTCGGTACCCATGGTTTCCATTGCGGCGTTCTCGCTGCTTATAACTGTGTTGGCCGTCAGTAGCTTGAATTTTTGTAGACTATGGAAGAAATTGAATAAAATGAATATGTTGGTTGATAAAGATTATCCTAGTTGGTATTGGCTAGTTTTCGAAACTCTACGACAGTGCGCGTATTTTGCGTGTTATAACAAACATCTTATTATTATATTCGTTTTCTTAGGGTTGCGGATTTTATCTCTACTTTGACACGCCAGCAGTGGCAACATTATAGGCTGAAATATTATGGTACTAGCTGCGCCCCGCGGTTTCACACGAGTCTCGATCCCGTGGGAATATCGGGATAAAAAGTATCCTATGTCATATTACAGGTCATGGTCTACCCTTTGTGCCAAATTTCATCTAAATCTGTTCAGCCGTTTTAGCGTGAAAGCGTAATAAACAAATAAACTCACTTTCGCATTTATAATATTAGTTGGGACAGTTAGGATTATTAGAAAAAATTGCTCTGCTCTGTTACATTTTTCCTAATATAACATTATGCAAAGCTTGTATATTAAAGTAAGACAAAAGCGCACACGACTATAGTTGTTCTGCGCCTTAAGATACGTGCGGGGTTCCGGGGGGCAGTGCAGGCCGCGCATTCGTCACCGGGGGCCAGGCGTGCCTCGCCGCGCATTCATAAAGCGCGGAACAACTGTCTTACTCTTTTACTACGTTGGCTAATTTATAAAAAAACGTAAAATCACAAACTCACCCCATAATCTTCTCCTCGAGCGTGTCCCTGGTAATTAGCCGGTACACGTTGACGACCTTCTTTTGTCCGATGCGGTGCGCGCGGTCCATTGCTTGTAAGTCCTTCATGGGGTTCCAATCGTGTTCTACGAAGATCACCGTGTCTGCTCCCGTGAGGTTCAGACCGAGGCCACCCACCTGTGCGGGAAAAGCAAGTATAAGTCATTATTGTTTTTTTTTTCTGAAAGGAAATCCTTGTTTTCTCTCTATCAAATCAAATCTATATTGCTGAACACTGTACATATAAATAAATTTCAAGAAGTTCAGTGAATGCGCAGTTACATAGTGAACTGTGCATACACTGAACTTCTTGAAATTTTGGGGAGAATTAAGAGATTTGTCGGATCCTCAACTAAAAGCCCTGCTACTGGGAGTTGGGAGTACGAGGAATACTTGCTACTTGACTGCATGAAGTAACATGTCTACGTTAGCAGAATTCTCATCACACACAAACTCCAATTTTGAACCGACAATTATTACTTTACGAAAACACTCGAGGTTTGTTGTACAATGATTGCTGTCTGGTCACGGCATATTTATTGATCAGAAACCCAGGTTTTCAGAATTTCAAATCATTTACTGTTGTTAATCAATGGTTACAGATTTCCTGCACCAAGCCAGCACGCGTAGCATGACAACCATAGAACCGGGTTTTCTACGGGTTTTGTCGACGGAAGAATAGACAAAATGATAGATTGTGATTGTTTATCTGTCATTTTGTCTATTCTTACGTTGACAAAACCCGTTTCGATTGTGGTCATGCTAAAAGTGCTAGCCTGTCTCTTGTCTATATACAATAGTCGTCTTCACCGTATTGGGCGAATGCGGCCTAGACAAATTCTTTCGTGCCGTGACTTCACTGATGACTATAGCAAACCTATATTTGGCCCTATCTATAAGTAAGTGGTAAAGTACTTATGTTCTTACCGCAGTAGTAAGCAGCAGTAGATCGATAGACACATCATTATTGAACCTCGTAACAATGGCATGTCTCTGATGCGGCGGCACACTGCCATCAAGCCGTAAGTACGTGACGGCCGGCAGGTGGCGCTTCAGTAGGTCTTGTTCTACGATGTCCAGCATCTTCTTGAGTTGGCAGAAGACGAGGGCCCGGTGTTGGGACACGATGGCTTCGGGTTCCACGTCAGAAGCTGGCGTGCCTATGCCGCAGTCGAGGAGAAGTTGTCTGGGGAAGAAGAGTTGGATGAGTATTATTATCTAGTATTTTGGAACTATGTCGTAATAAGTTTTCTGTCAAGAAATTCAGAGCAACAGCCTGGAGTCATGAAATGAAATATGAGTACTGCGTTTATTTCCGGCGCCTGAGCTCTATCCGGTCGTGTTCCTAAAGACTATGAGAATGAGAGAGGAGAGAGTGCACATGTGTTTGCGCATATTTGGACAATAATATCTCTTTTGTTGTTGGCTTGTCTGTGATGAAATTGCCAGCCGTTACCAAATTCTGATAGAAGAATATTGGTTATTACACCAGGTTTAGGAAAGATTTTAAATCACTAGATTACTTCTATCTAAGGAATACAGTTTTTGTATCAGAAAGTATATCAAAACACCGTATTAAAAAATTATCGATTTAAAATCGGCCTTTAGTAATAATATACTCACTTGAGTGCAGGCAGTTTGGCCGAATGCTGTATGTCATCCAGTGTAGAATGCTGCTCGTGCAACTGTTTCGCAATAGCTCGCGCTTCGGGGTGCTCCGATGTTAGGACTAGTTTCGGGTGGTTGCACACGTTCTGTAGGTAGTGGAGGGCCTGCAGAAATAAAGATATGGTCAATAACGTTGTACGATGGGGGAAAGATTTACACAATATGACTACATTTCAGTCTGCACCTGGTCGTACAGCTATGCGATTTTGGTACAAAATCTCATAGCTGTACGACCACCATGGAAACAGGTTTTCTCGACAGATGAATAGAAAAAGTGATAGATTGTGATTGTTTATCTGTCATTTTGTCTATTCTTCCGTCGATTAAACCCGTTTCTATTGTGGTCATGCTAACCCAGGTATGCTGGAAGAGGTATCTTCAGAAGTAAGCATGTCCTTTATAAGTAGGTATACTTTACATTTCTGTTTCTGTTCCTTCTTCAAGCCTTTTTATTTGTGTGTGTAAATAGTGTAGCTGATGATGAACGTGAAATAAGCTGCGTCGTTTTGGCAAAGGTAATAAAACGATTTTAGAAACGTATTTCAATATGAGAACGCACTGTGGTTGCACCTGCAGTACATTTCTTCTGATATAACCTTACCTGGAAAACATGCGTATGATGCGAGGTAATGCCGTGCGGCATGTGTTCCCTCGACAAGTCTTCATAAAGTCGACGCTGTAGAGGACTCAGATCGCAGTAGTAGTCCTGAGTTATCTTGGGAGGTAACTCCTTTAGTACGTCTTCCTTCACACGGCGCAGTAGGAATGGCAACACCTGGAGGGCAGAAAGTTAAGAATGATCAAAAGTTTTATATTTGGACAGATTCAATCTTATAGATTTTTAAGGGCTGATGAAGTCTCTTGCGCCGGTTGTGAATATGACTCGTATTTGTGTAAATAAACAATTATATTCTAACAAAAACACAAATTTATGTCCCATTGATTATGGAATTGAGATAGTAGCCTCACATAACATAATAATCCAGACCTTCTCTCAGTGCGAGGAAGCGAAGCGGGCACACGACGGAGTGCGGGATTAGTGGACTTGCTTGGAGATTAAAATTTGTTTCTAGATCA
Organism: Lithophane ornitopus; assembly: GCA_948473465.1. Lineage (NCBI taxonomy): Eukaryota > Metazoa > Arthropoda > Insecta > Lepidoptera > Noctuidae > Lithophane > Lithophane ornitopus. Next base: position 3,609,758 of record OX419622.1, read on the forward strand.
TACCGGTATTCCTCACAATGTTTTCCTTCACAGTTTTAAGGCTTTCATAAACTCAAACTCAAAGCATTTATTTCAATTAAACAGGCACAGGCACTTTTGAATTGTCAAGGAGTCGGTCAGTCAGAAAGATGAAGCTAGTTGCCCATTCCAAAGCGTAGTGGGTACCTATGGAGAAGGACAGGCAAGAAAGTCCATGGACACTCTTTTAAACAAAATAAAAATTGATACAAGAAAAAATTGTTAAATCATTCATATTGAAATTATACACGTGGGAACAATGTAGAAAGCACGTTAAAAGCGTCCGCAATTATAACATAAATATAATTCAAAAATTAAAATAAGCCATGGCAGCTAAGAGATGACCAGTCACAACAGACACCAGACGGCGCCCGTCGACAACGCGCCGAGGACTGACCTGTCGATGTAACGCCTCGCACGCCAGCGCGCCGGCCTGCAGCTGGTGCGGCGTGGCCTTGGCGTCTCTCGCAGCGAGGATAGGGCGCGAATACCGCGCCGTGAATTGTCGTTCCGTGCCTAATAGACCGGGCATTAGGAAGTCGAATAACGACCACAGTTCTAGCACGTTGTTCTGTAAAAAAGACAAGACATTGGTAACATTTCAATCAATTTTGAATAGGTTTTTTTCATGTGTGATTAAAGTTAATGGTTATCCTCCGATTTCTTAACACCTTATCAAGTGTTTGATAATTTAATCTGCTGTCTGATTTTATGTAACTGTTCTGAATTTGCGTCGGTACCAATATAACATTCTAAACATATACACCACTACTGGTTGATTAAAAAAATAATAATAATTAAATAAATTTTCAGAAATCGGGTAGGTAATAACAAAAGTGCTTCGTTTGAGCTCTTATTAAAAATTATATTCTTCATTATATGATTATTCAAAAATATGTTCCAATTACCTGTATCGGTGTCCCCGACAAAATCAGCCTGTGATTGGCCACTACTTGCTTTATAGCCTTAAAAACCTTCGTCTTCCCATTCTTGATGACGTGTCCTTCGTCCAATATACAGTAGTTCCACTTGATACTGCTGAAGAACTCGATGTCCTTCCGCACGATATCGTACGACGCGACGATGAAGTTGTAGTGTTTGACGTGATGACGTAATCTCTCGCGCTCGTACGGGATCCCCACGTATTGGAGCGGTTTCAGGAATTTTGATGGTATGAATTTGTTGACTTCGAATACCCAGTGGCCTGAAATGGGAGATTATTTACTAGTCAGTGAAGTTGAGTATAATATTGTCATTGTTTGTTTTTTATGATAGGATTAATGATATTATTGAATGAAACCAAGCTGCTTTTCTGCCAAATTTCAACAAAATTGATAACTTGTTTACCAAATGTACCAGACAGACGGTTTCGCATTGTAAAATTAAGGAAATATATACTGTACTTTGACTGTTTTGGGACCCTGTTGGGGAAAACTGAAGGTATTGTCTATGCTCATCATCATTTACCAAGCCTTTTACCCAACATGGTTGGGATCGACAGTCTAACTGAATGCAGCTATAACAGTATTTTACATGAACTACTTTATTTTTACAATTCAATCTGCCTAGCCTTTTCCCAACTATGTTGGGGTCGGCTTCCAGTTTAACCGGATGCAGCCGAATACCAGTATTTTTATTTTTACGATTATTATTAGATATTTTATTGACCAGTGAGCGTGGGCGGGCACACGACGAGTGAGGGCAGCGCGGGCGCGTGCTGCCGGGTCCTCTCCCAGTGCGAGCCAGCCACCACCACTATGGACTGTAACGTCTTGCCCAGACCCATGTCGTCGCATAACACGCCGTGAAGCTTGTACTCGTAGAGGAAGCGGAGCCAGTTTACTCCAGCCTGGAATGTGAAAGGATAAAAACTAGTGTCTTGGCAGATTTTATGCACTTTAAAAGGCAGCATTCAGCCGAAAGACGTCAACTACTAGATTTTGGCGCCATCAGCATTGCATCAACAATCTGTCCTGTGCATTGCCAAAAAAGAATCAGCTGTTCCATACATTTTTATTCACTGACTGTGCGTTTGCACTGGCAAAACATTCACAACAAAACATATTGAAATCCCTATTTTCTGTCCATGTTCCATACAATTTTTGACAGGAACTAGATAAAGACATCAACTAATTGTAAGGCAGAAGCAACAGAATTTCATTGCAATTTGAGGGTTGTTCCCGCAGTAAACAAAAGTAAGCTTTATATCCTCGATAATCGACAGTTTGTCACACCCACCTGTTGGTAAGTCCTAAGTTCAGCCGACACGGGCACAGGTATCTTGTAGTCCTTGATAGTCTTGGGGTTGAACAGTTGTTCGAGGAAGTGTTTGTCGCTTCGTCTTCTTGCCCTCAGTTCGGGAGAGAGGTCGGCAGGTTCTGCTACGCCGCCGTCGAGAGGCATCAGTTGTATGAGGGAAGCGAAGCAGCGGGTCGACATTATGCGGACGGCCTCGCAGTGGTCGCTCATGCGGCCTACGGGAAGGTAAAGTTGTTATTGTTTTGCTGTTGTTAGGCGATGATACAATAAGTAAGACATCAAATAGCAAACACTTAGAACACCGTTCTATTGAATTAGATTACTGCTGGCTTCTCAACAAAGCTGCTTGAGGATGCGCTTTGCCGAACGAGGAAAAAATCAAGAAAGAATGTTCAAAATGGAGCAATTCTATTAGTGGCATATTTCCTTGCTCACTGCATCGCTTTCTAAATACTGATGGAAAGGTAGCCCTAATTTTATTTTAATAATTTTCTAGCGAGGGCGTGAAGAGTCCATGGTCAATGATGAATGTTGTTATTGGTAGCACGCACAACTTGGGAACCAAGTTTCTCTTATGTTAAGAGATAAAAAGTAATATTATAATGACTTACCCAATAAAGGTATGACTAGTAGCACGATATAAGGTACAATCTGTAGCTGCAGCGCGTCCACGACCCGCGCCAACGCCTCCGCCGCGCCGCAGCGCACGCTGTCGCTGCGGACGTCGCTCAGTGCCGGGATTAACTGGAACAAGAACATACAATTAACTTTCTATCTAGATTTATCCAGTCGTGGGTGGGAATAGCAATTTATTCGGGTAAACATTTGTCAGAATTCGTAAAATATTTTGAGTGAATATTTGAAAATTTGTATGAAATTACTCATTCCTTTATTGATAACTGTTGAATAATGTTTCAGAGGGTACAGACTGGTGGATATGCTCACCTCATGTATGACGGTGTGCATGACGCCGGGATAGCCCGCGCGGCACATGGCGGCCAGGGCCCGCGCCGCCATGTGCCGCAGCGCGGTGTAGGGCGCGCGCGCGAGGGCGGTGGCGGCGCGTGCGCAGGGCGCCAGGCGCGGCCGCAGCGCGCCGCCCAGCGCGCCGCTCACTGCCTCGAACACTTGGAGACGAGTTATTAGCTCTTCGGCTACACTGCACTCTTGTTGTTCGAGCTCTGTGAAATTGAAATTTCATAAAAATAAGCGTTACTTATATACAACTAGCTGCGCCCCGCGGTTTCACCCGCGTAAGTCTCGATCCCGTGGGAATATCGGGATAAAAAGTATCCTATGTGTTAATCCAGGTTATAAACTATCTGTGTGCCAAATTTCATCCAAATCCATTCAGGCGTTTTTGCGTGATTGAGTAACAAACATCCAAACACATAAACTTTCACATTTATAATATTAGTAGGATGTATCGTTACCGTGGCACAACGCATGTAGCGGCACTCCCCGTGGCGGATAGGGCGCGCTCGCGCCGCGTAATTTATCAATGTAAATTCCGAGCTTCACGCGTCGTTCGCTATAATATTTCAACATCCATTGCTGGTTTTTTAGTTTTGCTGTTTTATTTACAAATGGCATACAAAGAATGTAATTTTACATTGAAATAAACGTTTTCCTAAGACAATTTACGGTGGAATATGATTCAAAATAATGAGATGAATGCCCCCTGTTAATGTGCGGAGGGCTGTCCCATACATCCGTATACATAACATCACGCTTAGAAAGAGTCGACAGACGTATATAATACACTCAAGTTTCACAAATTACGTTTAAATTCCATGTGAAAGGGGGCACTTGAATCACAAGGCAACATTCTACTGTCATACATCGACACTTACACGCGTTATTAGAATCAGGCGTGGAGTTTTTCTTGAATGAAAGTTCCCCATAAACCATGCACCCTTATTACGTAACACATGATCAATCACAATATGAATCAGTTTGAAAAAAAAATCTCCTCAACTACATAAATAACGCAATGAATGTTGTTAAACTGTCAAAATGAAACAATTATAGTGCTGCACCGTCACCGTGGATGACTTATCTACACCGTAGTTAAAAGGCCATTAAATAAAAATACTCACCACTATCAGTCAGTACCCTTTCGAGCGGCTCTGTGATAAACTCCCATAGCTTTGGCAGCTTTTCTGGTAACTCGTCACCGAAGTACATCGCTAAGCTCGTTAGGGCTAGCGTAGCACCTCGTCTTTGTATCCTTAGTAGTTTTCGAGCCTGTTGAAAAAATACACTTTATTTAGAATCCAAAAGCTTCATATTTTTTTAAAACAACAAGCAACAAGCGATAAGGCCATCCATTGTATGTTTTGCAGTTTTAAATTTATTTATTTTCGCTATGTATTTTCTGGTGTACAATAAAGTATATATAAATAAATATACAACAAAAAAATTGCTTGATGAATCGACTGCAATACGGCAGATGTAACTTGGCATGTCTGAACATATGCGCATATAACTTTCGCGCATGTTCTCTCACTCATACTCGCCTCATGTCACCATTTGGTTCCTAAAAAATGCTACTGCACCACAGCCTTCTGCGCGAAGTTCGGAATTGCTAAGTTATATCGGCCGTATTATACTAATACGTAATTGTGACATATCAGACCATGACCACCAATCCGAATATAAGGATTCCTATTATAAAAAGTGTAAAAGGCTCAAAAAATTGCCAAGTTATAAACGTTTTAGAATAATTAAAGCCATACATTGCCCGTAGTTCCGTACCGCGCGACAATGACGTGAATAATCCCTTCCAAAAACTTTTAAAGCTTGTTTTCCATATTTCCATAGATTTTACAGATGTTTTCGATAATCTCCTTTCACTATGCCTTCTAGACCTCATTATAAGCCCATGCTGTCCTACTGCAGGGTATAGATAGCGCCATCCACGAAGAGGCGCCCCACTCCGCTCTGCTCCGTACTAAGGTACAGCGTACAGTACAGTAATCGCGGAGGAGTGGGGCGCGTCTTCGTGGTTTGCACTTTTTTAAAGCAGTTATTTGATGAAGGAAATTAGGACAAAGTCAAAACTCGGTTACCTCGTCCTCGTGCGGCAGCAGCTGGTCGAGCGCGAGCGCGGCGGCGGCGGGCGGGCGGCCGCGGCGCGGCGCGCTGCGCTCGGCGCAGCGCTGTTGCTCCCACAGTGTCAGGATGCCTTTGTGCTTGTCCACTGACGAATAATAATGAATAATTATGTTGAGTATCCTACAAAAAGTTTCACAGCACTTTATACATCATTTCGGTTTTATAAAAGGAGAATTCTGTGAAGAATATGGATAGCAGTTTGCTTTTGCCTTCTTAAAACAAATTCTCAATAAATTGAATTTAAAAATCAAAACAAAAGTGGTCTTGATAATATTCCCAAGTACTGTTTACTACACTACACGAATCAGGTGGAAAACCCGATTTCCAATTTTTTTATGATATTTCTCTGCCCACTGCCCAAACTAATTTGTTTATTAATCACTAGCGTGGCGACTGAATTAGTAGATCTAGCCCCCAGCCATACTACAGAATTTTACAGAAGATTCACTCCACAAAATAATTTATAATATAAATAAAAAGCGACTCTTGCTACGACACGATAAAGCAATTCAGATTACACAGCACTAATTACCTACAGTTATATTCACCTAGAAGATGCCTCTATCTTCTGACTAGTACATTACGCTCACTGAATTGGCCTGACAAGACGAGCCCGCCGCGTACTTGTAGCTTCATACAATTCGATTCAAACTTAATGGCGGCTCGGAACATGAGGCGAGTGGCTGCGCAGTGTGCAGTAACAATTTCGTGTGTCAGAGGGGGTGAGGGGTGGGGTATTGCGCAGCAAGTAGCTAACTTCTGAGCCACCATAAGTTTGAATTGAACTGTACCTGCTACTTTCTCAGACCCCTTATTACCCTTTACCAGTCTTTATTTGTGCTCAATAGATAGAAATAGGCTCGCCCTCCATTTCATGGGATTATAATATAACTAGGCAATTAATGTACTGTACTATGCACATCTGCCTATCCCTTTGGGGAATAACAGGCTTGATGTTATGTTTATGACATAAAACTTACGCGCTGGAGCATGTGGTATCTGTTCTCCCTTCCCCTCAGGACCACTGTCGCCGCTACCAGAGTCGCCATTGGCTTCCTCTCTACTTTCTAGAGAAATACGCGGCGTGTATTCTGGGTCACATCTGAAAAGGACATACAAGTTGGTAGCCAGGTTTAGCAAATTTGTGTTGGCAATAAACAAATATTTGCATAATGGTTGCTAAATTTGTTGACTAGTTAATTATTGTTATGTTTAATTGTTCATCAAGGTGACGGGCGATCACAACCGACAAGTAGAATTACTGCAAGCTTTACGAACTAAAACTTGTTAATAGACATCATATAAACTTGCAAATCGAGTTTAAGAAAAAGTTCTACTTTGTAGTGCATTGCATCTGCCACTTGTAAATGACAATGCCCCATCTGCTAGTGTCCCAATTGTCCGTCCATCTACTCCCTTGACGATCTGAATATCGCCTCTGGGGCCGCAATAAATGTCGCCACCTACTGGACCCAGACAGTATTGATGTACCGTCGAAACGAAATGAACTTACACAAATATATACACAATATTATAGTACACACTTTTCTAAACTAGCCCGGTAAACTGACATATTTCTTTCTTCTCGATCGCACTCCGACCCCGAAGATGCAAGCCCTGCTTAGTTTGGGGGTCAACGGTCAAACCAAAACACTACCTGTGCTGTACAAACTTAATTTTGTATCATCACCTTTTTCTTTATGCTAACAAAACTTTTTGTATTTCATGTTTTTCGTTTTTTTAGTTAGACATTTTCCCTCTAAAAGTAAATATTCCTTTTAACCATATTTGCAAAGTCAATATTACTTTCGGACGCATGTATATGTTCAAAACTAACTCACCTCAAGAACGCCTTCAGGTTGATAAGCACCTTATTGTTCGGACAGGGTTCTCTACTAACTAACTGCGACAGCAACGCGGCGAGGGTATCAGCAGAGTTTTGCTGCAGTTCTTCAGAAGGTTCCTTCTTGATGCTCTCCATCAGAGGTCGTACCACTGGGTTCAGTTTCTCAGGTAGTAGGTGTAGGTTTGCGCAAGCGCCTGCTAACGCTGCTTGAACACTGAAAAAAAAAAATTAAAGCAATTTTAAAACGAACATATTAGATAAAAAAAATACGGGGCAATATGACCAGTTATACTGCAACACGTTGTTAATTGTTTAGTTTTATGACAAAATTAGTAAATATCGAGATTTTAAATCTTTATGAATTACAATTGTTGCATATGAAAAACCATTAAATAATAAAAAGTTCTGATTCTTGCTCAGTCCTTCTCCCGCTTTTATATGGAGCGCATGCTATTCCGCGCTCCCGCGATCTCCCGCGACCTATGCGTATTGTCGCCGCCACTATCAAACTAGACTATGCCCTGCAAGTCTAATGCAAATTAAGAGAATTCTTATTGAAGAAATTACTCTGCAAAGCCCTACTTACTGCACATCTGCTCATAGTTGACCGACTGATAGCAGATCAAAATAGAAGAAAAAAAAAAAAACTTTTATTTTAACCGACTAATCGCGTACTGCATGCTGTGCGACACGACAATATTGGCCACTAATTCACGATCCTCAGTCGCCATAGTAAATTTTGTACTATAGTCTGTTTCTCGTTGCTCCATGTAAAATACATAGGTGTTCAGCTGTATCCGGTTAGTACTGGAGGTTTGACTTACGAGACATTAAGCGATCCTTGTTCAATAGTGCACAGGTTGACGGCAGTCTGTAGGTTCCTGCGCCTCTCCTCTAACGTTTGAGCCACACGTTTCAACTTCATCGCGGCCACCATCGGTTGCGACACGTTTGTTAAATATCCTACCTGAAAATGTAAGAATATCGCAATAATAACAATCATTATGTAAATACGAAGCCAGGAATCTGAAGAAGCATCATGTGCTAGAAAAATGTCAAGAACCAAAAACACGTCTAATATAGAAAGCATTCTTACCTGTTCTAGCCTCAATATATTGCTCAACTCTTCGCCGTCAACGGGTAATTTGTAATGTTTCATCATTGCATGTAAATCGCGAGCCTCTTGCAGTATTCTGAAAAAAAAAAAAAAATATTAGTAAACGGAGTGTTAGGGTTTTAAATCATGCATCAATAAATGGCAAAGGAATTGGCTCAATAATCCTAAGTAATATAAATGCGAAAGTGAGTTTGTTTGTTTATTACGCTTTCACGGTAAAACGGCTGAAAGGATTGGGATGAAATTTGGCACATGGGTAGATCATGACCTGGAGAATGACATAGGCTTATTATAATTTTCATCCTGGATGGCGGACGAAGTCGCGGGCAATAGCTAGTTATGTTATAATTTGACCGAGCCCCGAGCTGTACCGCGCCTTACGAACGCGCGGCTCGCGGGCGGCAGCGTTGACCAATGAGCGGCGCTCTGCCGCCGGGAGCCACGCGTACCGTGGGCGCGGGACTGCGGGGAGGGGAAACTATATAGCAATGGTAAGTAGTGATTAGAGATACGGTTGGTCGGATCATTTTGACTATTCATCCTGCCGCCTACTATATTGCTGTATAATTTAGATACTAAGCTATTCACAATACAATATTTTTAGTTACCTATTACAGTTCAGTGCGACCTCATCGTAGTAGAGAGCTTGGTTCAGCGCTGTGTGTAACGTGTTTGTAAGTAACGGTGGCGCCAACTTCGATACAGGACTTAGATCTTCACTACTTGGTTTGTTAGCTTGATCCTCCTGCAAAAAATAAAATATATGAGTGTAATGTATTAGAATTTTGTTAAACTAGTTGTACAGCCTAAAACATGGGCAGTATCTTTTGTTAATACGACATATGATTATAATTCTTCATAAAATATTTTTAATAATGGGTATTAGGCAAGCTCATGGACATATGTATTCTTCCCGTCTTAATCTATGGTGCACAGACTTGGTCTTTGACTAACATCCAGAAGTCCGATAAATTAGCGGATCATGTTCGAAACACAATACTGCGCTCCAAAACAAAAATAGCTGACAAAAGGGAATTTAAATGTGACCGGGCAGCACATGTCAGCCGCATGCCGGACAAACTGTGGGCCCAAACAGCACAGAAGCTCTCTAATAAAAATGATTAAAAACCGTACCGCTTGTGTAACATCGGGGTTGGCGCCGCGTCCGCTGGGCGGCAACTTGTGTGCGCGGCTGCGGCGCGCCCACGCCGACACCACGAGGCTGGCCAGCAGGCGCTGCAGCGCGCTGCCCGAGCGCACGTACACTACCATCACCTGCCATACCGGACACACGTTACTACATACTAAATAACCTAAACAATCATGGCTACGGCCAACAGAAATGAAAACCTAAAACTGGTATTAGCGCCATCAGTATTCTAGGTTACAGACAACACTTCGGCACGCGTCGACTCGAATCCATTAATTTACCCCTTACCAAATTCACTTCAAAATCGTTCAACAAGAAGTTTACACTTCAATAAAAATTGTTATTAGACTTTTAGCGAGAATAAAGGGCACGACTCCTTAGGTTGATTATTTAACTATTGTTTCTACTCTATGGACAGTGACTGTTAAGTTTAAGGGGAGAGGCTTATTTCACTGTCTTCGACTATAGGCACTATCCATTTGACGACCTAAAAGTGGAACTAATTATGTATGAAATTATCTACCAGGTATCTTAACCAAAACTTCCGAATAAGTTTTGGTTAAGATACCTGGTAGATAAGTTGGTGAAAATGACTGGAATTGCTGATAAGATCAGACAAAAGAGAACAAATGAATGTCAGTAGAAGAGATTAGAGAGAGAGAGATTGTGTTTACCTTAACATAACAGTCTATAGGGCTCTCATCTTCAGCTTTGTACTCTATACCAGGTGCGGGTTGGACCAGGTAGCATGATAGGTATCCTGCAAAGACATTTTACAAAAAAAATTGGTTAGTTTCCTGTGAAAAGAAGGTCAAATACAGGTTGGTGGATGTCGCAGCCGAGCGTCAAAGGGAACTTAGATCTCCGGCCACCATAAGAAGGAGCCTGCGGGCGAGATTGGGGCAGTGTCGGGGCCCGAACAATGTGCGGCGGCCGCGCGGGTCATGGGGCCCGCTCTGATACCACCATGATTTAGAGAAATTATTCTTTTAGATTTATTTGTAAAATACATTAATATTTAACATACATATAACAAAAAAACCTATGTTTTGTCAAGTCGTACACCGTGGGAAGCAGCGGGGGTCGCTAGTTATTATTTAAAATACCTAGTATTTGTGCGGCGAGGCAGCGCGCGCGCATGACGTTCCGGTCGCGAGTGGCGCAGGGCTGCGACTCCGAGCCGCCTATGAACCACTTCTGACTGGGGCGCAACTCGGCCGGCAACGAACACTCGGAGGACTGCGAGTTTGTGCGGGTGCGACGTTCCTAGAAAGAGAAGACAATATTATAATGGGCAACAAAATAGTATAGCACCTGAAAGCTAATTCACATAATTGAAAACGTTCAAAATCTAATCTCAGTGACAGTCAGATGTCAAAAAATTTACACAAATTTAGGGTAGTTTGTAATAATTTTTACAAATTGAGACTGAGATAAGGCTGCTAGCGTTCTTTTATATAAGGGAATTGCCCCTCTTTTGTATTCATAGGGCAATATAGAACCTAAATCCTGCAATATTGGTGCGAAGCATTCAGACCGCGGTCGATCGAGATCTTATGACATATTTGTCTTATGATTATATGTGAGGAGATATATTTTTAGGCGATGGACAGCGTAAATCGACCGCAGTCCGATTGCACTCTTATGGCAAAATTTACTAACCGCACTTTTACTTTACTATGTAAATTAAACGTCACATACAAATATGAACTTTATTTGGATATACTTAAAGTTAATTTTTCTATGAAACGCTTGCTCACTTTTGCATATAAGAATATGAATTATGTGTATAACAATCAGGTTCATATTCGTATAAACTGCTAAATTAGCAAAATCAAAGAGCTATATATTCCTCATGAAACCTACCTTAGGAGGTGGATGTAACAACAGGCCAGGCTCTACAGGCAACCGAGCGGGCTGCATCGCGAGGCAGAGCCACGTGGCCAACATCGGACACGCCGCTATAAGTATCACCCCTAACGACGCGTATTTGAGGAAGTTTTCCCACACCTGGAAGCAAATAAAACTTGTTGGAAAACTCATTTAAAAACAAAAGTCTAGACAAATGTGTTTATGTATAAGATTCATCTAGAGGTAACCCATAACAATATTAATGTTGATTTGGAACGAACACTCAGACCCATTTGCGTCAAAAACCATACAATTATGTTTAACGCTAAATCTTGTCATCTTCAAACGATTGACAGGAACAGAACGATGATTAAATTTTGCGGTAAACGTCTTTAGTGATTTGTGAAAATATAAAAGTGATCTTATTTTAAAAGCGCCCAGAATCTGAAGCTTCTAGTTGTTACTATAAATGGCGAGATTTTAATATTTTACTTTTTCTTGTAACTCACCTGCACAGCAATCTCCTGTATCTCATGCACATGCTCAAACAGCACCCTCTGATAGATGTGTCTCATTGCCTCCTGCAGAAGCTCTGGCGTCCAGTTCAAGCACTGATCATTCTCCCCGTTGGTGATGACATTCACTTTGATGACGTCATCCCCGTTGGTGACAGTATTCACTTTGCCTGCATCGTCTCCATTGGGTACAGCATCCTTCTTGATGACGTCACTGTTTTCCATAATAACATCAGTGCCCTCCTCGGTAATGTCATTGCTCTCCTTGGTATCATTACTCTCCTTGGTGACGTCATTATTTCCTTTGGTAACGTCACTATTTTCTATGGTGACGTCATTATTTCCTTTGGTAACGTCACTGTTTTTTATGGTTACGTCATTATTTCCTTTGGTAACGTCACTGTTTTCTTTGGTGACGTCATTATTCCCTTCGGTAATGTCAGTATTCTCTTTTGTGATGTTATTATTTCCTTTGATAACTTCAGTATTTCCGTTGGTATCCGTTCCGTTCTTTTGGTGGGTCGTGACTAGAGGTCTTGTGAGAGTACGTAATGTTTGTAATGTTGCTTTGCGGACGGAACTGGTTGAGTGGTCGAGGTATGGCCAGAGACGAGGGAGGACATCTGCTAGGTCTATTGGGCTGTGGAGAAATGATAAAATAATATAATTAAGTAAGTACACAGATTATTTTTATTTTTGGGCAAGTATTTTCTACTTTTGGGTTTTCAATTACCTTCAGCAAACTTAAATTATAATGTTGTGCAGTAATACGTGTGGAATCCTACTAATATTATAAATGTGAAAGTTTGTGTGTTTGGATGTTTGTTACTCAATCACGCAAAAATGGCTGAATTTGATGCCGGCCGGATTTGGATGAAATTTAGCAAACAGATAGTTTATAACCTGGAACACGTAGGATACTTTTCATCCCGATATTCCCACGGGATCGAGATTTACGCGGGTGAAACCGCGGGGCGCAGCTAGTATTATCAATATTCCACACGTATTACCGCACAAATTCGTGATTATAAATGAAATATTGATTTTTATGACTGCGTAAAAAAAAATACGGGACAAAGAAATTGCTTTCTGATTTTTATCGCACTATTTTAACCCAGATCAAGGAGGAATAATCAAATAAAAAAGTTAACAAACAGAATGACTCACTGCAACAAACTGGCCGGCTCAGGCAACGCCATCAACGCCGCCAACAACGCCATATAGGAGTTGGCGGGCGCCGCCAGCTCGTCCTGGTCGGCCAGCAGGCGCCACAGCCGCGCCACCACGGCGCGCACGGCGCCCGCGCGGCGCCCCGCCAGCGCGCGCGCCGCCGGCGCCAGCGCGCCCGCCGCCACCGCCGACACGTCTTCGGCCGAGTCGCCCAGGCCGCGGATTAGGTGTTCTAGGGCACCGCTTTCGCAGGCTACTTCCTGTTCGAAGAAAGGACAGTTTTAATTTCAAAGGACAGTTTTTATTTTAAGATCCTGGGGTTCTACCAATTACGCAGGGCACATGGTAGAAAATTCCATAACACTTGACTTTTTGTCAAATATTGACATGAGACTGCTATCTGCTATATAAGCGTTTTACCGTCATGAGGTGATATGCAAACACTCACACACGCGGTATTAGCAGCATGTTTTTTGGTAAGCATGTTTTTTTTTCATATTTGATTTTTAAATGGTGGAATCAAAATAGAATTTAGACCGCGTGCATAACAATTAAAAATGTATATTTGAATTTATTTCCTAATTGATAAAATCAAATTATGAATCAAACAATTATTATTTTAGGGAATTTATTAAAAACTAGCTCCCGCCATCGACTTCGCCCGCGCGGTATGTCGATAAAAAGTAGCCTATATCCTACCCCAGGGTGCCATCTATCTCCTTGCCAAATTTTGTCGCAATCCGTTAAGTAGTTTAGGCGTGAAAAAGTTACATACAGACAGACAAAGTTACTTTCGAATTTATAATATTTAATATGGATGGATCTCATTTAAAACATGAACTAACCTGTCTCGCCGCCAACAGATACTTGAAGCCCAGCAGTGCGCCATGCCGCGCCTCCCACTGCGGGTGCGTGGACAACGTCGCCAACAGTTCGGCCACTCGCCTCACTCTCGCGGCTCCCAATTGCGCAAGTGCTACTCCCAGCGTCTGTGCGCAGGTTTCACGTACCGGGGCTACTACCTACAAAAAAAACAAATTATTTGAATGTGGAACACAGAGCTCTATCAATTTAGTACCTTCAAGTCTTATAGTCAAGTAGTCGTAGTCCAATGACTATAAGACTTAGAGAAGAGCCATGGAAACGATGTATGGATTGACTTTAATTTCGGAAGTCGGTGGCTTAAAACGAAAATTGAAAATTAAAGACACCGACTTCCGAAATTAAAGTTATTTTTAACTTTTTTGTGTTTTTTTTTGGAAGTCGGTTGTTTTTTTTGTAAAAAGTTTTTATTTTTCACTTTTTAGTTGTGGTACCTACCCCACACAAATTCGAATACCACTACCTGCTATGTAAATAACAGTGACGGAGTCAATCAATATAATAATATCATCTACATACACTAAGTGGGAAAAAATACGTAATATTGAAGCTAACTCAAAAACTACGCAAGCAAAGTTAATAAAATTTATATGGGACCACCTCTGAAACATGACCTACCAAACAAAAAAAGACTCATCAAAATCGATTCATAATTGGCGGAGAAATCGAGTAACAAACACACACAGTTTTTCTTGGAATAACCATTGACGGTAAATTACAATGGGGCCCACACATAGAAAAATTGTCAGGAAGGCTTAGTTCGGCCGCCTACGCCGTTAAAAAAATTAGACAGATAACTGACGTAGATACAGCCAGAATTGTTTATTTTAGTTATTTTCATAGTCTTTTGTCTTATGGGATTCTTCTCTGGGGAGCCTGTGCGGACATTAATGCTATCTTTGTTTTACAGAAAAGGGCTATTCGAGCCATTTACAACCTAGGTCCAAGGGATTCCCTTCGTGAAAAATTCAGAGAAATAGATATTCTGACTGTAGCCTCACAATATATATTTGAAAATCTATTGTATGTACACAAAAATATATCTAATTTTAAGAAAATGTCCGATATTCATAGTTTAAATACCAGGAATAAACACAATCTTGCTGTACATCGCACTCGTCTCCACAGAGTAGGCAACTCGTTCATGGGTCAATGTATACGCTTTTATAACAAACTTCCCATTGACATTCGAAACTTACCCATTAAACGATTTAAAAGCTGCATTAAAACCAAACTTTGTAGAAAAGGGTACTATAAAATTTCAGATTATTTAGAAGACAAAAAAGCATGGGAGTGAGCTGCTCGCTCTGCTAAGCATTGTAACATTTTGAATAATATGGAAAATCATCAAAGTATATCAACCAGTTTTATTTACAAATTGACATTATTGAATATTCTATACAAAATGACATGATTACTTTGTAAAGTATTTTATTATTGTGAATGTGAGGACTATGTGAATTTTTTTTAATTTTTTTTTTTTTCTTTCTCAGTTAATTTTATCATTGGTCTGGCAATTTGAGAATTTTATGCGGCCTACCCAAATGTCCTTTCTTTGGTATTGTTCGTCAAGTCGCTGAGCTCCTTAAGTTCTGAGTTGAGCTCCGCCATTACTGACAAATGCTTGCACTGACTGGACAGGTCCACTCAAATCTGTGTGGTTCTTTCCTCAAAAGACCATTTCAGACTCGAATTTACATGGTCCTCATATGGCTTGACCAAGATTATGTCTGGACTTTAAAAGAGACTGTGACCTCTGAGTTTGTTTCGGCCTTTCTTCTCAGAGTAGTCAGATAGGAAACGCCGACCTCATCTAGCTTATTTTTAATATTTTTTAATATGACGTGTAAAAGTGATTCCAATATCCTATTTACAGAATAAACAATTTCATTTCATTTCATTTCATTTCACACAAAAAAAAAAAAAAAAAAACATACAGACGAATTGAGAACCTCCTCCTTTTTGAAGAAGTCGGTTAAAAATGATATTATGACTAGAAACTACTAAGTAGTTTCGGTAAACGTAAGAGGATGATGATGACCTACTTCCACATCATTTTCGTACGTCTTGAGCGTTAAAAATCGATGAGGCTCTATAGTAAATTATTACGAAAACATGAATGGTCAGAAAAAACAGTTGAATAATTAATATTTTGTGTACAATTACCTGATCAGAAACGAAGTCTCCAAATCGGTCCAGCGCGAGAACACATAACAGTCTCAATGCCATGTCCTCTAGCCATTCTTGATGTGCTACCTCCATCTATCAAAGAAAAAAAAACTTATTACTACTATTTCCACGCGAAAATGAGGACACTCAGTCACTCATTACATTTTAGGATCGAATGAATTTATCTGAATTCTAATTCTCAATTAGGAGTTCCAAATTACTTGTTCAGCAGATGGATATCTTGATTTGCTGATGACCTTAAACAACAATCTTTTAGTCAGTAAAAGTCTGACACGCCCTCCCTCCCGCTCCGCCCAGAGCGGGAGAAGTCATTTGATGATTTCCCAAACTCAAAAAAAAGAAAAAATAACAACATACTTTTTACTATCCGAGTACATTGCCAGGCGTCTTCTATGCAAGCATACACCATCATCAACAGTATCATAAGTTATGAATTTATGCATCATCGCCGCTAAAGAGTTGTCAAATACAAGCCAAAAAAAAGGGCGACACTCACCTCCTGACTAGTCATATTCGCATCATGTCCGGCCGAGCTAACTATCCTGGCCCGCAGTAGTTCCCGCAGAGCACTTGCAGCGCCATGTCTCGCCTCCCAGGCCGCACTGAACAGTTGTGCTTGTAGCGCCCCCGCCCAGGCTTCTAGAGGCCATCGCGTGCATTCCACCCAGGAACCCGAACAGTCTGGCACTGGGGCTGTGCTTTCAACTACGGATGTAGAGATGATGGTTGAAAATATAGGACAAGTTGCAAGTTGGCCAGTAAGTAATTTTTAGCAGGAAAGACCTGAATGAGTCAGTGCTGTGCGATCAAGAATTGGCAAAAGGAACAAGATGTTTATATCCAGCAGAGGCTCGATAAAGGAGGTTTACGCTCGATAAGCCTGGTGATGAAGAAGTTATTTTGAATTTAGAATTCCCTGTGCAATTCAGTCAATCGAAAAGATCTCTGATTAAATCGATAGAATCTGTCGAACTTGTACCGCGTGGCGGTATTATAACTATCGATCATATACATATTATTATTATTATTGTATTCGTATATCAAACCTATATATGTATATTACAATACAATAATGAATAGTCCATAACCATTTCTGCGACGTCATTCAAAGGATCATTTAGATGTCAGCGTTACAATTAAAAACCCACAGCGACAAAAAAAAACGTGATTCCACATTATCTCTCACTAGATTGTTGCATTTGATTAAAATATCGTGCTCATTACATTAAAAAACTGTGACGTCAAAGCTGCATACACTTAATATGTTGATGCAAAAATTACGATCATCGTGCATTACAACGAGCACGATTTAGGTAGCAGTTAACAGTTAATAGGTCCTAATGCTCTTAATGAAGTGAGTAGGCGGGGCTGACGTAAACTAGGTCGCGAGATCACGAGAGCAATTTAGCGTACAATCAAGACTTCAGACCTTATCGCTCTCGTGATTAATACTAATAATACTAATCAGAGATAAAGACAAATGTGTGCATTGTGGAGGATGTGCATTGATCAGAATGTATCTTAATTTAATTTGTTGTGGTTGAGATGAGATACATTTCTGCTAACCGGTTTCAAAACCCACGTTTCTATCAGTAGGTATTAGAAAATATGTCAGCAGTTTTTGCCACTTTAACCAGTTTAGTTATTTTATTACCTCCGCTATCTAGAAGGCTACGCTACCTGCTCTAGAAACGGTGAAGGACAACATCGTAAGGAAACCGGCATGTCGTAGAATAGAACGAAAAATTCGAAGATATGTGACATTATTTATGTATACATATTATCAGTAAGCATTTTTTTTGAGAAGACTTAATAAACAAGAATATTCGACATCTACCGTGATTTCGTGGTATACCTGCGACATATATATTTATGAAAACAAGACATCACAGACAGACAAATTAAAAAGCCGGATTCACACTTAATCTGTTCGATTTGTGCCCTAACACGTGACTCCAGATTTTTAATTTGTCTGTCTGTGATGTCTTGTTTACATCTTTTTTAGTTGACTTTTTTTGTCGTAGTTAGGTTTCAGTTTTATAACTTTTATGAATGAAATTGAAAGACAACGTGGTAACGTCATTTTCTGGATCCTTCTATTATACTACATTATACAATACATAGACTAGATAAGACTCACAATTTGCCTTTTTTTTTTCTTAGCGTGTCGATGGCAATGTCATTTATGTTGAGCAACACAACACGTCAACAATGCTTACGCAGGGTTTTTTTTTTGTATAATTAAAATCCTAATTACCTATCTAGGGCGTGGTTCTAATGAACCATTATTACAGAGTTTCCATTACTTAATTAACTACCTACTTGTTTACAAGTAGTTGATTGTAAAAGTTTATCATAGTCAGGTGATAGACACGCCCGTCTAGAGACGCCACACCTCCGTTTCGTTTCGAAAGTAAGCCACGGCCCTATAAACAATTTGGTAAGAGCTCCACAAACAATAACAACATTGTTTGTTGTGGGAAGTGTTTACTAATACTGGCAACCTCAAAAGGGTGACAGAAAAATAAACGCCATAAGGCCTATTCCCGTAATCTAATCGCAACTACTTAATCTCAGCGACAATCAATGTCAAAAACTTGTCAAAAATGTAAATGTGGAGTAAAGGACATCATTCGCCGTCCATACATTTTTGGGCTATAACTGTGAAAGTGCCGACCAAACAAAAAAAATGCTATATTCCGAAAGAGTACGTTTTTCTCTTAATTTTTTATTACTAAAAGCTATTACTTTAATTAGATTACTATTAATTTATTTTAACTAAAACATACTGAAAACAGTATTTTTCAAAATCATATAACAGCGCAGGGAAATGCCCTACAGATTTGGTATGAGAGTGAAAAGTGAAGAGAATCACATGTTCTAACGGAATATATCATTTTTTTTGTTTGGCCGGCAATTTCATAATTTAGCCCAAAATGATTTTTCTCTTTTAGAGGTAATTTTAACAAATTGAGCCTAATATTAAATAAGAATACGGCCTTAAAAATACGGGATTTGCCCATCTGGTAACTAGAGAAACCTTAGGATACAATAAAACATCGCACATGTATTCCTCAAAGGGACGGTGGGTAGGTAAAGTATGCAATACTTCACGAAGTTTCGTTTCAGTTTCATTATGAAATAGGATTTTTGTTGTATAGAATAATATGTATGTTTAGTTTAAGGTATTTTTCTATGGGCCTGGGTCGCCTGCAATAAATGGTTTATTATATATTTATATAGGGGGCGAGCCTATATAAATGGTTTATTATATATTTATATAGGGGGCGAGCCTATATAAATGGTTTATTATATATTTATATAGGGGGCGAGCCTATTGCCCAATCAAATCCAGACTCCGGGCTGTTACTGAAAAATTCCTGATGGAAAAACCCAACAAATGCTAGACCTAGGAATAGAACCAGGTTTAGCAGTCGCACACTAGGATAAAAATATCATATATCAGTTCCAATTGTTCCAATTGCATTTGAAGCATTGCTCTGTGAAGGTCAGGAAGGACAGACGGGAGTGTTATACTAAACGATGACTATATTCAGCTGCATTAAGATTGACAGGCGACCCCAGCACCATCGGAGACTATAGAAGGATATTGCTAAATCATTGCTTCTTCTTAAAAAATCATCTGCTATAAACTGTCAAAATGAAACCCATTGCAATCGTCATTTGTTATACAATTACCCCGCTGGTTTTTTAGGTTAGTTTATTTATAGTTTTACCCTAGTTTTACTAAAAAAAACCGACTTCTAAAAAAAAACACTCAAAACTGAAAAATAACTATAATTACGGAAGTCGGTGTCTTTGCTTTTCAATTTTCGTTTTTTGCCACCGACTTTCGAAATTAAAGTTATTTTTAAGTTTAGTGTTTTTTTTTGGAAGTCGGTTTTTTTTTTGTAAAATGTTTTTATTTTTCACTTTTTAGTTGTGGTACCTACCCCAAACAAATTCTAATACCACTAGCTGATGTAAATAACAGTGAAGGAGTAAATGAAAACATCGTCTAGATAAACCAAGTGGAAAAAATACGTAATATTGAAGCTAACTCAAAAACTACACAAGGAAAGTTAATAAAATTTATATGGGATCACCTCGGAAGCATGCCCTACCATAAAAAAAAGAATCATCAAAATCGATTCATAATTTGCGGAGAAATCGAGTAACAAACAAACAAAAAAAAAAAAACATGCCGACGAATTGAGAACCTCCTCCTTTTTGAAGAAATCGGTTAAAAAATAACTTTATTGTTCGAGAGAGCAGTACAAATTCAATTAGCACTAGCCTCCACTAGGATTTCTTGTGTCGAGGAGACGGAGGACGGCGGCGGAGTTGGAGTGTGAATGATGATAATCAGAGAGGGGGGGACTACCGAGATGACGACTAAGTCCTCATACACAAAAGCGGCGCGCGTCAACGACAGAGGCAACTGCAGCCGCCGAAACGCGACGACGCGGCGACGGCTGCAGTTGATGCGTGCCGCTCGAGTGTATGAGCACAGGAACACTATAGAGAAGTATGGAATAAGACATGTTGCGCCGACTCTCAATTTATTTGGGACTAGCTTCCGCCCGCGACTTCGCCCGCGCGTTATATGTCGATAAAAAGTTGCCTATGTCCTTCCCCGGGATGCCATCTATCTCCTTGCCAAATTTTATAGAAATCCGTTCAGTGGTTTAGGCGTGAAAAGGTAACAGACAGACAGAGTTACTTTCGAATTTATAATATTAAGTATGGATAAATTCAGATAAAGGTAAGAGAATAAAGATGACTCTAGTTGGAGTGCAAACGTATTTGTTATAATTTGCGTGGGCATCACACAAAGTTATATTTAGCGATGCATCGATTCGATCAAGATACTGACACAAATAATGACTGGCTGCAATCATAAATTTTATTTGAACAAAGAGAGATTATGTCACAAGATTGTATCATGAAAGTATTTTATTATTTAGGTTATCTTTTTATCTCGAAATAGATGATCCTAATCACTCAAATTCATAATCGCCAATATAATTTACTATACAAAGATAAGCGGTCAAAGATAACAGGAGACTAATTATTATCTGTTATATTATCCTTACATGATTATAAAACGCAACATATCACATCTCTGTCCGTTTGTGATATTGTAACTCGAAAACCAGTTATCTATCCTTTTTGGGTGTTTTCCTGTAATTTATAGACACGATGAACGTTCTCTTTTACACCTTAGTTCGTCATCTTAGGATGAAAATAGTAAATCAGGTCGGAAAAAAAATCCGAGTGCATAGTAGTTCTATCTTTCGGTAATCTACATCATCATCAATAAATATTTCAGCCGAAAGACGTCCACTGCTGGACATAAGACTCCCCCAACACCGCCACTTTTTGTGCTTCCCACATCCAGCGGATTCCTGCGGCCTTCACCAGGTCATCGGTCCGCCTTGTTGGGAGGCCTTTCAACGCTATGTCTTTCGGTACGCGGTCGCCTCTCAGAACCTTTCGGTTCCATCGGCCATCTGTAAGTGCCCTGCTCGTTTGGCAAATTTTTCGGGATATCCTATCCTATATCATAACTATGCTATTAAACCTCCAACCCTATCCTATATCATAACTATGCTATTAAACCTCCAACCCTATCCTATATCATAACTATACTATTAAACCTCCAACCGTAACTAATGAGACACAATAGAATTTTAATTGTTATCGGCCTTCTAAAAGCCAATCAACAGATGAGTGGATAAATGAGCAATATTTGTATAGGTATATATTTGTTATCACGTTCTCGAAAACGGCTCTATGAAAGTATCAATCAATATAGGGGTTTACGGGGGCGAAAAATTGATCCAGCTAGGTCTCCTGTATCTGCGAAAATTCGTTTTATCTATTTTCACAGCCTCGGGAATGTGATACAACGTTGGTATTGGTATACCTGGACGATATGTTTATCTATTTTCACCCGAGCAGAGCTTGGTCGACCAGGTACTTAATATCTACATAAGATGCAATAATTGGTGGAGTTCAAAACAAATAACATTGAGGTAGTTATAATGAAATGAAATGAAATGAAATGAAATTGTTTATTCTGTAAATAGGATATTGGAATCACTTTTACACGTCATATTAAAAAATATTAAAAATAAGCTAGATGAGGTCGGCGTTTCCTATCTGACTACTCTGAGAAGAAAGGCCGAATCAAACTCAGAGGTCACAGTCTCTTTTAAAGTCCAGACATAATCTTAGTCAAGCCATATGAGGACCATGTAAATTCGAGTTTGAAATGGTCTTTTGAGGTAAGAACCACATAGATTTGAGTGGACCTGTCCAGTCAGTGCAAGCATTTGTCAGTAATGGCGGAGTATGTAATGAATACAATAGTTACGTTATCATGCAATTTACTCAGCATTATTACAATTAGCATATTCCTATTTTTAAACTACAGTAATGACGTGTTTGTTGTGATAACAATAAATTGTCCAATTACTTATGTAAGTATGAAACTCGTTATAATTTGTAAGAAGTCTTATTACGACAGTAAATGATTTAGATTTCCATAATTTGTAAATGTAATATTCCATGTTTTTTGTAATAAATATTAATGTGCTTTTAACAGTTGTGTTGTTGATTTAAAACCAGTAAATTTTAGTCATTAGTGCGCCGTATGAGTAATAAATATTCTATATTTAAATAAAACCATGGAAATATAAAAATATTCCGAAGCTGATCAAAATATATACAAATAAATTGGTGCGTCAATTTCTCTTTCTCACTCTTTCTCTTCAGAGGGACTTCCTTCATAGAATCTTATGGGACTACTCACACTTATTCAACTCTATTCAGCTTATGGTCCATAGAAAACAACGATTTTGTATGGAAACACGTACGCATCCGTTCAGCTTTCGGATGTGTAAGCGTCTGCATACAAAATCGTGAGCTGAATAAGTGTGAGTAGTCCCTATCACACCAACACCCCCCACTCATCATCTGCCTAGCATTTTCTCAACTATACAAGTATTTTACAAGGAGCGAATGCGTATTGACCTCCACAACCTAGTAGGGCTTGTCCACTCTGATATGAAGCGCCCCACTACCTCCATTTACGTACACACGGCTACAAATCAAGCTATACATTTCCAGTATAAGATGATCTCGCATTGTATAGGATTTCCGTACAATGAACGGTCAGCTTATACTGGAAAATATAGCTTGATAAGTAGCCGTGTGTAACTGTGTGCACACACGGGCGCCGAGGCTTGTACGCAAAATGCTATAACAGGCTAAAGGCAGACACAGGCGCGATATCGCGGGCGCGACAAGGGTAGCGCTGCCTGTCGCGCCCGCGATATCGCGCCAGTTTGCATGCGGCTTAAGGCCCCCACCCAAATACTTACATACAAATTCATCAGGCTGTTCCAACTTGATCTTCTTTCTATCCGGCTCGACAGGTGGCGTGGGCGGCGCCGACGAGCCGTCCTCACTGCAGTCGCGCGACTTTTGTTTACTGAATGCCAGGCGCGCCTTGCGTTTGGCTAGGTTCATCTCCCGAGAGCTTAAGGGCTTCGACGATATTACTATTTCTTGTACTGGTCTCTGAGGAAAAAATAGTACATTAGTGACATACACTTATCGTTATTAATTAAAAAGGTCTGAACAGTTTGATTCAAACGTAATGGCGGCTCGGAACATGAGGCGAGTCGCTGCGCAGTAACAGTTTCTTGTGTCAGCGGGGGTGAGGGGTGGGGTACTGCGCAGCGAGAAGCCAATTTTCGGAGCAGCCATTAATTTTGAATCGAACTGTAATAGGTCCTAGACAATTATTTAAAAAGTCATTGAACCAAACCATTTTTTTATTTTTTTTTATTCTATTTATTTTATAGAGGGTTTAATCAAAAACTGATTATGCCACCCTCATCGGTACAAACAATTATTCCCTATAATCTAAATCTTATTTTTGCTAACTTAACAAGCATCTTGCATCCTTTGACAATGGGGACGCAAGCATGGTATTACACCTTGCAACATCCAGTGAGAGCAAACCTTTTACAACCATTAAAGGTTCGGTCAAAGTTCTGCAGATAACCGCATTGTGGTTAAAGGAAATAAATAGATTTCAGGAAATATTTGATGTAGTAACTACTGGTTAGTGACTGACCAGGACGAATAAAGCCTGATTTATACGACGCAAGTTTCTTGCTTGTGGCATACAACAAACAAATGACTTGCATCGTTTTAATGCTGTTTAGACGGAGCACCTTTAATAGTTACTTCAAGTTATGGTATGCCACAGCCCAGGCAAATAAATCGCACCGTGTAAAACCAGGTTTAGCATATTTATCCGGAACCGATCCAAAAAGGTGTAATAAAAAATCCTGTCCGACCCGTAAGCCGTAAGAAGTGGCTTTTGTTTTGAGAAAAAGAAAAAAATATTTGCCGCATTTTTTTTTCAATGGGGAAGTTTACCGGATTATTACACGGGCCGCGGGCGGCCGTCGTCTAGCGAGTGTCTACAAGTCGTATGTACCTACCTAGTCATAACTTATGACCTCTGTAGAAAATTTGCTAATTTATAATGAAATTGGGGTAATTTAGGTACTAAAAACGTGAATTTTAAATAGTTATGACTTAAAATACAATAGACGTAGATATATTTAGTAACCTATTCCGCTTGACTATTCTTCAAGAGTCTTAAAAAACCCACGTACTTAGCGTCCGGCGCTCGGTGTGGTAACACGTCGCGTTCTCGTTTGCAATTGGTCAATCGTCATCCTGAGGAAGGTGAAACACGTGTCGATTTCTTACAGGGTTTTTTAAGACTCTTGAAGAATAGTCAAGCGGAATAGGTTACTAAATATATCTACGTCTATTGTATTTTATAATGGATTTCCGCAAAGTCACGCCTGAATCAATTAACTAGTTATAACTTTCTTATTTTCACCAAAAATGTTTTTTTTTTAATGTTATTGCGGTACCTGGGCGCCCCCTTTCGGTTTTTGTTACATACTGTAGATACTTTTTAGGTACTTTCTTCTATTTTCATCATCTTACCCGGCACACTTCAGTCTTATTTAACGCAGGTTTAACGGGACACAGATCCTCATTAGTGTATATCGTGGTGGTGAGATCGACCCCAAGTTTGGCAGCCACGTCGAGACCCAGCCGGGCATTCAACTGTTGCCGTTGTTTCGCCAGACGCTCCTTCGAATCTGAACAAATAAAGGTAAAATAAGTTCAGGAAATGAACTCTACAAATATGTGAGCGATAAAAACAAAGATTACTGTGCAAGCATGTTGTAAAGGGCATAGGGGAGGAAGAAGTGGAGTGCTTGGTAAAGGTCACACGCGTTTTCGATTGCGAACCCCTATTCCTACCACTTCAGGCCCGGAATCCACCAGAGCGGTGATGTACGGAGATGACGAGAAGAGATGTTTTTCAGGTAGGGTGTATCCATCGAAGCTGTGCGGAGATGCGTACTGGCTAGATTGGAGCGGAAGTTTGTGCTGGATAGAGCGGAGATGTGTGCTAGCTAGAGCGGCTGGCGGGTTGTGCGACGCGGCTCACATCTCTTCTCGTCTCCGCTCCGCTGCGCGCCGTCGGCGTCGCCAGCTTGCGAGACACACCTCACATCTCCGTTTAGTAACGCCGCTCAGCTCATTCTCGGCGAGGCACAGCTCATATCACCGCTTCGAACGCGCCATAGAATGATACATCTCCGCTCAGTGGTATCCACTTAACCTGAGTGGAGACGAGATTTATTGCAAAATTCAATTGGTTGTTTAAAACACATCTCCTCTCCTCTCATCTCGTCTCCGCTTTAGTGGAGTCCTGATCTTATTATTATTACTAGCCGCGCCCCTCGATTTCACCCGCGTAAGTCTCGATCCCGTGGGAATATCGGCATAAAAAGTATCCTATGTGTTAATCCAGGTTATAAACTATCTGTTTGCCAAATTTCATCCAAATCCATTCAGCCGTTTTTGCATGATTAAGTAACAAACATCCAAACACACAAACACATTTACTCTTTCACTTTCACATTTATAATATTACTAGCTGCGCCCCGCGGTTTCACCCGCGTAAGTCTCGATCCCGTGGGAATATCGGGATAAAATGTATCCTATGTGTTAATCCAGGTTATAAACTATGTTTGCCAAATTTCATCGAAATCCATTCAGCCGATGATTGAGTAACAAACATCCAAACACATAAACTTTCACATTTATAATATAAGTAGGTACTAGGATTATAAAACTTTATTATCTTTATTCTTATGGGTGTCATTTCTCGCCTACGATCAACGGAATTTTTACATTCCGTTATAATCAACACATGGGCTTCACATCGACCCAATTGAATGATGAAACATCGATGAGAAAAATGCGCTTATACAAAGTGGAGACGACAATACGACAAAAAATGAAATTCCGTATATCTAATGAAGTACTCATTAGATATACACATACAAAAAAATTATCAAATATATCCAATAGTTTAGTAACGATAGCTAGTCAAAGATCGGCAAATCCCATACTCGGCCCATCACTACTATTTAGTTTGTTTGAAAAAAATACTTTTTTAATTTCGATGTTAGGATTTATTTGATAGTTCCAAAATACTCTTATGCAACGAGAGTTGCAGGATGTGTTATACAATAATACATGAAAAAAATGGCAATACTAATGTATTGCCAGTTTTTTCATGTATTGTTGTATTGTCGTCCCCACATTGTATAACACATCCTGCAACTCTCGTTATAAAAAATCCATTTCTTCCTCGTTCAATAATAATTATTGTTTATCAGACCACAAACATATTTTTCCACCAGTAGGTATACCAATTAATATTTTGATTAGTTCGTTGTTACAGGAAAAATATTCTTCGAAATAATATGGACCATTTTCCTTCCTCAAAGACAGCTAGTAAGTTCGTTACTCGAACTAGACTTTATGCTGAGTAGGTATCTAGACTGGCGTGATGACGTAAAAGCCGGCGCTACTAGTAACATTATCCGACAGCGTTTTAAATTGTCGTGCACGTCATGAGCTTATTCCGAATCGGTTAATCAATGATTTGTTGTGAATGCTGTGTTATCGATCGCCTTCGTGCGTAACGTAGATCGTACTCAAACAAGGGTATCACTCATTAAATTTCTAGATCTTGACGGAGAGTAATAACTACTCACGTCACCTTTGTTTTTGAGGCCAGTATGCATCTTTATCAGCCGTCTTTAAGTGCTTAACTTTTACCTAGCCATCGTTTTTCAATATGCTTCTATCTTTACTCTAGCTATCCACACAAAAATCCACATTCATACTTAACTATTCTTGCCACACACCTCTGATTTCTTACAGAACGAGGTATAAATGTTTAAAAAATCCCTAAGTTTGGGGTCTGCATAAATGACACCGAGTATTTTATAAGCAGGAGTGTTCACAATAATTATGTTGATGTTTGACCCTAACCAGTACTCTTGCTTGCAAAGAGGAATCTTATATGGTAAAATACTGCAACAGTATACTGGGTGTTAGGGTAGACAACGTTATCCTTGAAACTAGTGGTTTGGTGTCATCTATAATATACTTTTTCTATGGCACCAACTTTGAAATCGCGAAAAAAAAATCTGCTGTTCCATACATTTGTGTTCACTTAAATCGACAAAATGTATGGAACAGCTGATTTGTTTTTTGCGATTTTAAAGTTGGTCCCATAAGAAAAGTATATTATAGATGACACCAAACCACTAGTTTCAAGGATAACGGTGTCTACCCTAACAGCCTGTATATATGGTAGCTTATATGGCAAAATACTGCAGCACTCGCTGGATATCGAACGTCTCGCAGCGGAGACGACCGCTATCTTCTGTCTCTGTTTTATTATTAGGTACTGATTGTTTACCTGAAGCGTTGATTGGCTCCTCATCCAGGTCGTACTCGTTGCCCTCGGAACCCATGAGGTGTGCGCCATGCTGCAGCACTCGCTGGATATCGAACGTCTCGCAGCGGAGACGACCGCTATCTTCTGTCTCTGTTTTATTATTAGGTACCGATTGTTTACCTGAAGCGTTGATTGGCTCCTCATCCAGGTCGTACTCGTTGCCCTCGGAGCCCATGAGGTGTGCGCCATGCTGCAGCACTCGCTGGATATCGAACGTCTCGCAGCGGAGACGACCGCTGTCCTCTAGCTCGGTCTTCTCTTCTGTACAACAAATTGTTAATAAATTAGTTACTATATTTCTTTTCGCTCTTTTGAGATCCTCGTGGCTAAGTAATAACAGCCGCACGGGTCGATCCATCAGGTTAGCTACGCTTGCCGAGGGTTGGTCCCATCTTTACATGCCAAGACTTCTCCGTGCCTCGGAAAGCACGATAAGTCGTCGGTCCTGGCTGTTATTCGTGGACAGTCGTTACGGGTCGTCAGAAGCCCGAAAGTCTGAACAGCCTTACCAAGGGGTATCGTATTACCCAGTTACTGGCTTGTGGAGGTCAAATATGTAAATTACTGGTATTCAGCTGCATCCGATTAGACTTGAAGCTGTCCCCAACATATTTGGGGAAAGGCTAGGCAGATTGATATTTCTTTCCGCAAGGCTAATTATTTTTTTAAGTGTCTCAAGGCTCACGTCATCTGTTCATGATTGGTTGGTGTTTACCAACGAAGGGAGGAATGCCCTTGCTCTACAAACTAAAAATACATAGGTACCTATATGTATATGTAGGTATGTATAGATGTAATATTATACTAGCGAGCCGCTCCTTCTTCGCACGGTTTTTATGACTTGACAAATCATCGAGATTTCTCAGTTTTATGTAACTGTAATATTAACGTGTAATATTAAAGCTAAAGTCGCTTTAATATTTTAAATTTATAATATGTACAGATTCTACACATTTCACAGCTCAGATTTACAGATTGTTAATCGAGTCAATTACAGTAATCATTTTGAGAGATTTACAGATTCATTCTGCAGTCTGTCTAAATGTTGAGTACTAAGTAATTAAAATATTCTCATGTTATTTAAAATGATTAAATAAAATATTCTCATGTTATTTAAAATTATTTAATAAAATATTCTTATGTTATCTAAAATTATTTAATAAAATATTCTCATGTTGTTGGATCATTCGGTTCCCTACAACATGGTTGAGCTGGATGGTGCTGATCCACGTGTCATGTTCGTGAACGGGCGCCGTCAGTTGAGACTGGTCACCTCTTATTTGCCAGAGCTTATTTTTAATCTTAAATTTTGAATTGCTTTTGATTATTTTTTGTTTTACATTGTTCTCACATATAGAAGGAATAAGAATACTGCACCCAGGATTTTGTAATATCTACTTATATCCATATTTAAAAGAGAGTCCTTGGAGTTTTTTGCCCGTTCTTCTCCATACAGATCTACGTTTTGGAATGGGCAACTTCAACTCTCTGACTAACTGACCGACTCTTTGACAATTCAAAAATGCCTGTAAATGGTTTAATTGAAATAAATGCTTTGAGTTTGAGTTTAAAATTCACAGATGCGCACGTACCTATAAAATTGTTAGAAATATAAATCGATATAAATGTGTAAGGAGAAAATCAGTAACGATGCAATCTACGAGACTACTTTCAGTTCGATGAGCTACACATAATAGAACTCGCTTGTAATATTACTTTCCCCGCAGATGCCTCGGCGCAACAGAATACTGTGCGAACGCCTTTGCATGCAGTTTGCATGTAATTAATGGTTTATATAACACTACTGATTAACAGAACGTATTCGATTTAGCACAGTTATGCATATAAAAACCTACAGTCCGACCGTCTGTCGCGAGACAATGCGTTCTCTACACCGCGTTATTACCACTTAACCGTGTTTATCAGTTGTTTAGAACACCTTTTAAACATGAGTTCTCTATGGAGTTTGACATAAAAGTATAAATAAAACTGACATTAATTGAACAAGTTTTTTTTGGTAAGGGTCTGTGTGTTTTGCCAATTTGATTCTTATTTCTACTAGCGATTGTTCAACTGAAAGGTGTCAAGAATGCATTCTCCCGAGGTCAGGATTGTAAGAATTGTAAGATCTTCTTAAAATGTACCTATTCTTTAAGTATTATATTTAAATGTAACTAGCTTTCGCCCGCGGCTTGGTGTGGAAGACGGAAATTATCCCACGGGAACGTACTACCGATACCGGGATATAAAGTAACCTAGTCCATGGTCTGCCTGTCTGTCAAATTTCATCGAAATCCTAGCATACAGATAGACAAACCGACAGGAACTAGAAGTTCATTACCGGGTTTTCAATAACAAAAACATAAAATATATATTATGTACTTATTATATTCTCAATTCTCATACCGACACGTTGCGCCGTTATAATTACCTATTTATTTATTAATAACAACTCCACAGTATCGAGATTACTAATCCGCACTCGAATATTGCCGATACAACGGTTGTGTTTGAAGCAACAAATGTATTATTATGGAAAACTTTTGGCATGTGCCAGTCATTATTAGAAACACTGTACCAATATTTTCCGGAGTGATCGTGTTAAAGTATAAAAACAATAACCTTCACACTATACCTACTAGGTAAAATGTATTTAAATATTTCGTTTATTTTAATCAATGTTGCCTGCTGATTCATTTATGTTTAACTAGCTGCGCCTCGCAGTTTCACCCGCATAAAAGGCTCTTACAAACTGGCGCGATTTGTCGCGCGGCGCGAATTTTAACAAAACAATTTCTGAGAAAACTTCACGGCGAACAATGCAGCGGCGTCGCGTCGCGCGACATATCGCCCCAGTATGTAAGAGCCTTAAGTCCCGATCCCGAAGGTATCCTATGTCCTTCTCTAGGTCATGGTCTACCCATATGCCAAATTTCATCCAAATCCGTTCAGCCGTTTCAGCGTGAAAGCGTAATAGATTGTATGATTCATCATTATACTCAAACGTTTACGTCAGTTTACAAACGCTCGCAGCTATGAAATATGCCGAAGGCAAATTGGCAACTCGTCAAATTGTTATAGTTTCGACATTTATTGTTATTGTAGGGTGACCATCATAAAACACAGGTTGGACAAATAGACTTTATTCCAACAATCAGGTACCTACCTATTATGTCACGTAAGTTAGATTATAAACTGTCGAAAAATTATTAAATAAGTGAAATGGGTTAGATTAGGTTAGAACTGCTGGCCAACGAATCGGCCGGCTGCGAGCGCGATCCCTCCCTCAGTCAGTCAGCTGTTTCGCTAGCAAGCACGGTGTCGGATAGAAACTTTTTAATATCTTTTAATAAAAATAACGTTTTTTTTTTGTTGTTTTCGGTCATTTATTTTTATATTTAAGTCAACTATGGGGTTTGAGTGACAACAGTGGTACCCTGTATAATAGTATTAGCGCAAGGTGCGTTACGTCTCCTTTACCTCGACATACACGAGCTGCGAGCATGTGAGCATTGCGAGAAACCACGTGAATTCACGTGGTTTCAAGTACCTAGTAGGGACTTAACCACTTATAACAAACTCCATTCAATCCATCGCTAATCACAAACATGACTGTATCTATTAATTAAAATGTAATTCGTTATCAATAGAGAGGAAGTCAGCCTACTG
This sequence comes from Lithophane ornitopus, assembly GCA_948473465.1. NCBI lineage: Eukaryota > Metazoa > Arthropoda > Insecta > Lepidoptera > Noctuidae > Lithophane > Lithophane ornitopus. Next base: position 3,641,471 of record OX419622.1, read on the forward strand.
TTATCATGGCGTGACCTTTTTATTTTCCTGCTCCAACACACAATGACGGCGATATATCTAATTCAGAAAATAAAAGCTTTTTACTATGCGACACTGTCTTCATTGGTCGTTATTGGTTTATGGGTTTTTTAACTCATTAAGACGTTTTATTAAAATGTCAAGTGATTTGTATAGTTTATTAAAAAACTGGGTGTTAATGAAAATTCAGTAGGCTATTAGAATGTAGAATATTTCTAACATTAGCAGGTTTTATTACTTTAAATGTCAACGCCGAATCATCAAAGTAAATGTCACTAAATTAGTGCGAACACTTCACGCAGCTAGGCTCAGCGCAAATACAGAACTGAATGAAAGAAAACAATTATAATCTGACTGCCTCGTTGGCCTAGCGCTCGCAAGCGCTATTATTTTGTTAGTTTTTTTTTTTTGTTAGTTTGTTTTGCTAGTTTTTTTTTTTTGAGATTCGGAATTCATCAAATGACTTCTCCTGAACGGCGCCCTTCGGAACGGCGTGTCAGACTTTTACTGACTAAAACCCACCCGTGTTCCTTCAGTTGCCTGTTGCCATGGTCCCAGTATCCCTTTCGGTTTTTCCCACAGAGCATGAGGTCCTGGGTTCGTTTTCCAAGTCGGGCAGTGTTATGTCAATCAATAGGCTCGCCCTTTTACATGGGACTATAAACATAACTGGCGAAATGTGGCTGTACTAATAGCTACACCTATTCCTACGGGGATTACATGCGGGGATACTTGATTGCTGGAATAAAGTCTGAATTATCCAACCAGTGTTTTATGATGGTCACTCTAGAATAACAATCCATGTCAAAATTATAACAATTGAACGAGTAGTGCCAATTTGCCTTCGGTATATTTCATGACTACGAGCGTTTGTAAACGGCAACTTTTGTATTAATAACGAATCATACAATCTGCCTGCGACATACAGGGTGTTTTGCGCATGGTCCGACACAATTTTTTGGGGGATTGGGAATGGGAGGGTCGTTTAAGAGGTTTCACCCAAAGACCCCATGTCCTAAGGTGACACTTAATGAGACATGATATTTTTTGTTTTTTCCCAAAATTACCCGAAATTTCGGCTAATTTTGGGAAAGCGCCTAAAAAAATCATATCTGACCGCCCCAACCCCCCAAAAAATTGTGTCGGTCCATACGTCAAACATCCTGTATAAGTAGGTATATTATTTATTCGCAGATCCGAGGAAGCGCCATTATGATGCATTGAAAAATCCAAGAACCTAAATAAAAGAAATAATAGGTAATCATTTCCGGTTCTGACATGTAATATGTGAAATGAGATAAGATAAATTGTGCACAATATTTCAAGTAACCCGGATAAGTGCAGCAATGAATATAGGAAACGATAATAATATATACTTACCTATTACTATCGTTTTCTATGTTCATATTCATACACTACAAAGTACATACATGAACATACATCCGGCTTCGCCCGCGTGGAAGTCGGAAAATATACCACCGGAACGTACTACCTCTACCGGGATGAAAAGTATCCTGTCTTAACCCAGGTCGTGGTCTACCTGTGTGCAAAATTTCATGGACAAACAAACAGAGTAACTTTCGCATTTATAATATTAGTACGACTAAGTAATTTTCAAGTAAACAATGAAGCATAGGGTCAGAACGGATGCACTTCGAGTAAATTGATTTGCATGAGTTCGCAAGAATCAAGGGCGAACGTACGAATTTATTTCGGTAGCCAATCTTCGTTTCATCAACTCTGACAGGAAATTGAAATTTATTGCCTAATGTATGAATCGTGTGCGTCATTCTTAGGTCAAATCAAAGTTGCCATTGGTAAAAAAAAAAAAAAAAAAAAAAAAGAATTTTGTTGCAACTTGCAAAGAACCCAAAGAACTGAAAGCTTGTTTGATATTTTTTTTATTACGGGAAGCAAAAGCGTAGCCCAAGATAAAAAAAAAAGAGATATAAGAAAATTTGATTACCTTAGCGCATCCCCCCTAAAGCTACTATTTGTTTGTAAGTCTTAAAGCTTCAGGGTGCTTGCTGTGCCTTGATTTTCCTTGTGCAGGACCCACATGGCATTATTGATTTAGGTACATACATAAAATTAATAATGAACAGTCAAAAAACCATTTCTAAATTTCGTCCTAAATCGTACAAGAAGCCAAGAAGCGTTGGCCCCTCAGAGCATAAGGAAGAGTTATTCTCTATTACAAGGCCTTTAAGCCTTAAGATGAAAGCCTCGTGCAGAAGGGCGCAACGAGACTAACCAAAAAAAAAACTGAGAAAACCTCACGGTATAACAATTACCGGTGTCGCATCGCGCCAGTCTGTACGAGGCTTTATTTGGCCCTTTGGCCCAACGATTAACGGACTCATTGAATAAGCGACAAAGGCAACCGCCTGCACAGTTTGCTTGGTATCTGTATCACAAACTAACAGGGCACAGTACTAAGTGAATAATATACAGTAATTGATGATGATCGCCTATGAATAGTTCATTGTAGCCCAGCATCATTTGTCAAGATAATGGACGGCTTAAAATCAAATACTTTGTGGAGATAATTTTGTGGGTAAAACTGGCAGATTCCAGAACAGGTGACATCAGTGATATGTCATTGATATTTGATACTTTGCTCTAGAAATCTGTACAAGATGAAAAGTTACCTGCATGAAAAGTTGTCAACATGTCACTTGTATCAGTGACCGAAAATTGTACTGGCAGATCCAAGAATTTCTATTCTTACTCTATGTATTCGGACTTTTTCGCAGGAATTTTCAGTCTACGTCATTGATATATTTAAAAACCCTACTTACATCAATGGTCTACGAAAACATAATAATACACAGTGACCGTCAGTTAATTATTAAAAAATATTGGACACGTATTTTTTATTTTTTTACGTAATCAAAAGATTACGGCGATACATTGAGTTATAATGTGGCATGATGTCACGTCTATGTTGATTTTATAATTAGGTAGTTGTGACGTAGTGAGCTCCCACTCCCCAACTTTAATGCGTTTTATATAAGTAATTTTTTATTAATATGATAAAGCAAAAAATACGTGTCAAATATTTTTTTTATTATGACGGACTAAATAGTTTTTTTTTTTGTTAAATTATTTTTAATGTGCACAGTAATGCACACACACAATGACTTGGCAGGTAGGTAGTCTAATTAAAATTCTAAATATGAAAAAAAAAAAAACTAACGAAAAATTCGAATAATAAGTAGGTTTTATAAATGAACAAACTAACTAAACTTTTATATAAATGTTAGCAGACAGTTTCACTAACTAGTTTTTTGCCGATGAGTCGTAACTTCCTCAAGTTCACTAGACAATAAGACCAGACGTTAAACTAATATAAAATTCGTTTACTTTATGTCATCGTTTATGTCTGGGCGATAAAACACACCTATTTCGCGCCAGTCACCTTGCCGAATAAGGTTAATCACTAAAGAGTTAGTGCCACACTAGGATTCCTGTTGTATCGTGCATGCGCTTTGGCAGACAATAATTATGAACAAAATTTTATACAAGAACATTTATCCGGAGGTCCTAAAAATATTAGCAGCACAGAAGCTAATAACAGCCTTTGCCGTAATCGAGCCTTCAAAGCGAAAATCCTCAGTTCCAGAAACATTGCGGTCTACCCGTAGTTTTACTGCAGCTCCTGTGCATCACATCACCAGCCTGCAGGATTTGTAATTTATCGAGTTAGGTATCACACAGAACACTGGAGTGTTCAATTCTGAATGTCTGACCAGTGTGATATCTGAATTAATCATCCCATATTTGACAGTGGAAATGACTAGTGCCTGCAAAAATTTGTAATGTTTTGCCGCTGTCGCCCACAAGTATATCTAAACCTTTATCTAAAGGCTAAAACCTGGTCGAAGATCGTAGACAGTGTTGTCAAAACAAAAGTGATGTAAGCCCAAGTACGCACGGGCGCTTTTTTACGCGACGATTTTTGTTAGAGCACTGGATTTTCAACAATCTGCTTGTGACCGAGAGTTGATAATCCAACAGTCCGCTTTTCTAACGCGCAAGGGATGCACTCTGTTGGATCCTCAACACTCTGCTCAACGGCGAGAGTTCAAAATCCAGTGCAGTTTATAAAAACGTCGTAGTGTTAAAAATCGCCCGTGCGTACCTGGGCTAATAATGGCGGTACCGTATAGTACCATGTTTTACTGACCTTTCTTTCCTGTGAACGGTGTTGGATGCCATTCCGGTACGTTCGTGAGGATCGCTTCCACCGCCTGCGAAGTAAACAGTTACAAATTAGGTGTGTTTCAACGAATGCAGACAATAGGTATTTTGAAGTTGTGGTAGGTAATTAGTATGCCGTCTAGAGTCTAGCATAACAACAATTATCGTCACACTCGATAACACCGAAACAACATGAATTAAGATTTCTACGTGGCGTGGGTGGGATCAGTTTTGGGGATTATTATGTTGTCGATTTTAAGTTTCCTATATTATAAGGGTTCGCTATTACTGGTTGCAAGAGCAGCTGGCACAGAAACAGGGTATCTAGTTATCCAAAATTGTTCAGTTTTTTTGGGGATTCTTCGGCGGAATTCCAAGTTTCCTACAAGAGTTCGCAAATGCAGTAAGTTGATATGACTTCACTCAAGTAGCACACACAAAATGATTAGCGTCCTAAAGAAAAATAAAAACCGGCGAAATGCGAGTCGGACTCGCACACACGGAAGGTTCCGTATACCATCGTACAGTATTAGCAAAAAACGCCGAAAAAAAACACGTTTATTGTATGGGGATACCCCCTTTAATTTTTAACTTTTATTTTATTTTTATTAGTAGTTTCTATTTGCAGGCAGATTTTGTGCAGATACATTATTTATCAAACTCAAAGCATTTATTTCATGAACCATTTACAGGCACTTTTGAATAAAATTTTCAACGGAGTCGATCAGTGAGAAAGATGAAACTACTTAGACTTCACCAGGATCCAGAAATCCTACATTTCTTTCGGTAAGGCAAGGCACTCTGTAGGATGATAAGAAGTCGAGTTCATTATAAGACTTACTTCTTTACTATATTACTCTATACTTTAGAGCGAGTGTTATCTTTTGAGACTGATTATACGTATAAGTATTTTAAAAAAAATAAGATCGCCTGAAGAATAATTTAAAGTGATGACTTCACTTGACATTATTCTTTAGGTGGGTAGTCATAAAAATCTGATGAACTTTATCTTTTTAAGTAGGTAGTGTGGTTGGTACCTACGTATCCGTAAACAAAGATAAATCTAGATATTTTTTCCACGCGTGAGAGAAACACAATATTTTTGTAAACCAGGTAAAATACTAGAACACACCGCAATGTACTCTACCTACTGCTTATCCTACTTAGTATATAATTTGGTCATTCTAATTTTTGTTATACTTATTCGATTCTTATTGAGGTACATTCCTATGTATTTCCTAATTATTAATAACCAGCACCCTAATTGCGTAACACACGATCAATCATAATCTGAATCATTTTGAAGGATACTGCTAATCCATTGTTCATAAGTTCGAAAAAATTGTCTGCACAACAACGTAAATAACGCAATGAATGTTGTTGAACTGTCAAAAATGACATATTCTGATTGATCGTGTGCTTCGCGTAAACATGCCCTTTGTTAGTTAACATAGGTACTGTATGTAGCACTACGAGGCAGGTTCGCTTCGGTTGGCTAGTGGCTAAAATCGGAACTAACGCCGCCATCTTGTTTCTTCAATACATTTTCACAAAACAGTTGCACATTGTTTACCAACAGCGCCCCCCTGTCAACGTTATTCGAGCGCCAAATGATCCTTCTAACTAAATGGCAGTTCCGTATGAAATTGCTAATGTGGCCTATTAACAAGGACCTTTTTTATCGAACGCCATAAATAACTCGACAGGTAGGTATATAACTAGTTAGAACATGTCACACATCACTTTGTATATGGGTACGTCACGTTTTTATAAGTCCTTACTGCCAAGTTTTTGTTCTAAGACACTATGTGAGATATAAAACTAAAGAATGTTATGTGATCGATCTTTTTCACATAGATATCTACACTAATATTATAAAGAGGAAAGATTTGTATGTTTGTATTTTTGTGTGTATGTTAGTAACAAATAAACTCAGAAACTACTGCGCCGATTTCAAAAATTCTTTCACCATTAGAAAGCTACAATCACCCTGAGTAACATAGGCTATATTTATTTCTAGAAAAGAATATTGATCCTTACTAAAACTCCAATAATGTAAACCCAAGGTGTAAAAAAATTAGCTAAAATATTCTTTACATCGCGTGCGCTGCGAAAACTATTGAAGATAGAATAAAATAATGTACTACGACTTTGCAGAACACATTATTATTTACAAAAAGTGTCGCGACAGCCTATGTCTAACTATTATAGTTATGCCATAATAAGAGTTCTTTTATTTTGAAAATTTAATTGAAATGACGCCGTTAGAAAAGGCTCTTTATTTGTATCTTGGTATTAATCCTAATCAAAATAAATGACTCATACATTCAGTATACAATGGCTTTTTTGATGATATCACAGTAGATATGTTGGTAGGTGTAGGTAGGTAGGTGTAGGTAGGTAGGTGTAGATAGGTAGGTGTAGGTAGGTAGGTGTAGGTAGGTAGGTGTAGGTAGGTAGGTGTAGGTAGGTAGGTGTAGGTAGGTAGGTGTAGGTAGGTAGGTGTAGGTGTAGGTAGGTAGGTGTAGGTAGGTAGGTGTAGGTAGGTAGGTGTAGGTAGGTAGGTGTAGGTAGGTAGGTATAGGTAGGTAGGTGTAGGTAGGTAGGTGTAGGTAGGTAGGTGTAGGTAGGTAGGTGCGCCGTAGATAGGTACTTAGTGCTACCCGTGCGAAGCCGGGGCGGGCAGCTAGTACTTAATAAATTGATTAAACCCAATGAGTTTCCATTTATTTTAATCATCATGAAACGCACTTTCTGTAGGTTTATCTTTGGTAGTTGTAAGTTTTATGCTTTTTGAGAAAATCGAATCAGAGCTCCATGTTAGCGGGTGGCCCGGTTTATTTGCTGACCAGTGTATTTAAGCTATTGAGGCTACACAATAAATAATACAAGTGATACTGGTTTTAAAGGTCCCACAGATAGGGCCGACACGACGACGACGACACGTTGCGACGCAATTCTGAGGGCCTAGACAAAGTCATATTCTATCATCGTTAACGATGATGGAAAAGGAAAAATGTATAGGATTGACATAAGCTATCGAAAAGCTTATGTCAATCATGTTGAAAGTCGTTGTAGAAATACGAATCGCTTTGGAAGCGATTGTTACTTGTCTAGGCCCACAGGTAGAACAATTTCCATTTTTTTGTTCTACTAGAGTCGCGTCGCGCCTGTCTGCGGGAGCATATAAACAGCCTAACAATTTTTTATTAATCAAGCACGCAATGTAGGTAAATTTCCGCTCCGTCTAGTAGTAAATTATGATAGATGAATAAATAAGTAGGCAGACACATGAAACAAAGTTTATAGAGCATGATGATTATTGCAATAGATTATTCAGATCATTAAACATGACTAATTTTATGTCCTAACTAGCTTCTGCTCGTGACTTCGTCCGCAAGAAATTTCTTCCTCCCCCGACCCCCGACGACACACGCATCGCATTTCCTCCCCGCGTTATTTATTACTTCGTTTTCATTTTCTCTTAGCGAAATTTCTTTTTTTTTTTCGTTTTGCTCGGCTCCTTAGGGTCTTAGCGTGCTATTCAAGTTCGTTTGTTGGTGTAGGCTCAAGAATTTTGCTATCAAATGTAAAAAGATTTTTTCAAATCCGACTGGTAGTTCCAGAGATTAGCACGTTAACAAAAACAAACTCTTCAACTTTATCGTAAGTATATTATTATAGATGTAATGCACCCATTGATTGTGAAATAGGCATCTGGTCAGAGTGACCAATTAGTTGCACAGTAAACAGGATAATAATGTAATGATTAGGTATAATAGGCTCTCCTTTGTTGTTAGAAAGTTAATAACTTTAAAACGATTGGCTGTCCTTTTAAAGTTCAATTTAAACTGTATCCTTATTCATGATGTTGTTTCACTTGTACCTATGTTAATCGTGTAAATGCGAAATGGTATTTGTAATGAAACCATTTTGAAATGCATAATGGTTCCTTTTTAACCGCCGGAAATGTAACTGCATTAAATGGCCGATCAGAGGCCGTAGACAAAGTAACATTCTATCAGCGATAACGATGATGGAAAATGAAAAAAATTATGGGACTGACATAAGCTATCGAAAAGCTTATGTCAATTCTATTGAAAGTCGTCGTAGAAATACGAAACGGTTTCAAAGCGATTGTCACTTGTCTAGGCCCTCTGATCAGATTAAATTATCTATTATTTTATTATATTGTATACTACCAACCCGCTCCTGCTTCAATTCTTTTTATCGAGATTTCATAGTTATATGTAACTTTAATATTTACACATAAACCTTCCGGAATAAATACTCTTAACGATGGTGAAAACCTCATCATAATCTGTTGCGTGGTTTAGAAGAACAACGCGGATACAGACAAACACGAAAAGCGACTTTGATTTATAATATGATGTACTTAGGTATAGATATAGATCATCATCATCATTTCAGCCGAAAGACGTCCACTGCTGGACATATGCCTCTCCCAAGCACCGCCACTTCGACCGAATATTATAATACTTTATAATAAATCTTTTTATTAACTAACTTATATTGAAACCTAATTTGAACTCTCATCCAATTGAATACTATCAAGATTTGCTGACATTTGTCTTAGATTTATTGAAGAAGGAGTTTGCAAGTTTTCAGCCAGGCTATAAAACTTACTTATAATTTACAAAAATAAACAATTAATTATCAACAGACGAACACAGATTATATAAGCATAAAAACGTCATTGTTATGTAAATGAAAATGTGAGCAACGCATGCCGAATTTATGTTCGCTTTCTCCATGGATGGAGTCTCCTCCGTTCTAGATAAGAATAAGAATAAGAATAAGAATAATTTATTGGTCCATTGTTACAAAGTAAATTAAAAATAATAACATTGTATGCTTACTGTAACTAGAATATTTAACATGTAATTAAAACAGTGGTCCCCAAACTAGGCAGCGCCTGTATCTTGGGGGCCTTGCCAGATAGAGAACGTGTTTGTGTTTTTTTTTCAACACACCAAAGGGGCAAATCCCGTGATTTTAAAAACGTTCACATTCGCATCTCAATAGCAATCTGTCAAAAATACTATCAAATAGCCAACATTTTTGCCAAGTTTGACAGATTGCGACTTTGCACGTTTTTAGGGTTCCGTAGTCAACAAGGAACCCTTATAGTTTCGCCATGTCCGTCTGTCCGCGGCTTAGCTCAGAGACAGATATACATATAAACGACGCCAACAAAATGGTAAAAAAAAATCGTAAGACATATTTTTTTTTAGGGTACCTACACGTAAAGCGGGGATGGTTTTATTCTTTCTCGTCAATCCCATGGTGTGGGGTATCGTTGGAAAGGTCGTTTAAAAATAATGTAAGTTTCTAAAAACCATTTTTGGATTCACGGATCCGTTTGCGGAATATTAAGCTTTCAAGTGCAAGTTTTTGTTAGGAGCCAAGTCCCCCCCCCCCTGCCAGCTAAGTGGTTGGGGGGTTTGGATATGTGAAAAAATTCACGGCAGTAGTATATAATTAATGAAATTAAAAGGAAAACTATCACCGCTACGTAGGCGCCACAAGTTAAGGCTCTTACATACAGAGGCGATTTGCAGCGCGACGTGTCGCGGGGCGATTCTGCGATATTATCGCCACGCAACACCTTTCACACTAGCGCGATATCGCAGGGGCGATTCGCAGCGCTACACCAACTTAAGGAACATTTTGTATGGTATCGCCGCGAATATCGCCGCGATATCGGTGGCGGCCGCGACGCGATACACGGAGAGTATAAAAGGCGGTGCATTCGGAGCTAAGCTCAGTACTAGACGATCTTCGTCTGAGGACGAAGGCAGGTCTGTGCGTGTTTGCAGAGCGTGGGGTGCTAAGTTCGATTCCCGGTCGGTCGACATAACCCAACCTAACCTAAGTAGGTACCTACGCTTGAACACACGATGACGAAGCTGGAAAATTCGGTCGTGCTTTTACGCAGTGGGTACTTATTTATTTACAAATGAAGAATATTATTATTTAGTGTTTTATGTATTTAGAGTTTAGATAGGTATTTTTATTTAGTTTCCAATTTACCTATAATTTATGTGATTTCGGAAATAAAGTGTACTTTCGGCTATAATGCAACACGTTTTTATGGCCTTTTTATGAGTAAAGAGGTACTTACTTACATACTACTACTGGTACTTACTTTCATTTTGAAATCATCCTAACTTACAGACATAAGAGTAGGTATATTGTATTGGAATCATAGACATAAGACATATATTTCTATGATTGGAACTAACCTAGGTACCTCATCATCGGACTTTAATGTTCCCACTGCTGGGACACACCCTCTTCGAGAGGGAGTGGGCTATAATCTACCACGTAGGCTCAGTACAGGTTGGTAGGTAGGTAAATGTCACAATTTATGTCTTTGAATTTTTGGTTCAAGGACATGCCGGTTGCCTTGCCTCACGATCACGATGTTTTCCTTCACCGTTTTGAGAGCAGTGTTGATGATTTACACAAAGTAAAGCGCCTGCCTGGGTTCGAACCCACGACCTACCACTGCTTTGCTTACCTAAGTACTTGTTTTTAATTTACCTACTTATCTTATTCCATAACTCCGTGAGTTAATAATTTATTATGCTCAATAAGTATGTATAATAGAATAGATAAGGTACGCATGACTGGCGAAATGCGGGTGTACTATATAGGTACCTACACCTCTGTCTAACCCCAAAAACTCCAGTGATAACTTTAAATGTCTAATGAAGTGATACAATCGTAAATAAGTAATTATAGTAACTAAGTATGTACTTACAAACTCCCTCGTTGGTCTAGTGGTCGCAAGTAGAACTGGTCCCTGGGACTTATAATGTAACTATGTAACAACACAGCCGTTCGCATTCAAACGTCGTACCTACTCGAATTGACTCTCGCACAGCTGATACCCACGCACTCGTCTGCTAGCGGAGCCCCAGCGCTCCTCTTACCGTTGATACTCTTACGCTCGCTCTGCTGCTACGACGAACGCAGACCATTTCAATTTTCAACTCGGGCCTTAAGTAGGCATTAGTGAGTAAAGTTTGTTAATAAACATTTTAACGTTTTTTAGTGGGTAAATTTGTAATTTATCCAAGTTACAATAGCCTAATGTCAACTGCTCATCACCTTTTACAAAATACCTATTGCTTTTCCCGATACAGGGATGTTAATGGTTGAGGATTTCTCCAGTTCTCCTGAGGGATGGTGAAGTACCTACACTTCACCATCACCTCCATTTTACCATATATGTATATGTACACTGTGACGAGCATAAATTGCTTGGCAACCATATTAATATAAGTAATCTAATCGCAACCCATGAAATACATACTAACTTATTATTGAGTATTTCCGGTTGCAATCTGTGGTCTTCATCATCAGTTCCACTTCACCAAATGGTGCTTTCCGAAAGCAAACTATAAAAAATATCGAAATCGCTATAGGTGTGCCTATAATATTTGAAGAGTTCCCTCAATTTCTCCAGGATCTCATCGTCAGATCTTGACCTGATGACAATGGGACCATCTCGGAAGTATACCTACCATTTCAAACAAAAACAGAATTTTGCAAATCCGTGTATGAATGAAGGAGTTATGCCCGGACGGACATACATAAAAACAAAAATATCTGAATACTTATTGATAGCCTCCTCCTTTTAGAAGTCGGTTAAAAAGATTGAGTTGTGCTTGTGTGCGGGTAAATCGGCGGGTACCTACTACCTAGTCCTATACCGCGCCGCGCGCCGACAAAACCATTAGTAAGTCAGTGCATGTCAGCCAAAATAGTTGGGAAAAGGCTAGGCAGACTGACAGACTATTCCAAAGTGAAATAAAATCAAAAGCAAAATAGTAAGTCATTGCAATCAGACTCTTATCTCATTGCGCCATAAGGTACAAATTAGGATGTTTGACGAACTTTACTAAAAAAACAATCATTTCAAACTAAAAAGTCCTCGCAAATGTCAATCATTCTAATTTATACCTTATTGCAAATATATAAGAGTTACATCGCAATGACTTACTAATGGCTCGCGGCGCGCTCAAAGGACTTGGTAACTTTGGAATCTGCCGCAAGTCAGCCGCTCCTATGATGCGCCGCGCCGCGCCGCACACACACACGCCACTGCCTAAGGCTGCCTATAATATTATGTCCTTGAGCGGTTGAGCTGAGCGAACGAATTGTGCCGTTGTGCGGACGGCGGGGAGGGAGGGGGCCGCGCGCGGATCCCGCGCCCGCGCGCCTGCCAAACGTAGGAAAGGACACCTGTTACCGACTATTAGCTTCTTTTAAAGGGAATAATGAATGATCGATAAAAAAAAAAGCTGTTTGGCTTAAAATACTTAGAACGTAACGAAGTGTATCGGGCGTGCTCGTGTCAGCTCGTGCCTTTTGCAGAGATTTCGTAGACTCATAGCCACTTTTGCGCACATTACTTCAAGTGATTTTGAGAAATTACACTAGCTACTTGACTACTTGAATTTACACACACGAATGTGTGTAAATTGTGTTATAAAGTTTATTTGTATTTATTTTTTTACGATGAAATTCAAGTAGTGTTAAAACGCGTGTTTTTTTTTACAAAATTCCAAGACAACAGCATTTTTATAGTGCAAGTGTCAGTGTAGTAGGTATACAGACATGGTTTTACTGTATGACGGATGCCGTGCCGCCAAAATTCAGCCTCAAATCAACGTAGGTACTTATCGTTAGAGGACCGACAAACCATGCGTCACTGGAGCCATACTAATCCCCATTTATTTAGGGAATCAGTTCATCAATACCCTTTTTTCTTTAAGTTTGGGCTGGCATTCACGGAGGTCAAATAATCGGCTCAGTTTTTATCTATGGAAACCTGAATGCTCAGAAACTTCTAGATCTTGTTAAGAGGAAATAGGGTCGCGGACTCTGGGTCTTTCTCCATACAAAAAGTCATAATTCGAAGTTCGGCTCCCGTCTATTTCCTCCTCGAATATTGAACCAATTTAAAATACATTTTATAAATTGAATAGGAAGGATATTTACTGTGCCCCCTTTGTTTATTTTTCATTAATAGTCGTCAAAGGACGATACCAAGAATCGGCTCGAATTTTATGTAGCGTCCGACAGACTTTCTATAATAATGATAGTTCATAATAAAAAACAGTAAGAATTATCCAATATAAATAAAATCTGTAGAAACACACCGTTGAAAAGTCATTTTAAATAGTTATTCAATTTAACAACACAAATTTGAATGATTAGAAATGTTGCCAATGCCAGAAATAAAATAATATCGATACGAAATTGCATTTGCAACTCGAATTTATTACTTACATAAGTCGTAACTCGTAATTATATTAATAAATAGCGTTTAGTTATATTTCTGAATAAGTATACTTATTCATTTCTGAATAAGTTTACTAAACGCTATTTTATATTTTATAGTAATGTATTAACTAAAAATAATTTTTTATTCGATTATCGATACCGTTAAGAATAGTAATAAAGTAATTATAATGCTGACAACACTTGTTGTAAAACTTTAAATGGCATTTGTCATTGTCAAAAAGTTTGACTTCTCCGTACTTTATATCGAAATATATTCGTATTTTTTTTAGTTTTGTGTTGTTTATTGCTGTGTTACTCCGATTTTTCTACCATTTACAGACCTTGGTTGTTGAACTGAGGATAATGTGCTAAACGTCATAATTTAATAGTTTATTTCATGTTATCGTTAAAATCAGACGTATCAAGTGGTCAACTTTAAAAAAACTATAACTTTTTTTGGTGTGCTTCTAATAGAAAACTAATTATACTATCCAATACTATATTTATTTCCCTTTTTTATGAAATATAGTTCATCTTTGTCGGTTCTGGCCGAGTCTTGTAGGAAGCCCTGGCATTCTCTTTTGTACAATAGGCCTTTGATGACAGCGGTCTAAACAGGCAATTTTAAACATTTTCTGAGGGTTCTAGTGCTTCTACAGATATTTTATCATCAAAACTAAAAACATAGGGGCATAGAACTAGTTGATATTTATTTTATTGTAAAAAATCATTCCTCTGAGGTCATAAACCAGAGAGAAAACAGGCGAGAGCGTTTGTATGGGGAGGGCACCGACCCTATTTCCTCTTAACGGCCCGATAACACGATAGGTACTTATCTAAAAAGATTGTCCTTGGGACCTTTGAGGCGGGTATGGTTCCAGTTACGATGTACTTGTCTAAAATAAAATGTCCACAACAACGTTCTCAGGTGCTTATACACCTGAGAACGTTGTTGTGGACATTTAAATTTAAATTTGAAACTAATGTTTTGTTTGAATTTCGTCGCACATTGTCAAACGAATCAAAGTGCCAGTTCCTAGTTGCCGCTCTTCCTGGGGTCAAGGTACGTTGTCTAAACAGAGTGTTTACTTTATTTACTGAATTTATTTTGAAAATTTCATTTTATTCATTTACCTACGCATTTTAATTTAATATTAAATTTTGCTAGACTTCTGTGGACTAGTATTACTTGTGGTTTCATTTATTGCACATATTTGGTATCCATACTGTATGTTGCTTGTTTGTGAAAATAAACATTTGAAATAAAAATGCCTACTTTCAAAAGATTCGAGTTTTGATGGTTTTGAGTCAAAACCCGCGAGTAGTTTTCACAAACAAGCTACACATTTCCAGTAAGTACGAGTACCTATAAGCCGACCTCTTGTTGTACGGCAAGCCTAATATAATGTGAAGTCAGCTTAGACAGAGACTAGCTTGTTATTTGATTGATTCGCAAAACCTATTTATTGATAGATATTAAAATAACACGTAGCCATGGCGGCAATGCATAGGGCTGTGCATATTGAATCGAACAGAACGCGTAAAGGTCAACAACGCACACATAAGCACTGCACGGGTCAGCATAGGGTTGCAAAATTACTTAATAATACCGAAAAGACGCATAAAATACCTTCGCGTAATTTACGGTTATGTCAATCTGCCTAGCCTTTTTCCAACTGGCTAAAAGGCTCCAGCTGGATACCAGTATTTTACATGGAGCGACTGCCTGTCTGACCTCCACAACCCAGTAACTGTAGGTACTGGGCACACGGTACCCCTTGGCAAGACTGGTTGTCAGACTTGGGTTAGGTTGGGCTATGTCCACTGACCGGGGAATCGAACCTAGCACCCCACGCTCAGCAAACACGCACAGACCTGCCTTCGTCCTCAGACGAAGATCGTCTAGTACTGAGCTTAGCTCCGAATGCACCGCCTTTTATACTCTCCGTGTATCGCGTCGCGGCCGCCACCGATATCGCGGCGATATTCGCGGCGATACCATACAAAATGTTCCTAAAGTTGGTGTAGCGCGGCGAATCGCGGCGATCAGTTTTGCGGCGCGAATATCGCTCCTGTGTGTGGTATCGCGCGCGTCTTCATAGAAATTGTTCTACGGATATAATATCGCAGAATCGCGTCGCGCGACATATCGCCCCTGTATGTAAGAGCCTTTACCGAGTAATAATCGACCAACTTAAATTTGCAGTTGTAAAAACATGTTCTCCCATACAATCTGTATCGGAGAATACGTTTTTCAACTACAATGTTAAGTTTGTTTTATAAATTCATCCCAACTACGGAACCCTTCATTGTGCATGGTACGACATGCACTTAGCCGGTTTTTTTACGCTGTCTTCTTGAAGGCCCACAAGTCGTACGTGATCTGAAAGGCTGTAAATCATTTGTTTTGACGCACAAAAACAAACATTGGATAAGGAAAATGTTAACTCTTCTCACATATTTAATTTTGTAGTAAAACAAATTCTAGTGCTCTTGTTCAAGGGCAAATTAAATCCTACGACGCAGATCATACTCATTAAATATTTACAACCGTCTAAATCTGAACGGATATTAAAGTGTTGAAAGACGAAAAGAACGTCTCTAAAGTTTAATTTAGATGCTCGCAGTTTAATACTCGCAAGGGTTCTTTCATAGCTAACTATAGACCTTGTCGAAATAAATTTGGACTTTATTTACATCGGTTAGCTATCTTTAGAAAGTGAGCTGTCCCTCCAGTGCGAATAAAGAGCACCATGTGTATATCTTGAATGCTAACAAAAACGGATTGATCTTTAACGTTATGTATTTTAGTCGGTTTTAAAAACATAAACGGGATAAGAGCGCCATCATATTATTCTTTGCCCAAGAATAATTAAAGATTGACAAACAAGTGTCACCGTTCTATTGATTCTTAGTGCAACAACACTGCACAAGTAAATTGAACTCGACTCATAGTATTCAAATGACCAGAGCGCAGCTTTTATCTTATGTTTACAGTTTACAATGCACACGGAACGGTTCAAGGCACCGTTGATAATACACACACGACTAGAGTCTAGAACAAACTAGCTATGTTTGAACTAACCGTTTAACAATAACTGAGGGAGATGAGGAGTTGAGGACACGGTCCATGTCCAATGCCAATGGTTCACTAACACTAAGCTAGGATTTTTCACCACAAATGCAAAATATGAGTGTATTTAAAAACACCTAAAATTTTGGGGAAAATTGGCGTGATGTTATGTTGGATTTTCAACACTCGGCTCACCGCAAAGAGTTGAAAATTCATCAGTACAATAATATTTCAATGTTACATATTTAATTGTGTTAGTGGAAACGGGCATTTGTATCGTTAAACCTCTCGGGCATCTGTATACGGCTCTGCCTAACCGTGCGTTTGCACTAGCGATACATTACAACAAGACATGTTGAAATCTCTAGTTCCTGTCAAAATTGTATGGAAGATTGACAGGAACTAGAGATTTCAACATGTTTTGTGTTGAATGTTGCGCCAGTGCAAACGCACGGTAACAGTATACCAGGGAGTTTACACAAAAATCAAGACTTTAGACCTTGCCACAATCTGATGGAAATGAATCGATATAAATAAACTGATAACTTAGTTCTTATTTGATAAAGATAAGTGTGAAAAAGTGAATGTAGCCGTGCAGTTCCTCCTTTAACCTAATTTCAAAGGTTTAATGTTGAAATCGAAGCATAAAACGTGATTTATGTCTTCGAGTGCAACGTTTATTACATTTAAATCGTGCTTAGCAACAGTACATAGTCTAGTAGACTACGTACAGAATAATAGTTCATTGCATGTCCCAAAGCTGAGCCCGACAGACACAAGGCAGTTCCAGAATTAAGTGCACATAAGATATCAAACAATGCGAGATGAACTGGACCCCTATTTCTTATATCTATGGCTGGACCCCTAACAAAGCTTGGTTCTTGGCAGCTCTGCACAGGGCCCAGCAGTGGGACAATACTGGCTTTAAAAAAAAGAAAAAGATATCAATCTTGGTCCATGGATCGAGAAGGGTCCTCTCATCAAGCATGGGCCAACGATGAAGTAGATTAAGGAAGGGTAAATGAAACTGATGTGGAAATAAACGGAGTGCTCTACAAAATAAATTTTAGGTAGTTAAGTAAGTTATATTATTGTTTTATTAATGATTTTGACATTATTATTAGTGATTTTGTGATTTTTTATTAGTGATTTTTTTCATTATTAGTAATTATTACCAAAATTTGACTAGTGTTTAAGACGTGTAATTTCGAACAAATTGAATTTTATGATCTAGAAAATAAAGGATTTGTGATTTTTGATTTGAGTGGTACGTCACGCACTTTCAAGCCAATTATTCTTTACAGAAATAAAAGCGCTGAACAGTTTGAAAGCGTAATTTCTCAAGAATATTAAAAGCATAACTTATTGCAACGTTTTCAAGACTTCAAGGTGACAAGTATGCACAGTGAGGAGCAAAAGTGAAGCCAATTGAAGATCGATTAAGATAATGCTTCAGCGAACATTGAAAATTTTCGCATACTCTGGGAAAAATGTTGAGCGAATGACAGGCCATTATTTCTATGTGAAAAATAGCTTTATTTTTTTTCTAGATAGTTAACTACATTGTTTAGTTAGAGGTGAAACATTGCAGCGAGTGCGTAAGAAGTAATGCCCGAGATGCACGAAGCTAGTTTTTTCAAAGATAGGATAGGATAGCAAGCTAGTAGGTACCTCGGTATACTATCCTGACTGGCGTATTCTAGTACTGCTTACACGATGCCAGATACATTGCAGCAACACTTCCGACCGCCCGTTTTTGTAAAAATCGAATACGTTCCCCGGCCATATGAAGCTAGTACAAACGGCTACACATAAAGCTATACATTTCCAGTTTAGGCTGATCTCGCATTGTATAGAATTTTCGTACAATAAGAGGTCAGCTTATACTGGAAATGTATTGCTTGATGTATTAGCTGTGTGTACACAAACCAGGATAGTATAATCCGTGGTGGGGGTGCTACTAGCTCAAAAAATAGAACCCCATCCTATTAAACTATCCTAGCTTGAGATACTAGCTTACTAGCTTTCTCACTAACTTACTAGCCTAGGAATGAAGCTCTAGTTCTGTATACACGAAGCCAGAGTTTGTAGCTTGTTAGCTTTTAGGCTTACTATCAAGGTTTGAGAAACTAGCCTCGTGGATCTCGGGCTAATTACGAAACAGCAATCAATCTAAACTTATCAGCATCGTTTACGCATCGGCTCACGAGACTCGCACAAACGCGGCTAGTAGATTAATTTCGCAATCATTCGAAACAATGTAACCAATTATGTGATACATTATTGTTGCTTGTCAAACAAAACATGACAGTATCACCTGTAAGCAATGAGTCTGAGCAGAGAACAAACATGAATATAATTGGACCGTAAATAAAAGTGCTGCCTGGACAGCCATCATGTGCTCTATAAATATTTTTACAGACCACGTTAGAAACACCACCCGCGCTCCATAACTCAAGTAGCGGATGTTGGAGAATAAACAGCCAGACTCAAGTGGGAGTTCCGGCCACGTCACACGAATGCACCCGGAGAGATGGGCGAAGATCGTCACTCACTGGACGCCTGAAGGAGGACATCGCCGTCGAGGTAGACCGCGCCGAAGGTGGTGTGGCGATCTAATCATGTTTGCGGGGCCAACATGGCCAGAAATCGCACAAAACAGAGAGATTTGGAAGGAAAAAGGGGAGGCCTTTGCCCAGCAGTGGGACACCATATAGGAAAAGAAAAAAAAAATTACAAGATCACTGTCAGTCTGCCACTGCGCCCAGAAATAATTTCAAAGGTTTGGAAAACTCTATACCAAGATTATTTTTTGGGGCGGGATTCCTCGATAGCCTTATGAAAATAAAATCAAGAAAAATATGCTACAATGTTGTTATTGTCTTCGACTATTTCCAATAGGCTTACATTTAGGACAGACCATTATTCATGGGTTTGGAGAAACCATTGAATTATTTTTATGGGCGCGGGATTCTCCTACTCCCGTTTGTAAATAAATTCACGAAAGTATGCTATAAATCTATAATGTTCCCCAGTGTTCGGACTTTTCCATTAGGAAAGCCCGACCTATATCTGGTTTGGAAAAACCATTGAAATTATTTTTGGACACGGGATTCCCGAGTTTGTAAAGAACATGAAAATAATGCTAGACTTTCCATTAGGATAGCGCGACAGCCTCGTATACTTAGTCATAATAAATCTCTCATGCATCCATTATCTTGCACACAGGCTGCGTAACATAAATATACAACGTGTAACGTTAAATGCGCAAAACCCGAAAATAGTTTGATCAGAATAAAGGCTCGTGCAAAAATTTTTGAAATGTTTTGTTTTCTCTCTCTAATAGGTCAATTGAATTAAAAATCAGTTGGGGTGTCTGAGGTTTTGCGCATATAATGTTACACGTTGTATAGGCTTAGTTAACAGTCGGATTACTAAGTAATAGTCGGATTTACTAGTAAACAAATTCTGGTTTTATGTTCAACCGCACGACAGTTTATAAGCCTTTTCCAACTATGTTGGGATCGGCTTCCAGACTAACCGGATGCAGCTGAATTACTGTCATACTTTGACAGTTCTATGAAATACATACAGGCTTTATACACGGCAAATTGACGTAGGGTGTCAATTTTACAATTGATTTCCTGACTGCACTTTGAAACAGAAATAAAAAGTTCTGTAGGTAGTTTCCACGTGTTGATAACAAAGGTATGTATTCAAATCTTATCCGTCTGCTAATCTTTGCTCAGCCTGTTTACGGAGTTCATCTTACAAACGCTTGTGATTCATATTTAGACTGAAAGGAAAAGTGAGGTTAAAGCTTGGCGGGGTCCGATGCCTGCCAGTGTTGCGGGAACGTCCGAAAGGGATACCGGGACCTTAGCAACAACCACCTGAAGGAACGCGGGTGGGTTTTAGTCAGTAAAAGTCTGACACGCCCTTCCGCTCCGCCCAGAGCGGGAGAAGTCATTTGACGATTTGCCACACTCAAAAAAAAAAAAAAAAGTTAAAGCTAGGCGTCCACAGGTCGGTATCGATTGTACGCATCGGATCTAGTATTCTTTGTATAGAAAGTCACACAAGTGCGTCCACTGACTCCACTGTCCGCATTGTTATCTGACAGATTGCGAATAGCGGTCGCAAAAACCAACCTGTGGACGCTTAGCTTTAGAGTTACTTATACTTGCTGCTGGATTTGGTCTGAGGTTGCTGCAAGTATGATAACCGTCAGGATATGTACTTATTTTTATGAGAAAAAGTTAAATTTAAATTTAAATAACCCCCGACAAAAACAAAGCATTTAAAAAGTAAAAAATAATATGTATTGGCCCTTTAAGTTTAATAATAGGTCTTTACCTATGAAATTGCCGTTTTGTATGAAAAAATTTAAACGAATTTTTTTCATGAATTTTTTATTTGTATTAATCGAAGTAATCACCCATGCAATCAATGCATCTTTGCCATCGCAGTGGCAGTTTATTGATGCCCTTCTTAAAGAAATCAGCTGGGCGGGAGGCAACAAATTCTTCAAAGGCATTTTGTACTGCCTCTCGGGTATTGAATTTTTTTCCCGCCAAGAAGTTATCCAAATTCTGGAAAAAGTAGTAGTCTGTAGGCGCAAGGTGTGGTGAGTAGGGCGGATGACGGAGAGCTTCCAACCCCAGTTCTTGCAACTTGGAGACCGTCTGCTGTGCAGTATGAGGTCGCGTTGTCGTGCAGGAGCAGCGGAGACGAGCGATTGACCAATGCTGGTTGGAGATGCGCCAGCTTCTCCATCATTGTGTTCAGTTCTTCACAGTACACATCTGCAGTAATGCTCACCCCGTTTGGTAAGAAGCTGTGATGAATCACACCGGCGCTAGACCACCAAACAGTGACCATCACTTTTCTAGGGGTAAGTTTTCGTTTAGGGCATTGTTTAGGTGCTGAACCAGGATCCAACCAACTTGCTGAGCGCTTGCGGTTATCAAACAGAATCCATTTTTCATCGCAGGTAACAATGCGGTTCAAAATTCCTTCATTTGTGTGTCTGTTGAGCAGTGCAAGGCACGTCTCGACGCGTACTTCGCGCTGGCGATCATTGAGTTCGTGGGGCACCCATTTGTCAAGCTTTTTTACCTTGCCAATTTGACGCAAATGGACCAATATTGTTTTGACGCTAACGTCGAAAGCTGCTGCTAATTCAGCCGTAGATTGTGTATCATCAGCTTCCACAATCGCCTTTAATTCGTCATTGTCGACCAAAGTCTTCGGACGACCGCGAGGTTCATTTTTCAGGTCGAAATTTCCAGAACGGAAGCGAGCAAACCAATAACAGGTGGTGCGTTGGTTTGTAGTGTTAGCTCCGTAAACGTCGTTGATGTTGCGTGCCGCTTGTGCCGCGTTGCTGCCACGACGGTACTCATATTCCATAATTACTCGAATTTTTAACGTATCCATGATGACGAAAAAGATTGAAATGCGATGAAAATGTAACACTAATCAATAAAGAAATGACTACTTTTGGAAAAAAAAAATCCATGGTTTTAAAATAAAATTAATTTGAAATTAGAATTCTTAGCCAAACAAAAATTATTTTGATTTGAAATGGCCAGTACTGCAGAACGGCAATTTCATAGGTAAAGACCTAATATAAAAGTTGTAGGTAATATTTTGATCCAAGCATCGTCGCGTCGGGGGACGACTAATGAAAACGCCAACATACACTAGGAATAATGAATATATGCTATTGTAGAAAGGATAGCTGCTGTTAATGTCCTATTTTCATGAGCCGTCCCCAAACGCGAAGACGCTTGGATCAAAATATTACCTACAACTTTTATATTAAACTTAAAGGGCCAATACATATTATTTTTTACTTTTTAAATGCTTTGTTTTTGTCGGGGGTTTTTTAAATTTAAATTTGACTTTTTTTGAGACCTTTCCAATGAGCCCAAACACGATACCTCTGCTGTAAGTTGGTGAGGGAGTTGGGTATCCTGCATCCAGTTGATGCTGCAGCATCAGTTCAAGGTTACTATATTCTTCTTATATCATTGAAGTAACAGAATTCTAAATTTCCAATTGATTAGACCTGTGAAAGATGCTCACATCCATTCATCAACTAGAAAAGAGCTGATAATCTTCAAATGGCTGAACCGATTTTCTTGAATAATAGCTAAGAACACTCTCGATCAAGTCACCTTTCAAACAAAACAAAATCGGTTCAGCGGTTTGGCAGCTACGATGGAACAGACAGACACACAGATACACAGATACACACGTTAAACTTATAACACCCCTCTTTTTCAGTCGGGGGTTAAAAATGACATATTGTATCGTAGGATATCATACAATATGATGTCATTTGTTCACAGTCAACAACTAAAATAGATTAACACTATTCAAAGTTTCAGAAAACACGTTATACAAGCAATTATTGTTAACATGTACCACCTATGTAATAAATTATTGAAGAGTAGAGAATACTGTGAAACTAGAGATGATTTGAAACCATAATAGGATTTTCGCGACTCCGAAACTTGTAGTTTCGAACCCAAAAGGCACTTACTTTGTGTAAATGATGTCATCACCACCAGTACCGGGGCAAGATCTTAATTTAGTGAGAGCGACGTACATTTCACGAGGCCTAGGAGGAACCTTCGGACCGCGCGGCCTCTGATCACCACTGCTCTCGGTGAACGGTGACGGAAAACATCGTGTGGAAACCGACTTTTCCTAGACCCGAAAATTCGAAGACATGTGACATCCACCAACCCGCACTGGGCCCGAGTGGTGTATTACGGCCCACTCCTTCTCACTAAGAAGAGGCCTGTTTCCCAGCAATGGAACATTATAGGCTGATTATGCTTTTGTGGCGGACTGTATGCAAGCATTATAAAATTGAGATAATCACCTGTGCAGCAGCAGTCCTGGTCTCCCAGGCCGGCGACCGCAGATGTATCATGAGCCTGCCGAGCAGCCGGTGCAATTCCTCAGGGTGGGCCTTTTGAACTTCTCCGAGCTGGCGGGCAGCGGCGCGCCTGGTGGCTGGGCCCGCGCCCGCCTCTAGGAGGACGAACAGGCGGTCTAACCTAAACAATAACCATTAATTAACTTCTCTGATATCTAAACGTTACTTACTTACGTCAACAGAAATGAACCTTCACTCAAGTGAAGGCTCCCGCAGCCAGATTCGACTCGACACCGGTAGGACCGAAGAAGAAGAAATTCCGTGAAGTTTTCATAGAAAGTGTTCCACCAGAGTCGCGTCGCGCCCGTCTGCTGGGGCCTAGAACCATTAAATCAAGTGAAGGTTCATTATCTTTTTTTCATTCCATGTTCACACGACACCGACAAAATTTTATAGGAATGAACGTTCATCTTTTCCCTTCATTTAAGTTTTCGATCATTCGGTAGGAGAGAAGTAGTTACCAAGTAGCCAAGTACCTACCGAAATTCAACATCGTTGGATTGGTTTACTAATGAATAAATTAACTACACTTTTAATTCACATTTTGTTTAGAAGTTTCACTTCGAGTGAAAAATGCCGAGTGAATGGCAAAATGGCCGAAAAATGAAGCGTCTGATATCGGCTTTAGCACGTTTTGGCTAAGCATAGGCATCGCAAATGTTACGTTCAATACTTGCCCGAAGAGCGTATCTTCGTCAATAAAATATTACACAATCCAAGGCATTGTATAATAATAAAATAATACAGGGTGTTAGGGTAGACACCGTTATCCTTGAAACTAGTGGTTTGATGTCATCTATAATATACTTTTTCAATGGGACCAACATTGAAATCGCAAAAAAAAAATCTGCTGCTGAATCTGCTTCCATACATTTGTGTTCACATAAATCGACAAAATGTATGGAACAGCAGATTTTTTTTTGCGATTTCAGTTCGGTCTTTTATTTAGTTGTTTTATCGACTTTACTTTACTTTACGTCCACCACCGAGGTAGCTTGAATGACATGAACTTATTTTGCGAAATCATAATTGGAAGAACAAGAGGGCGCCGTTAAATCCGATTTTGGCCACGCGGCAAAAGAACCTGCTACCGCCCTATTGTAAATCCGCATTTTTAACCAACTTCTTCATAAAGGAGGAGGTTCTCAATTCGTCTGTATGTTTTTTTTTTTTTTCGTATGTTTGTTACTCGCTTACTCCGCCAATTATGAATCGATTTTGATGATTCTTTTTTTGTATGGTAGGTCATGCTTCCGAGGTGGTCCCATATTAATTTGATTAACTTTGCTTGCGTAGTTTTTGAGTTAGCTTCAATATTACGTATTTTACCCACTTAGTTTATCTAGACGATGTATTCATTTACTCCTTCACTGTTATTTATATCAGCTAGTGGTATTCGAATTTGTGTGGGGAAGGTACCGCAACTAAAAAGTGAAAAATAAAAACTTTTTACAAAAAAAAAACCGACTTCCAAAAAAAACACTCAAAACTGAAAAATAACTTTAATTTCGGAAGTCGGTGGCAAAAACGAAAATTGAAAAGCAAAGACACAGGTTTTTTTTTTTTGTAAAAAGTCTTTTATTTTAAATTGAGATTTTCGAACCTGGCAGTTATTACCTACCTACTACCTTCTTGGCTCGAATGTTACCGAACTTGCCCCCTTTTTCGCATTTTTTATGTCTTTGGTGGGATCAATTACTTCTAATCTAATCTAACTGGTTAAATTGAATCCAATTTATTAACTGGCCCAATGTTTTATTGGTTCTATGTACGCGTTTGATCGTAAAACATGGTATTGCTTAAGAAATGGTTTGTTTCATAGAATAACAGGTACAGTCGTTATGTAACATGACGTGTAATAGTATTATGTATGATTACAGCTAGGTAACAGGCTAGGGCGCGGTTGCCATAATGAGAACTTAGTTAAACTAGTACAGTCAATGAAATAATAAGTGTACTAGCTACAGTATGTTTCAAACTTAATAATGGCAGATTAACAGCGGAACATGAAGCGAGTCGCTGCGCAGTAACAATTTCATGTGTCAGGGGGGGGGGGGGGGGGGGTATTGCGCAGCGAGTACCTAACTTCCGAACCGCAATTAATTTTGAATGGAACTGTAACTTGCAACTTTTAAACAATGTTGTGAGTGTGCAGTGTGCTGCTGCTCAATAGTCAGGTCTTATGTAAGGTTAGGAAAATTAATTGTTTAACAAATTGACTACCTCAACCTGACAACCTAAATTGGCCATATTTTCAATCTTTGACAGAATTACAGTTGTAACAAATGGCTATAATACGGCAAATTTACTTAGTGTGACAATTTGAAAACAAATCAATTCCCTAGCATCACTCTTTTAGGTTTTTCTAGCTTAAGTAATTATAACGCCTACAATACAAATGCAATGGAAATAATTATGTTTTGTTTGCCTGTACACTAAACTGTTTTGATGACTGTACCTAGTTCACCTGCTCGCTGTAAATCAAGTGAGGACATCTCAGTTAATAAAATACGCTAATTCTAATACAGTTGAGCTAACAAACTTTACATAAGACCCGTCTCTACTGTATTAGGTGAAATTGCATTTAAAGCTCTGACGTTATAACTGGTATCAGATGAGAATGCATTGCATTAGTTTAAACCACTAATGGAAATCATCACAAGAACTTATGAAATCGCCGTACATTTACTTCCCTACCTATAAATAAATTTTGCGTTAAGGCTCGTGCAAACAGACGCGAATTCGCGGGTATATAATACCTTTGTCGACAAAGGTACCGCTGCCTGTCGCGCCCGCGATTTCGCGTCTGTTTGCACGAGCCTTTATTCGGTATTCAAAATGTTCGCGACTTTCGAATTGATTTTGCTTCGTTTATGTTAATGCAGTCGGCATTAATTCAGGTCATCTTGAAGCTAAAGACAAACAGTATATAAATGAAATGGTAATAGTATCGGTGGCAAAAGGACAAAACTGAATTAAATTACAAAGGTCACGATAAGTTGCCAAGTGGACACATAAAAACTTGAATTATAATTTCAACAACATTCAAGTTTTGAATAAAATAGGTAGGTATTATGTTCACTAGCACTTTTCCTGCGACTTTGTCCGCGTGGATTTCGTACTTTCCTCAACAACCCCTCTACACCCTTTGAAAAATAGTTAGTTTTCGAAAATTATTTAAGATTTTTTTACTCCCTAAACTTTATTATCATTTTTTTTTTTGTTAGGAGCTGATTTTTGAAAAACCCCGAAACGTTCCTTTTTAGGGTTCCATAGTCAACAAGGAACCCTTATAGTCCGCGGCTTAGCTCAGAGACCGTTGGTGACCGTGGAGGTACCCTAGTGTACCTCCCGTACTCATAAAGTGGGGATGGTTTTTTTTTCTCGTCAATCCCATGGTGTGAATCCCAGGAGTTTGTGACCACCACAAACCATTTTTGGATTCAGGGATCCGTTTGTGAAATATTAAGCTTTAAAGTGCTAATTTTTGTTAGAGTCAAGTGTCCCCCCCCCCCCTGCCAGCTAAATGGTTGTGTTTTTATATGTGAAAAAATTCATGGCAGTAGTATAACGAAATTAAAAGGAAAACTATCACCGCTACGTAGGCTCCACAAGTTACCGAGTAATAATCGACCAACTTAAATTTGCAGTTGTAAAAACATGTTCTCAACTCAAAAAAAGTTTTTCAACTACAATGTTAAGTTTGTTTTATAAATTCGAACTACGGAACCCTTAATTGTGCATGGTTCGACATGCACTTGGCCGGTTTTTTTTTTAAGTATTATTTTATATTTTTTTAAGAGGTTTAGGCTGTGCGTTGATCTGTCAGTCAGTCATTCAGGACAAAGCATTTTATATGTATAGATAAAATGTCCATATAGCACGGTTGCGTCTTCTGGTAATTTCATAATTTGATTAAATTAGTTGTAATTTTTTTAGGATCATGAACTGATCGTCTGACCCTGACGGAAAGTATCTACATTAAAACACTGGTTTTACTTTACAAAGAAATCAACTATTCAAACTTACATCATATTTAAAATACTTAACTAAGCATTACTTACAACATAATTATTAAAAAGATATTATAACTATATTACCTACTTACACCATATTTAAAAGACATTCTACTCCGCGACAAAATCGCTATTAATAATGTCAGTTTTATTTAACGAGTGCAAGGTTCAACTATTTTAATGCACGCTCACTTGTCAAGTTGTCACTTACAAAGGTACGTACGAATAGCTCCACTTTGACTGATCCATCGCTTTCAGGACTTTCAAGGTGATTCAACATGCATTATTTATCATGATAACAAAGTAACAGGTGTGTGTGTGTGTGTGTGTGTGTGTGTGTGTGTGTGTGTGTGTGTGTGTGTGTGTGTGTGGGTGTGTGTATAGTATGTCTCAGGGACCGAAAACATTTTTATAAATAACGGTGCAGGTATCGAAGAATTTTGGTTACTTCTACGACTAAGGTTGCCGCTATCTGGGTAACCCAAGATTCCCAAGAAGAAGAAACATGACCTCTTTTAGGTTACCGTTTTAATACCGATACACACATTAATGTAAAAATTACAATTTAAGGTAACCTTTAAAAATACCTGTAAAAATTATATATGTTATAATTATAACCGAAAAAATACCAGTATTGATCATACCGGTTTCGGTCCCTGGTATGTGTAGTTAGTAAGTATCTACTGTGTGTACATTGTGCAAATAAATAAATAAGGTAAACTTACCGAGACGTCATGCTATATGTTTATCAACCCAATTTGTAATTCCACTCCTGAAACAAACATGAAACACTTAATTTAAAAAAACGAATAAAAAATCAGCGCGATAACGTTTGTCGGCGATGTTCGCTCCATGCTAATCTAAGCATTAATGCGCGGTCCAGACTTGATACATGACCTATTTGTATATTTGTGGCCGAAACGAACCTGGAAAATCGATCAGCCCTATTTGAAATTGTGCGTCCAATTCCGGCTTGGCCCAGCACTACGTCACCTAAATATGACACAATAATTACTTATGGTAGATCATACTTAATAATAAATTGTAATTTAACCGCAATACCTAGTAATGTTTAAATAAGTTTTATAAGTTCGATTTATTCTATTCTAATACCAATTTAAAAAAAACAACCGACTTCCAAACAAAAGTGAAAAATAACTTTAATTTCGGAAGTCGGTGTCTTTGCTTTTCAATTTTCGTTTTTTGCCACCGTCTTCCGAAATTAAAGTAATTTTTCTATTCCGAACGGATACCATTGTTTAAGGCTACCGCTGCCTGTCGCGCCTGCGATATCGCGCCTGTTTGTACGAGCCTTAAAGCTAATACCAAAACAAGTTCAAAGTTAAAAGGTACCTACAGTCAATAAAAATAATTATGAGTTTTAACAAATTAATACCAGTTTTTGGTATTAGAATGGAATAAATCAACTGTTCTACTCTTCTCTGTTTATAATAATACGGCACCTTTCTTTTTCGTCCTCGATTAAAGTCTTACTCATAAAATACAAGTATTTCTCTAGTATTTTGTATAATATGGTAAAAACATAATTATGTGTTCTTTTATTCATCTAAGTACTTCAGTTGATATCGTAATTTCACCAAGTTGATTAATTTTTTTCGCAATCTTTCGCGGTTCATTAAAGCTATCGTCATAATAAGCATTAGCTTGAATAAAGGCTCCCACCAACAGGCGCGATATCGCGGGCGCGACAAGGGTTGCACTGCCTGTCGCGTCCGCGATATCGAGCCAGTTTGCACGAGGTTTAAGTCTCTCTTGAGTAAAACCTGGATGAGGTTGGCACAGGAGCGGAATCGGTACCAGTAAAGCGAGGCCAATGAGGACTTCATCTACTGCTGGGCAGCAGTAGGTGAAGCCGCTTTGGATGATAGTAATTAGCTTTAAGTTTTATAGACGTAATCACAAATCCCAACTGGCGTGCAAACGTGGAGTTGTTCCATAAACAATGGGATCAAGATATTAGGGTCATGTCCTGCATGCCTACCTCCACGATACAGGTTCTATTATGAACATTTCTGATAATGCAGCAGGCAGCTTTTAGCTAAGTTCACGGGGCCACCACCGCTTACAGCAGTATTATTTTAATCTTACTTCAGTGGGGGGAAAGAGATGGAGCTATACGTTCTGTAGAGCTTCATCTCTTTCCTACACTGAAGTAATATTAATATAATACTGCTATAAGCTGTGCAGGTAGGCCCCCTGAGCAGACACACACTTCAGAGGCCCTAGACAAAGTGATATTCTATCAGCGATAACGATGATGGAAAAAGCAAAAATGTACAGGACTGACATAAGCTATCGAAAAGAATAAGTCAATCTGCTGTTGGAAGTCGTTGTAGAAAAACGAAGCGCGTTCGAAGCGATTATCAATTGTCTAGGCCCTCTGATTGCCATCGACATGCTAAGCTACGGTTGCAAGGTATCTTAATTAACTATTAGTAATCTGTCAGTCAACAGCGAGTGTGTGCCAAGTGCCAACGGTCTTTCACTACACGATCTTTTTCAATCATAGCTCCAATTATTATAAACGGGTCAATGAAGTGTTACAGTAATCTCAGAAATCGTCACGATACCTTTACCATATAAACAGTTTGATAAACGGAAGATGTTGCCAGAAGATTTCAGAGATAATCAGTTCCAAAAATGTCAACACTGGTTTTGGGGTCGTGTTATCATTGGAGTAACACGTTGTATTTGACCTAGTTTTATTCCGATCATTTATCGCCCCTGTTATCGCACTTGGACTGGATATATACATCATTATAATAAAACTTTCTTTTATAGCTAGTATTTATATCATCTCAATTAGTAGATTCATGACTGTGGGTGCTGTGCAGCTTATTCTTAGCAAAACTTATATGATACTCAAACAATCATTAAAATTCGGAAGAGTGTTTTTAATTTCAATTTTAAAACTTTATTGATTCCTTTTGTGCCTTCCTTTTATAATAGAATACTTACATCTCTTTTGTCAGCACTGACAAAAATAAAAATCCAAAGATCACCACCAGTATATTTTACTTTATGACTAGACGTTTTGTTATCCCACGCTCCAATTAGGACCAGTGTATCTTCGTTTTATTTAAAGCGAGGACTAAAATAATATTACTTTGTGCAAGATATATTGACCGGATGCGGTACATAATATATACGAATTTATACGCGAAATCTCTCAACAACGTTTTAGACTCCTTGTTACTTTATGAGCTTTGCCATAGCTAATTATTGGTGAGAAGATCCTGGGTGTCAACTGAAAGATTGTCAGAATGCAACAGCCATACTTCATCAGCGAAAAGAATTTTATTCCGACGTGCTAATAGTCACTATAAGAAATACTTATCCCGCAAGGGCTTCTAACTCTTCCTATCCTGGGTCCTGGCATGACATATACTCACCTACGGTGAAAACGTTTTTCTCCGAATGGGTAAGTAATAAGTACCTTGGCTATAAATAATGTCATAGTAACAACATCAGTCTGTAAATAAAACTTGACGTCCTTTAGGTCCACGCCTTTTCCCGCTTATTTTACAGCTTAGTCACGATGTAAAACAATGGTACTTATGTTTGTTAATAACAACATAACGGCGCCAAAAAGTCCTGTTTTGCGTCACCCTAACAATAATAATAGAAGCTGATATGAATTAACTTCCGTTTCATCACTGGTATGACATGCTTTCCGCGTATGATATTTATCAAGTTAGAATAAATATATAGTGCAAGTAATTGGTCTTCTTTCCCTAGCTATCTGAGAGGTTTAGTCCCATCTCTTTCTCTATGCGTTTTTACTAATTCACATCTCTTCATAAACTCATATGGGAAGAGATGGAAAGAGGAAGAGATTGGACTTAACCATCTGAGAGGTCGTTTCCAATTTTGCAGTACAGCAAAAATTACAACACTGCAAAATTCTGTGTGTGTGGCGGACAGTTGCTTAGCATTAGTAGATGGGAATCGGCAAGGCAACCCGTAGATGCAAAATCGAGCTTTTAGTGGCCTCCTTTATATGCCGTTGCCGACGCATTTATATTTGCTAAGACCCTAGGATCGGTAAACCAACAGCAATCTTCGTGAGGGTGAGAACATTTACAGTCGGGTTTACATCATCAGATACCTACCTATTTTTTTGCTAAGTAGCAGTACAGTACTTAATCGTATTTCATCATCATTTCATATATGTTTGCATGAGATCGGTAGGTACTTATATTTGTCATCAGAGCACCGATTAGTAGAAATATTTCAATTACGCACGTAGCTACTCAAAATCTCTCATGACAAGTCATCTCACTCCTCCACCCATGATTAATTATGACCTAATTCGTGATCGTAGGTAATTATTTAGACATGATTATATTTTATTTAAAAACCGTTGATAAGAGTTACGACTTCGGCAGATCTTCATAATGTCATCATGCATTTGGAAAATCAACAATCGCCTACTCGTTCTGAATGAATGTGAATAAAAAGTCAAAGATCTACTACGCATTAATGTGCCTATGCATGCACTTTGAACGATGCTCGAGAAGTCGAGAGCCGACCCCCAGACAAAGTCACCTTCAATAAGTATGATACACATTCAATAAGTTCCTAAATGGGTTTGGTATAGGTGAATTGGGTGACTGAATAGCTTTGTAATCATAGGTGATGCGAACTCTTCTGCCATGCGTGGACTTGCCTTTACTTAGGTCGTGAGAACCCACAGGATGCTTTGGACAGTATATGACAGTACTTACTCAGTAAGCGTCTTTCAGTTTTATGCTATTTGCATATACATATAGTCCTCCAGACCGTATTTCGGCCAAGGCGGCCAATCTCAAAAGAGACTAGCCTTCGGCGCCGGAGATATTAAAGTGCACAACTGTGTGCGCAGACACAAGTGCACTCTCTCTTCCATAACTCTCACAGTCCCATGGGACGGCAATCCCACACGACCGGCGTGCTTTACGATGCACGGGGGCTTTTGTAACTGAACAGACAGCTGTGCTGCTGGGAAGTTTGTTGCGCCACTTCTTCTTCCCAGCTAAAGCATTAGGAAGTGATGAAGGGCGGGCGTTTTGGGGGACAGTCTTATGTAATTTTGACGTTCGAAAAGTGCCACTCTCAGCCTAGTTTGAATAAATGACTTTTGATGACGATTTTTGGCACTGAAGTAAAAACAGACTTAAAGTCTTCGGAGATGGAATTAAGTCTTCAGAGATGATATATCCGTAATTAACTAGTTTCATAATTATGATGAAACTGACGTTTTGTTCAACCTCTGTTTCTTTTATCTCACGAGTTACATACAATCGGCCATATCTCACGAAATTCGCGAGCGTGTCTACTTACCTAGCAGGTAGGTGTGTCGGAAATAGGCGCCTTGACCTAATAGGCAGACCCCGCGGTGACCTGAGTGACGTGTACAGTGTAATGGCTATATACGCTGTTAACGCTAATAAGACGAAAAAGAAAAGTATACTAAAAATACTAAGCGGCCTTTACTTCCTTAGACTCGCGACAATCTAAGAAGTCCGTTTTGACAGCTATAAAAATCCTTTGTGTAGCGATGAATAAAAAAATTGGTTTCTTGTATACTGATTCTCGAGACATATCGATTAAACATACTTAGAGAGTTTGTAATCGACGACTTATCTACATTGCTTAAAACTGATTCTCAAGGCATAACGTTTTATTACAAGTACGAGAACGAAACGTCAAAACGGACTTCTTAGATTGTCGCGAGTATAAGTGGAGTCAGAGGACCGTCGGTTTGGTTTAGAGTGCGACGAACTGAGGAATACCTCCACTTGTCTTGTTGTGAGGGAAGTTTGGAATGTGGAAGGCATTATGAGTAGGTAGTAGGTAGGAAAGACCAATCTCCAAACAAAAGCTGCATCATGGATGGATTGTGTGAAAGGTGACATGGCAAGTGACAGTGACAATACGAGATGATGCCGACCTACTACAGATTTCAGGAAAAAGACAGACAAATTGAGAAAAAGGCGGGCCGTACTATGACGTGTTAAAGTCATCATTTTTGCAGTGTTAGGCCCGAATTACAGAACCTCACTAAAGTATTACTTAAAGTCATTTAAAGCCTTTTGATTGGTTGCAACTAGTTTTAAGTAATGCTTGAGTCTTGAGTGAGGTTCTGTAATACGGGCCTTAGAGAGGGATCGAGTTATAAAGGACGAACAGGAGGATGACGAGACGAACTACGGGTCTACGGATGGAGTGTTTTTGATCTCGGATTCTAATAAAAGAAATACGTTATCTAAGTGCTTACCTTCTCACGTAAATAGAAAAAATTATCGTTAAATAAGATAGCCATGCTTTTGTTAATGCTCTTAATTCTTAGGTATAAAAGGTGGTAAACGGTACCTAATAATGGTTATTATTCAGCTATCTAATTGCGTAACCGATTACGATTAATTTGTTTCATTTTGACAGTTCAACAACATTCATTGCGTTATTTACGTTGATGAGCAGATTTTTTTTCGAACTTAGGAAGCAATGTATAAACATTTGTTTCAAACCAATTACAATTCTGATTGGTCGTGTATCGCAATTAGGGTGCAGGTACTCGTAGATACAGGCAGAAAATGACAGGTTCACCAGACTTCTAATCCACACTGGGTTAGCTCGAAATCTCCGAAGCGAATGAGTTAGAGACTTGGTAAACACGAACTTCGTGACCGTGGGTCCGGTTAGAACAAATATCCCGCTATCTGCAATCATGCTTGACTTTGTAAATCTCTTTCGCCAAATATGGCCCGACACCGTACACATTCTCTATTAGTACACCAGATGAGCAGACTAACAAAGGGTTAGGTTTTAATGGCAGTTTCAGTTGTGACTGGTCATCTCTTAGTTGCCATGGCTTATTTTAATTTTTGAATTGTTTTATGTTATATTTGCGGACGCTTTTAACGTGCTTTCTACATTGTTCTCACATGTATAATTTCAAAATTAATGATGTAACCAATATAATATTGTAACAATATTTTGATTTAAGGTTGATGCGCTAGGGGGGCCCGCGAAAATCAAATTTTCTTACGTTTTTTGCAATTTGCAGGTCAGTATCAGGTTGTATGTTGATCTAAATATTATTAGCGGCCGTAACAAATATGGATTTACAGAATTATAAACATTAGAATCAGCAATACAACTCTCTAAGTTCATGTAAATAAACACCTACAAGTTTATTAGTCTTTATATCAAAGTGCAAATCTGCATACAATAGGTTGATGATAGTCTTTAGTATAACAGTAGGAGGTAGTTCATTGCCTATTTTAGACTGGCCATTAATGCATTTCTGGACGCCTAACAATGATGTAACTGCTGAGACAATAATTTACTAATAAATTGAATAGGAGCTAATAATAATTGTCAACATTTTCTCAAGAAATATTTTGTTTATATTGATTTTGTATTGACCAATAAACCATGTAGACATACAATAACAGTATAATTTTTTTCAGATCTATAAATCTGACAAAGTTATCACTGTTTTTCATTTTAGTTCTAGATAAGAAAGATACAGGTTTCAACAAGTAGGCTTTGTGGGTGTAACACCTATCTAGTATCTAGCAGTCAAAGGGGCACGCCCTGTAAATGACTTGAGATAAGAATGAACTGTGTGTATTGTTTGTTATCCATGATAATTGCTACATTTGAGATTATTTCAATAATGACATGGTAAAAGATGCTTATGACAACAATAATTATGTTCTAGATAACAAAAAAAAGCATGATAACATCTCAACTCAACATGACCAGCATGACCTAGACAGAACAGATGACGGAATCAGTTTTGCCAAAAAAAAATAGATAATACTATAAGCAAAAAATTTTTTTTTTATTTTATGTGTTGCGACAAAGACAAAACTATTAGGAACTAAAATGTGAAGCAATCTAGCAAATGAATTATGTAAACAAGTTATCTAAACTGCTTTAGCAAATCACTCACATTAATCTGGACAAAATCAGATAGCAGTATTGATAAACACTTTTTTTTTTTTTAAACTTTAATTTTTTTTTTATTGGATGTAGGTACCTTTTTAATTCAATATTTACTTATTAATAGCCTTATTGTTTGTGAGTAATGGTTTTTAATAAGTTTAAAAAATGAAAAATATCATTTCAGTTTTGAGTCTCCATGTACCTTTTCAAAAAGGCCTTCTCCAGCCTTTTCCAGTTTTCTGTTTCTCTTGCCTAATCTAGTCCCAGTCTAGTCCAATTTTCCCAGCAGTATTTACTATGTCATCTTCCCATATTTTAAGAGGTTTTCTTTCCTTTCTTTTTCACTCTTTATAGTACCATAGGGTAGCTTTTTGTTCGAATTCTCGATGGATAGGAAGTACCTATTACCCGCTTAAAAAATATTTAAAATAACCAGTTTCAGAAATTATTTGTAAGTAAATCAATTAAGTGTTACATGGCTTTGCTGTTATATCATAATTATTTAATCAGTGACATGGTTCAAATGTGATTCTTATTGCTGAATGATAAACTTCAATCTCAAATGAATTATCTACAGTGCCAATTTCGTCTTGTGTAGATAAAAGTAATAATTCATGAATTATTATTATAATTTATTACACATCTGTTAATTATTTTGTCTTCAGGCCAATATTAGGTGAGTCAATAATAAATAAAACATTTGACCCACATTTTGTCAACTTGTTGTGTAAACAGTTTTTAATGAGCCTTTTGAATTCTTTAATTTGGGTTTTAATTTATTATTCATAAAAAGCCTCAAAAACTTCACTCACAGAAAATGGAATGAATGATATAGATATAGTTGCATTCCTTGTGTATCAAGACTATGTAATATTGGGTATCAATAATGCACAGCCTCGTTTTTAGAAAAAGTCTCACCTTTAAAATGCAAAAACATTTCCAAGGCTTCAGATTATGGTTGTTTCATAAAATGGGGCCAATTAATCCACTGCAAATTATTAGAGGATGTAAGAAGCATGTTATTGTATTATTTTATTATGATCAGATAGATACCTACCTAGTTCTTGAACAAAAACATAACTTGAAAATGTATTATTATAATAAACAGTGTCATGTAGGTGACCTTCCAACAAAGCTAATTTAATTCAAAAATAAAATTGAAACACACAACATAAAACATAAAAATGACAATTTTCAGTGGCAAACAAAATACTGCGAAACAGAAAACTGAACATTTTATTGTTTGTGCCCGTATGAACTATAGAATGAACATGCATTAAGAATGAAAGTTGTTCTAGTTTAACATAACAACTACATGATTGAAAACAAACAGGTATACAAACATAAACTCGCGCCTTCTTCCCATGGGGTAGGCAGAAACTAGAGAATGTCACCTGCTACAATCCTTACAAAGGAATTGAAAGGTATATCTTGATAAACAAATGTTTGTAAACAATTGAAGTGTTTACCAAAACTTGAAGCTACAGTCCACCTACAGTCATTCCATAGTGCATTAGAAGGTGTAATACAAACACACACTTTCCATAATATTTGCCACAATATTTCCCAGTCTTACAAGAAAACAGTTTTATTGTATGTACATAACAACAAATTTTAATAGAATATACATGGCATCATTCCATTCCCCAGTGGGAGGGAGGCGAGTAGGTGTACAAAAATCAATACCATTTCATTGATTTCATGTGTTATCTCAAATATGCACGCATTGAGAGAATTTCGCTATCTTGTATGTCATCGATGCCCTGGCCTGCTCGTAAATGTCATTATGAATACCTACAGACTTTCCCTATCGCTGGCATACAAATTCCACGTTCGTCGGAAATCACACGATCGTGTAGATCAAAACATTGTCGACGAGAACGGTAAGGGTAACGGTACGTTTCAAACACTATCCTTTCACGCGTGTTAACATATGGCCGTGGTAACACAATCCTATTGATTACTCCATTTATTGCACTCGCGCTCACATTAAGACCTCTGAAAGTGACCTTGAATTAACCAAATTAAATCGTGACGAAAGACTCATACGTATCGAGATCCCGATTGATTTTTCTGTGGCACAATTTTTGCTCAGCTCGCAATGGAAATGTACGAATATAATCTTTCTTCTCGTTTTATACACTACAATCACATTTCAACACTCACCTTGCGTAACAAGGCAGATATCAGGTCACTGCACCCAAGGGTTTCCATAATTTATGCCACACAAAATCACACACGATATCATTTTCGTCAAAATGCATAAACAAAAAAAACCAACGTGACGAGAGGAAGCGCATCGTTCAAGCTTCAAATTTATACTGACAGCCATGCTGCTGATGAGTCCGACTTTATTGTGGACTTGTGCGCTGATTGGTGGAAAACAAGCAAATAAAAAAAACGAATTGCGTAGTTCCACCAATCACCTGCAAGGATTTCAAAAATTCTTGATAATGTGCCAAAAATCGAGCGATAAACAGTTTTGCACGGGTAATTTTTTTATAATTATTATTTAATAATCTTATCACCGTTCGACGTGGAAAACTAAAGGAATTGTCTATTTCTAGCAGCGTATGAGAAAACATTGATAATGGTGATGCATCTTATCATATTGGATAGAAATAAATACATGAATTATCTTCCGACAATAAAATATAATTTGCTTGACACCAATCATGATTACCGATCATCATTGGTATTCAACATTGATTGTAATCTGAAGAACCACCTGTGAATAAAGAAATAAGAAATAAAAAGATGTTGTCATGTCATGATAAACATTTAAAAAATAACAAATATTAATTTATGAATGTTTTCTAATCAATACAAAGAAAATTTAAAAAAATATATAATAAAAAAAAATACTCCAAGAATTTCGCGAATTTCGATCATCTAAACGTATCTGTCAATGTAATTCAGAATGTCAGTGTCTGTGTCAGGTGTCACTGTGTCAGACATTACTGATTGTCAACAAGCACCATTTTAGGTTATGTACCAAAGCGTGTAACTGTAAGTCTAAAAAATCATTAACTTTCTTGGATAAAAATGGCAAGAAAGAAAAATAAAGAGGGAAAAAAGAAAGTAACCTTAGTGTTCGATGAAACTAAGAGAAAGTAATATACATATTTATTGTTTCCGATTCGGTTTGTGCATGTGCACCAATCACTTGTTATGCATACTCTAACCACTGTTTTTGTTTATGTTTTAGGGATTTCTTATGTGGGTTCCGTAAAAGGAAGTTAGAAAGAAAAAAGAAGGCGCAGGAGGAACTGAAAGCACTTTTGAAAGTGGAGAGGAAACGTATTAAACAGGAGGTATGTTGAACTATAGAAGACAACTTGTGTTGAATTGCATAATGTAAAGCCGTATTATTTATTCACTGGAGTAAAATGCCAGGTGCTAGCTGAAACCTAGTAAAATAATAAAGTCCTATTTCTATATTATCTATTATAATAATAATATTATAATCACAAATGTTGAAATAACTAACAAGTTAGTTTAATCTAAGTAGGAAGTGTAAAATCTAGAACTCAATATTTCCATATTATATTTAATAAGTGACAGCTGGCACCTATCATGTCACTCCAATGAATTAATAATTCGACTTATAAAGGTACTTTATTTATATATTTTGTTGAGAACAACTTTTTCTGATAATCTGTAAGGTTAGAATTTTCTAGCCTATAAAACATAACTTGATGTTTTCAAGACATGATCAATATCCATCATAGTATAAGTACAAAACTGAAGGCTGCATTAACTAATAATATCATCTGCTTCTCCTGTCATACCCTTGATTATTTTTGTTTCAGAATAAGGAATCATACAAAAAGCTTGTGGTGTCAAGCAGACCCATTCCAGATATAGAGCAACTCCTTCAGGATGAATATGAAGATGAAGATGTCAATGTTAAAATAGTTGAACTCTCAGCAGATACTTTACAGAAGAAAGATTTAGTAATTGGTGAGAATAAACCTAAAGAAAATATTAAGAAAGATCAGGTGAAAAGCAAAAAAAAAGATAATGAAAAGGCAACAATTTCTGGAATGGGGTCAGATGAAGAAAGCGCAGAAGAGGAATCTGAAGCAGAGGGAGATGATGATGACAAAATGAAAACAAAGAAAGAAATAAAGAACATGCTAAAGAAACAAGCAACTAAGAAAATACAAAAGAGCAAAGTATTCCAAATGAAGAGCAAACTAGACAGAGTTCAGAACAAAAAGAAGTCTTCGCAGAAGAAAGGACACATGAAAGCTAAATCTGATCCAAGGAAAGGACATGGGAAATCTAAACCTGAACCAAGGAAAGGAGGAAAGCCTAAACCAGACCTAAGGAAAGATAAATCAAAGAAAAAATCTGGTAGAAGAAAACATTGATTATTTTAATTCTACACTTAAACTTAAGATTCATAGAAAATTCAACAATAACATCTAATAATCACTCCTCCCTTGATTCCCTTAAAATACTAACATTGTAATCATTTGTAGTCTTAAAACTTGTTCCTTATCTTGATGTTTACCTTTGTAAGAAAAAACTTAGCTATGTTAGGTTTCGCTTGGAATGATTACTAAATACTTATACATAACAAAAATGAAATGGCACATATGGATATAAAAAAACATGCATCATGCAACATAATAAAAAAAACTATCACTTCTTAGTCGTTCGTGTTTTTTTCTGTACCACATTATCACAGTTATCTTTAGCAGTTTCTGCTTGATTGATTAATTTATTTCTTGGAGATTTTCGAGTTACTGGTGATTTTTTGGTCTTATTGGTAGAATTGTTTCCATCTATGCTTAAAAGTGCATTGGCTTCTACCTTACTTTTAGTATTTCTAGTGCTAGTAGTAGGTTCCTTAAATTCCAAATATTCATCATTTTTTTCAGGTATATTTTTGTTTTTAGTATTTTGCTGGCTAACATTTACATCTTCAACATTGCCTGTGTTAGTGTTTTGATCAGTAGCCTTTGCCTTTTTTTTTGGCGTTATTTTCTCCTTAGGTGCAGTTTTAACATTCAAATTATCTCCAGAGTTAATTTCATCTGCTATTGCTTTCTTATTTGGTGTCACTTTCTTCTTAGGTGCAGGTTTAACATTTAACTTATCATTTTTTGCTACAAAATCATTCAGATCATCTTGAGATTTAGTTTCATCTGCTTTTGTTTTCTTATTTGGTGTTATTTTCTTCCTAGGAGCTGTTTTAACATCCAAATTATCTAGAGAGTTATTTTCCTTAGTTTTTATTTTCTTATTTGGTGTCACTTTTTTCCTAGGAGATGGTTTTGCAGACAGTTTATCAGTTTTCATTTCAAAATCATTCATATCATCTTCAGGATTCACTTGTTCAGCTTTCTTAGGTGTGACTTTTCTTTTTCGAGGTGATTTCTTCTCATTTTCCTTCTCTGCAGTTTCTGTTTTAACAGTTAACATACCAATCTTTGATTCAGCATTTATGTTCTCATCATTTAATTCCTTTCTTGGTGTAACTTTTCTACTTTTAGGTGGCTTAATTTCATTCTCATCATCAGATTGTTCAATTTTAACTTCTTTTTTCACTGGAGTTTTCTTTGGCGATTTTCTACCTAAGCCACTAGATGGACAGATGTCTCTATTCAAACATTCATGGCATAATGGGCCTACAGGTAAGCAGATGGTTTGCCCAAATCCTACTAGGAGATGATTAACTTCACTCCAAAGTTCGAAAGGCAGCCAAGTTTGCAATGATTTTCTTGTGTCTTCAGGAGTATTTGTTGGTTTCTTCACCCAGCCTATTCTGTTGCTGATTCTATGTACATGAGTGTCTACACCTGTGGAAAACAGTAAAGGTTACTGCTAGTTTAAAGTGGAACGGATCAAAGAATTGTAACTATATCACTGTTTTGAACTCACCAATCCCAGTAACTTTATCCCAAGCAACCAGCATGCAGATATGTGCCATCTTTGGCCCCACTCCAGTCAGCTTGCACAGTTTTTCCACAGAGTCTGGTATGTCTCCATTGTACTGTTCTTTTAGGGTCTGAGTAGTTTTCTTTATGTACTTCACTTTTGTCTGAAATATTAAGACAGTTTTTTTACTCTCAATAGAAGTTTCAGTAAATCTCTTTTAGTATTAACATAACATTATATCACGCCTTGTTACCTATAGTGTACCTATAGTACACCGATACATAGACATAGTAATAGGGGCGAGCCTATTGCCATCAACCAGGCACAAATCCAATCTTTTAATATTGATGTGGTGAATTCTCTTGCTACTTGTTAATAATAGGGGTTAATCATTATCAAGTTGAAATATACTCTTCAAGACAGCAAGAAGCAGCAAGTTAATTTTAATATGGTTTTCAAACATAACTTTAAGTTTTGTTTTTTACCTTCCAAAATCCGACAGGATATATCAACTTGCCCAGTTCATCATCACTCATATTCAGTACACTGTCTACTGTCAGCCCCCTGGCCCTGAGTCGCTCCATAGCTGCAAACGTCACTTGATCCTTTGTCTGACTTGATAGCATTAGTGATATCAGACATTGATATCTGTACACCTAAAAACATGTCCTTGAATAAAGATGGGAATCAAAAATATACAGGATGTTAGGGTAA
The DNA here is from genome assembly GCA_948473465.1 of Lithophane ornitopus. Classification (NCBI taxonomy): domain Eukaryota; kingdom Metazoa; phylum Arthropoda; class Insecta; order Lepidoptera; family Noctuidae; genus Lithophane; species Lithophane ornitopus. The sequence continues at coordinate 3,683,610 of OX419622.1, forward strand.
ACACCGTTATCCTTGAAACCAGTGGTTTGGTGTCATTTATAGAACGTAAAATCAATGGAAAATTACGACTTTATTTTTATTTATTTTTAAATTACATTTTACCACTCTAGTATTTCACCCTTTCACCTATGCGCTAGGTTGGATAGAAACTTTTTAAAATCTTTTAATGAATTTTTTTTTTTTTGTTGTTACTCTGTCATTTATTTTTATATTTAAGGCAAGTACCCATGGTTTGAGTGACAATGGTGTTCACCCTTACACCCTGTATAAATGAGCTTTGAACTAAAAAAGAACCAAGATGAAAGGGAAAGCCTAAAAGTAGTCTGTAGGTACCCAGCAGTGGGATATTGAAGATTGTGTGGGATGCTTAAAATTAAATAAGTTTATATTACAGCAGAAAACAGACTTGCAACTTACTTCTGGAGCAGCTTTTTCATCACCACTCATGTGGCAGCCCATAGTATCTACTGGGGCATCATTGTTAGATCTCATATTCCTCAAGTTCAACAGGAATTCTTTCCAATTAGCTGGCTCCCATAATCCCTTTGCATCCTGCGGAGATATATATAATTTAGGCGATATTTAGAATGTTACCTAATATACTGTTTTTTATTTTAGCAAAGAAATGACTTTGACTTTCAAAAGTTGGTGTATCCTAAAAGTACAACAACTTGGAGAAGGAAATGCAGTAAGTTCTTAGAAAAGGCCGGTTACCTCTTTCTCCGGAGAATCCTTTTCAAATTCAATTTTAACGTGCTGTTTCTTCTCAAATCTAAACTGACTCAAGTCAACTTTACTGGGACTTGGCTGGTCTTCTGACGATTCTGGCGATTCAATTTTGAATTCAATACTCGCGGAGTTTGGAGTTTCTTGCACCTCATCCATATTTTTTCCTGTTTTTTTAGATAGACCAGCGCTACCACCTCCTTTTACTTTTGCGCGCGACATTTTACGAACGAAAGATAAAAATTTGAAAATATCGACTAATGTTAGTTATATTTGAAAACGTGAAGTTATTCCCAATGAAGTGAATTTGAGGAGAGAGAGATTTTATGTTTTATTTCTTCGTTCTCGTGAAATAAACACTTTGCGGCACAACTTTATTTTAACTTTTCGTGCATGTTTTGTTTGACACTTGACAGTTGACTATTTTTTTTTTGCAATTGGCGGTCACAGAATCTTGAGAGACCACTAGCCTTTGACCATGGACATATTATGATAGCTTCTTTTTGTTTCGCCCGCGTCGTCTTATGCTTGGATAACTTATCTGTAACGATTTTGATTATAATTAGGATGGTTTTTTATTTTCTAATCAGAAAACAATGAAAGTTACTGTAATTTTAATTTGTAACCTCCGTTTAATTTTACCAAGTGTTTCCGACTGTCTTTATCATGATACTAGGTACTCATGATATTTGACGGCTGTCAAAAGTGACAGTAGTCAGTTGTCTTGTGTCTTTGCTTGTCACTTTTAATTATTGAGGTGTCATTTAGCAAATGTTTCCTTAGTTTTTTAATCAATTGTATCTTTTTATTGAATAAGTGTTAGTTTATTTTAAAATTTATCACAATGGCTGAGCTACTCCTTGATCCAAAAATAAGGTTATGGGTATTCCTTCCCATCGTAATCATCACCTTCTTGGTCGGTATAGTACGGCACTATGTTTCACTAATTTTGTCCTCCCAGAAGAAGATTGAGCTTCTCCAGGTTCAAGACAGGTAAATAATGATATTTATCTATACGTTAAAATCATATTAGATGTGCCAATTCATATTTACGAGAATATAACCTATAAATGTTTAACAAAGATTTTTAGAATTTCCATTTACAATCATACAATCTCATACAACTTCATCCGAGAAGTGTTGCGTCTCTTTGACAAAATATTCAATCAAAATCAAATTCAGAGTAAAGATTTCTTAAAGCTTTAACTGTGTTGAATTGTATTTCAGTCAAGTAATGATCCGCGCTCGCTTATTACGAGAGAACGGCAAGTACTTGCCGCGGCAGTCATTCGCGATGCGCCGCCATTGGTTCAACAATGAAGAGACTGGATACTTCAAGATTCAGAAGAGGGCTGCCACTTCTCAGGTAATGGTTAATGCAATAGGTTGATAATTAACATCATTTGATTTATTGAGCCTAGCCTCATTGAATTATTGATCTTGTTTAAAATTAGGGCATGCAAATAAATATGAGTATGAATTAAGCAAATCATCAGAAATATTGCTATTAATTCTGCTGTTCTTAAATCCATGGGATTGAAGTCAATTTAATCTGGACCCTACCTGACTACCTCAATCTGTTATTGGCAAAATTTAAAATGATACTGAAATTAAAACACTCTTTATTTAAGGGACTTATAGAAAACACATTCATACAAGGAAAATTATAAATTATTAAATTATTCTTAATAAATGTGCAATCTATAGTAAACTCATTGAAAACAACTAGTAACTGACCTAGATTACAAACATGATAAAGATTTATGAATATTTCAGAACCCTATGACTGACCCTGGTATGATGACCGACATGCTAAAGGGAAATGTGACCAATGTCTTGCCTATGATTGTCATTGGAGGCTGGATCAACTGGATGTTCAGTGGTTTCCTTACCAGTAAGTGAATTTTTAAAATTACAGTCTGTCTGTTGAGAGTATGCATTCCTGACACCTGTCAGTTGGACAACTTCTAGCTTTAATAAGGATAAAATTCGCAAAACACATATTTGTTAGTATAACACTGATAGTTGTCGAGAACGAATTATCCCGACAGCCAGACTGTTGAATTAAGTTGACTAATGATGACTTGCAGTCATTCTACTTGTGATTCTAAACCGAACTGCAAATGATGACTAATTTCATGGTCTTTTTGCAAAACTGGATCTGGGCTTCTTTGCAATCATATTCAAAAAACTTGAAGGTTAGATGCCAAAGCAATTTGTGTAAAGATTATCAGGCTCAAAGTTTGGACACAGCTTTGTAAAGATATTGGTATCATTGTAGTTCAGTTACATAAAATAAAAGCTAATTAGGTGGCCAGCAGCGTCCATAAATTGGGGTCTTCACAATCAATAAGAAGTATTAAGTTTTTACCAAGTTGTCAACCATGTTCCTTTTATCCCTATAGCCAAGGTGCCATTCCCTCTGACGCTTCGCTTCAAGCCGATGTTACAGCGTGGCGTGGAGCTCGCGTACCTGGACGCGTCGTGGGTCTCCTCCGCTTCGTGGTACTTCCTGAACGTTTTCGGTCTACGCACCATCTATGCTCTAGTCTTGGGAGAAAATAATGGTAAGAATACAGTCATAATCATTTATAGGTTTCATAGGGAATTTTTACAAGATATGACTTGGAAGAATGAACATTTGGATACAACCGTTGTATGGAGGATTTAAATTCTGTAAAATACATATTATTTGTTACGGTTGCAATCATTAATTTTGATCAACATACAACATAACCTGATACTGGTGCCGATTCTGTTGTTCACAAACTAAACTAAATTTAAGTTCAGTGCATCTTTTTCTTTCTATTTCATTAAGAAAAGGACAGAAGATAAATTTTAGTTTAGTCCTGTCAAACTGTCACTACTCCTTACAAGTTTAGACGCGATTAAAAACTTGCATAGTAAAATTACGTCAATTTACGTCAGGCGCTGATTAATTTGACAGGACTAAACTAAAATTTATCTTCTGTCCTTTTCTGAGTGAAATAGAAAGAAAAAGATGCACTGAACTTAAATTTAGTTTAGTTTGTGAACAACAGAATCGGCACCAGTATCAGGTTATGTTGTATGTTGATCAAAATTAATGATTGCAACCGTAACAAATAATATGTATTTTACAGAATTTAAATCCTCAATACAACTTCCAACAAATACGTCATAAATGCACCCATTTTATGATTTAATTCACTAGCTATACTAAGCACAAGCCTCAGTTATGTAGAAAGGTTGAACTTCTCCATTAATGAAAAGTATAATTTCTCCTCTCAAAACTTTTTTGCGCGTGGTTACTGACCAATCATAAACATTGCTGGACATTGCATGTTGATAAATAAGTGTTTTTTGTCCACAGCTGCTGATCAGTCAAAGATAATGCAGGAACAAATGTCTGGTGCCGCTATGGCGATGCCTCAAGACCCAAAAGCCGCGTTCAAGGCTGAATGGGAAGCCCTAGAGATCACAGAGCACCGATGGGCGGTCGCAAACGCCGAATCAGATGTCCTCAATATTTTAGAAGAACATCAATCTTGAATACTAGCATAAACTTGTATTATCATAATGTATCTAGAATAATTTGTAATCTATAAGAGGTGTTAGTGCAAATGTGGTGTTTATGGAAATAAATGACTACCATATCTATTTATTGACCATTAAGGTTTAGTTTTATTAATTAACATTGCAATCACCCTAGAAACCAAACCTGTAGTATAAAGGTAGCTAAAATGATCGTAGCACTGAGATAAATCACGTGGCGCTGTATTCTAAGGGGTTCGGCAGAGTAATACCTGCATGCACCTGCACCTATGACGTTCTGTCAGAAGGGAGTTTACTGCATATTGCAATTAAAATGAAAAAAAAAAAAAAAATTGTTGCATTTAAAAAAGTTATTTATTTCAATGCAAAAGTATATACAATATGACCTTTTCCTATACAAAAACATTAAATAACAACAAAATTCTTATTGCTTTGTTTGCTGTCGCTGGCTTTTATTGAATCAGGCACTATAACCACAGTATAATAAAGTAACAGTATTATGTCTCAGTGACCTTGAAATAATTACCTACGGCCTCTCGGTAGATAAACCTTCGCGTCCGTGCGTTATGTGTGTAACTGCCACGCACTCGAGACTGTTGCGTACTGGTATACACTGAGATTTCGAGTAGCGTGTCGTTTCGGCCGTTTTTTATGAAGGCATAATACTGTTACTTATTTATACTGTGCTATAACAGTACTTGGAAAATATAGAGTCAATATTTATGATGACTATTATTCTGTACTGTATTCTTTACTTTGCTTAATGTATCAAATATCTTGTATAGTATCTACTGTATATTCATAATCTCACGTTAAGATCCCATATTGGAATCCGTAAGATAATTCAAAATAACACACAAGAAAAAAAAAACAGTTTATCACAATACAATGCCATTGTTCTTGAACTGCCATCCTTCATTATTTCTCTTGAATTTGATATTTTTTTGTCGTCTAAGGACATTTGTGTAGAACGTAACAGAATAAATAAGATTTAAAACGTAAAATTAACAGTTTAATTCCCATATTGATGAAAAATTTAAAATCGACTATTATTGTAGGGTCAATTTGTATAAGCAGTAATAGTAATGATATCGGAACCATCGTCGTGTAAAGCCTTCAGTACACTTTGGGCATTCCCGTTGGCCCAGGGACGGGCTCGCCTAACGTGTACTCGAAGCTTAACATTCTCAGTCATGCACTGGCGTAATAAAATACCTATCCATAAAAAACAGGTTTCATTCAGTAGAATTAAACATAACTGAAAATCTAGCTATTCTCGTACATAATATAGAATTAGATTGTCTTCAAATAGTTTACACGACACTAAGCGCTGCGTGTTGGCGTAGAACTTAAAATCACTACTTTTTAATTATAGTTTGTCCGAGACGACGTTGCGGCGCGGGCGTTGTTCCGCTCTTTCATATTTCATACGAAATGAATAGGAGCGACGAGGCATGGAACGTACATAAGAGGCGGGGCGCGGCGTGGCGCAGGCCGCCGCCCCACGCCCGCGCCACTAGAGTATGCCGCGCGGCTCGCGGCATACTTACGCAGCGTTGACCAATGAGCCGCACTGCAGCCCGGGAGCCGCGCATATACCTAAGGCGCGGAACAGCGATCTCAGTCAAACTATAAGATAGTGGAAGTCAAATTGAAATCGCAGTTAGTCCATGCACCCCTTCACACATACATAGATAAAGTATAACCACAGTTTACCTATAGTAAATTATATCCTTACAGTCGGTCAACACGAGCGTTTTTGCAAACTAATCCTGTGCCCCATCCCTCCCCTCGGGCGAAGGTTTTCATATATTTTAACATTTCTCATTTCCAAAATATAGCCATTGAACCACTGTAAGTACTAGATATACTGTGTCAATCCCACCAACGCGCACCACTTAGTACAGTCCAAACGTCAAGCAATCGATGTCTGAGCAAAAGATCATCGACTCGTAATCATAGGTAACAGGCCGCTGCTACTTCTTGATGAGCTGCACGACGTCTTCGTCTTGCACAGTGTGGCCGATCCCGACCCTTTGGGGCGAGTACTTTGTGCTGGTACCCCAAACGAGGGCGTATTTCAGTGCAGCGGCGAGAGTGCGATGAATGGAGTGGCAAACGTGCTCTATGGTCACACCCTGGAAAAGGTAAAGCATAATTGTTATAACACTTTAGGGGTATGAGGAACAGGGTGTAAAGTTCACTCATCCACCATAGAAAAGTGAGGCTCCTCCGACCAGACGGGTGCTGTGTCTGGCGGGCAACTGCCCAACGATTGATGTTGGGTTCTTGTATATATGTGCATCGCGCGGTAAACTCTAATTGCGCGATGCAGGATTTATGTGACATCAGGATTTTTTGTGTGTCGTCAGGTCTTTCATGCGTAGTTCGTATGTGGCGATGTAGATACCGCCACAACACAATCAAGCCTCGACTGCCTCGTTGGTCTACTGCCAAACATGAGATCCTGGATTCAATTTCGATTGTGTTATTCGGTTTTTTCATCAGGATTTTTTCAGGAGGAGACTGGATTTGGGCCCGATTAATGGCAATAAGCTCGGCCGGATGATATGGGACTTAAACATAACTGGCGAAATGTGTTTGTACCTAGTAGAGGTCACCTCTGCGTGACCTTTCGGGGAAATCGGGTGTGAATGTTATGTAACAGCATCAAGATCACGCCTGTGTATATTGGTTACAGACTAGGACAGAAATTAAGTTGGCTAAGTTGTTGTGACCTAGCACTCGAATTTAGACAGGGTAAGGGACTGAGAAACCGAACCTTTTAGAAATACGTAGAGTTACCAAGCTTACATTTGATGTATTTTGAAAATATATTAGAAAGGAATTGCCATTTTTTTCACATTTGCATTGAAAATAATTATAATTATTCTTGACCGCGGACATAAGAAAAAACCGGCCAAGTGCGAATCGGACTCGCCCACGAAGGGTTCCGTACCATTATCTAGAAAAACGGCAAAAAAAATCACGTTTGTTGTATGGGAGCCTCCATAAATATTTATTTTATTCTGTTTTTAGTATTTGGCAGCAGAAATACATCATCTGTGAAAATTTCAACTGTCTAACTATCACAGTTCATGAGATACAGCCTGGTGACAGACAGACAGACAGACGGACGGACAGCGTAGTAGTAGTAATAGGGTCCCGTTTTACCCTTTGGGTGCGGAACCCTAAAAATCAACAGATTTATAGAATTGATAGACCATTTAATACATACCTTCCTCAGAATAAGACCATCATCAAAATCTGGGGGCTGACCGGGCTTCTTGGTGTAAACTCGGATTAGCGACAAGTACTCCCAAAGCGTTTCCAATAGAAAGTCTAAGTTCAGCTTCATGTTACAACTGAAATGCAAAACATTTATGAAATATATTTTATAATTATGAAAAATAAAAGTTTATCTCATCAAGGTTTTTATTTTAACGAGGTTGAAAACATAACCCCCTGTTTGCTGTCGCGTAGTCGGGTAAATAGAAAAGACACTTTTGACTTGTTAAAATCAAAAGGTGGAATTATAGAAAATACACTTTTGACTTTAATAAAAGGTGGAATTCAGTTTTCTTATGAAACGCAACGTCACTCGGTTTATGTTTCTGTTGGTGCTCTTATAGTTATGTTCTCTGGCGAGGTTTTAGTGTATACTATCGCGAAAAACAAATTCAGTTCCCTACATTTTGCCGAGCATGCGAACATAAATGTAGGGCACAGCAGATTTTTTTTTCGCGTTTTCAGGTTTTGTCCCTTAGTGGTAGTTTTTCATAATTATGAGTACAATGACCCCTATGCCCATGAATTAAATTTTACCCTGTATATGTTAGTAGAGCGGTAAACTCTGCTTGCGCGATGCAGGATTATGTTTGACGTCAGCATGATGCGTAGTTCGCATGTGGCGATGTAGATGCCGCCACAGCTTCTATGTTTTTTACAGCCGCGTTTTATAGTGGTGCAGCTATCATTGCGCGAATGTATGAAGTTTTCTATCAGTTGTGTTACTCTTAACAAAACTCCATTCAGACGCAATGTCATCAAGACTCACCTAACAACAACAGAGTGCGGCTGCCTGGCTATCCTGTCGACCTCCTGGATGGAGATCTGATCGATCTTGTTGTACACATACAGGCACGGCAAGTACACACGGTTCGCGAGGATCACGTCGATCAGATCGTCCGCGGTCGCGTCTTCGCGGAACAGCACCTGAAACGAGGTAAAACAATGTGTAGAAGATGATATGGCTAGAAAGGGTGTGACTTTAGATAAATTGGGATGAGAGTAGGAGGATGATGGCACCATAAAAACCTATTACTTATTAATTTATTTTTCACTAGTTGTCGTGAAAAATAAGTTCCAGGTATTCATAATAATTTTTTTCTTATGGCTTTAAAAAAAAAGACCGCGAAATGACGGGCTAAGATTGTTGCGCCGAAACTAGACAAGACTAAGGGCCCAATCACACATACCACAACCACGTGTCAGCAAGCAGCTACTTGCAGTTGCGTTGTGGTAACTACAAAATCAAATCAAATGGTCGAAACGTTGTGCTCGCGAAGTGGCCGGCCGCTAGTGCGTGGTCTCTGTGGTGGTTGCGTTGTGGCTGCGACATGGCCTTGTTGTGGTCGGTATCGCCCAAACGGTTGATTTTGACGGCCAAATGTGGTCCGTGTGAATAAACTATTCATTTTCATACAAATTAGCGCCCGTCCGCGTGGGACAGGCGCTAATTCTCGTTGTGGTACGTGTGATCGGGTCCTATGTCATGCCTATGCGTAAAAATATTTAACACGTTTCGGCGTGAGATGATGGAGCGACAGGATTTTGTCGCGCTGCATGTGTAGGCCTGGCTAGGTAATTAGTACCTTACCTTTATTCAACAGCCGACAGTCGTGTACTACTATTTAGCTTATTGAATTGTTGTTTCTCACCTCAGCATTAAATATCTTGTATTCATGCAGAATCATTTGCACCAATTTCTCGTCCACCTTGGTGAGCTGACACGTCGAGTTGAAAGAGAGACCGCCACCCTTCTTCACCTGGAAAGTAAAAAACATATTTTATAAGAGACGGAAGAATAGAATAATATATTCTTTAATAGCTTCCGCCCGCGGCTTCGCCCGCGTGGTATGTCGATAAAAAGTAGCCCATGTCCTTTCTCAGGCTCTAGACTATCTGTGTACCAAATTTCATTTACATCGGTTCATTTCTGGCGTGAAAGCGCGACAGACAGACAGAGTTACTTTCGCATTTATAATATTAGTAAGGATTATGTGCAGTGTACACTGTACTAATTTACAGATATAAATGTAAACATTTTACATAAAGTGACACAATGGGCCATGGGTGGTCTAATCGTTAAAAGTGACCTTTAAAAACCACCATTGGATGACAAGTATGCTTACCTGCAACATCTTCCATACCTGATAAATTGTGAAGCTATAATAATTAACACTAAATCCTTACTAATATTCGCGCTTTCACGCCAAAACTACTGAACCGATTTAAATGAAATTTGGTAAACAGATAATATAGAGCCTGAGAAAGAACATATGCTACTGTTTATCGACATACCACGCGGGCGAAGCCGCGGGCGGAAGCTAGTAACAAATAAATGGTTCATTGCAGGTCTAATGGCCAAATAGTCAATCAGTAAACTGACATCACAGCCTTTTCCCGACTATGTTGGGGTCAGTGTTTTACATAAAGCAACTGCCAATCATACCACCACAACATAGTAACTGGTTAACACACTACCTCTTGATAAGACTGCTTATCAGACTTTCGAACATCTGATTCTATAAACAATGAGACAAGAAAACTAAAATCCACATGAATAATGACAACATACTTTGAAATAAATATTGGGCTTTGGCTTGTTGAGCCTGATGCCCACACTCTCCAACTCCTTCTCAAGCAGCTGTCTGTGCACATAGGGCTTTGTGGCGTCCAGCATCATTAGCACCAAGTCAGCTGTCCGCGCTACTGCTATCACCTACAAGTGCAAACACATGATTTCAGTCAATTTTAGTTGTTATTAAGAAAGAATAATGTTTATTTGGACACAGTTCGTGAAACACAAATAACAAAATAAAGATAATGTTTTAACAACAATAGTGTGTGCCTCACGGCTGTGCCAAAAAGGTTAATTTCAGTATTCAGACAGATGCTGTCTGACGCTGGTTTTCTGCAATATCACTTGGACCCAAATAAAATTAATGTATCCTATATCCTTCTTTAGATCAAAGTAACAATCATTTTGGAATGTTAGCATTCATACAGATTCATCATCATCATTATTTCAGCCAAAAGACGGTACAGATTGCCAACAGTTAAATTTAATTTTTTAATTTACATAATGATTCAGTGCGTATGAACTATTCCTGCCAGTACCTATGTGACATAATTTATAAGTACTTGGAAAGTTGCCTGAGATAGTTTGGCCATACTATGTTTTGATCAGACAAGTATTTCAACATCAATAACATATTTTACAATATCTGTGAGATGTTTCTTACTATGTTAATGCTACTGCAATGTGTACAGTAGTCCTATAGAATTGTTGCTTGCTTGTGGTGGCTAACGAAAGAATCAACCTTAACCTCTAACTCAGGTTGGTACCTTGGTACCAGTAGACGCTTAACATCCTCAAGTCTGACTAGTTCCATATGTAACCAGCTTACCGCAAACAATTTAAACTTTATTTGTATGTAGCATCCGGTTCAATAACATTTCTGAATGATTGAACGATATGGTGGATAATATTGTTCAATAGACAAAGATAGAAACAAAGACGTGAAGGAGTTTTATCATATAAAATTGCTGGAGCTGAAAGGTCAAGGCCGGGTTGACAGCACTAAGTAAATTAAGGCCAATATTATGCAGGCCATAGACTTTCAAGTAATTTGATCAAACATGCTGGTTCAAACAGTTTGATTGAAATAGAAATATGAAAACTCACATTTCTTCATGCCAATTGGCAACTCATTTTGATCAAATTTTCCCACACACATTCATGCCAATTTGATAAAACTGTTTGTACCAGCCTGTTTCATCAAATTACTTGAACGTCTTTTGCCCGCATTACAGCACCTAACTCAAGACTAGCATTAATTAAAACTATTTTCAAACAATCAAATGGTTCTAAACTAGTTTTAACACTTTCCGGGACACTGATGGCCGATTCCTATAATTTACGCACCGTAATTGGTTAAACTTAAGATTCTTGTATCTTTACCAATAATGAAGCAAAGACCTCATAGTTTTGCATAATAGATCCTCCCATTCTTCTCTTCTCTTCATCTTGAGTTAGGTTTTGTAATACTGGCCTTATTTTACGAAGATGGTAAAAGCTAACCAGATCAGGCACAGCTTTGTGCATTGTGGATGGTCAGACAAAAATGTTTTGTGAACTCCATATGAGAAGTGCTAGTAAAAAAATTACCTGTCGTCCCCTACCCTTGCCCTGGGCGGCACCTTCAATGATTCCAGGCAGATCAAGAAGCTGTATATTAGCCCCACGGTACTCTATGACACCAGGAATGCATGTCAGTGTTGTGAACTCATAGCTGGCTGCCTCCGAGTGGGTGTGAGTCAATGTAGATAGCAGAGTGGACTGGAAAAGTAAATGGGAAGATTTAAATCTGTTTCAATTTTGGTGATGTCAGCAGGCACCTTTACTAATGCTTGTACTGTATTTAGTGCTTCAAGTCCATTTTGGTTGAAAAGGTACACAACCTTAGTACTGAATTAATGAAAATTAAGTGTTATTCTTACCTTACCCACTGAGGGGAAGCCAATAAGTGCTACTCTGGCATCTCCAGACTTAAGTACATCAAAACCTTCACCCTTATCACCTCCTTTCTTTGAAGGCTCTAACAGTTGAGACCTGTACTTAGCTAGCTTGGCCTTCAGCAATCCCAAGTGGTATTCAGTAGCTATTGAACAAAATAATAATGGTTAGAAATAATTTGACAGCCCATTTAACAAAAAATCAGATGGATTTTGAAAATGTTAAACATTATATATCAACTTAATTCTAGACATTAAAGTTCTGATATTTCAGGTTAAGTCTGGTCATAATCACCTATTTAAAGCAACCGCGCTATGTAGTGAGTTAAAATTTAAATAGAAATCGGATTGATCAAAACAATTACCTACTGAAGCCTTACCTTTGAATAGCCTTACCTTTAGGCAATAAATTGATTGACATTACAACAAAATATAGAAGCCGGTAAAGAGTTCCTGCTGTTACTTTACCTTTATTCTTCTGTGTTCTTGCTATTTCTTTCTCGATTTCAGATATTTTTTCTAGAATACCCATGTTCCTACAACTATTGACGACAACAAAAGTCTACCACGTAACCAATGAATAACTTATATTTCGCGAAGTAATAACAGCAAATACCTATAGATTAATGAACATTTCGCACTAAAATAGCTGTTTATTTTAGGTAAACTCTGTAATTAATAAAGTTTTTTGTATTGAAAGGCCACAATGAACTTTAGGTTAAGTTAAGCGCCGCGTTCCAGCGACAAGACAGAAGATAGACAGAAAATTAATCTGTCATTTTTTTTTTATCCCTTGTTCCAGGTCTTTTTAGTTAAGTGGGTGATAGACGTGCGTATTTAAAGTACGCGGTTTTAAGTCGCGACCTTACTCGGCTCACCGTCAGTGATAGACGTACGGACTTAAAGTAGGTACGCGGTTTTAAGTTCACGACCTTACTCGATTCGCCGTCGGTGACACATGTCAAGCTTGCTCAAAATGTCATCGTCAAATTGGCGGCTCGCGGCGATGACAGACAGACGCACGAGCCAAGGCGGGCTTCGAGCAAAATTTCAAACCTGTTGGATCGCCGACGAACTTACTCAGTCCGCGTACTTAGCATGACACACGGGCGAGTAAGCTCACCGAGCCATAAGTACGCGTACGAGTTGCATTGGCCGCAATATAAAACTTTGTTCACAAAAAATCGTGGGCTCAGCCAAAAATGTCGGGCCGAATTAGGTTGACGCCCATTGGGCCAGTATACTTAGCGGCTTCATGACTACACAATGGCTGATGCACAGATGACAATTAATTATAGGCTGATGTTGGACACAAGTTTTCGGGCCATATTAACCGTGCGGTTGCACTGGTGAAACATTCAAGACAAAACATGTTGAAATCTCTAGTTCCGGTCAAAAATTGTACGGAACATTGACAGAAAATAGAGATTTCAACATGTTTTTCTCGTAAATATCTCGCAAGTGCAAACGCACGGTTAGACGAAGCCAATCCCCGAGACAACCCACTAAGCCAATCCAATAAATATGCTCGTGTAAATAGAGACACTCCACTGCATTAGATTGTCGTCAGAGTGTCTCGGGGCAGGGATTGGCCCCGTCTGGCCGTCTAAATGGTCCGTATGGGCCAAAACAGCTACAACTCAGGCTCAACCTATAAGTACTACTTATAATTCCTAGCCAGGCCATTGGCATCATGGCCAGTATTTCTCACAGTCATATCGCTTGTACACACTTCAGGTAAGCACAGCAAATCAAAAAAAAAAACAGGCCAAATGCAAAAGGGCGTCCGGAAACGACCCCACCTTAAAAAAAATTAAGGATGTAGGTACTGTCACTCACACTCTCACAGAGTCGCTAGAGTGCTCGCAAGATAAGTCTGCGCGCGGCTGAAATCGGAACTTATAAGATTGATAAAATCTAATTATAGAGAAATATTTAATGAATTAGTATAACATAAGATTACCTAATATTAAATTATATTATATCTTAGAGTATTATATAGATTTAATATATAAAGTATTAATATTATTATTATTATACAATTTAGCACGTAACATAAGCATTCTTCATAACTTGCGCGCTTTCTAGTTACCTTCGCAGCCTACGCTACGTTCTGTGTCTACGTAACCCCAAACATTCAAGGGATACCTACCTCACACAACACAACCAACTCGATTACCTACATGTTTTACTTTACATTCAATTTACGAGTGTAAAGTAACTAAGTATTCCAAATGGGTATTATAAAATAATTAATAAAAAGTCAATGAAAGATGTTTTATAATTTAGTTCCAATTTTATTAGTAATTAGGTAAATATTTTGTTAATAATTTATCAGTAGCTGAAGCTAAAAACATTTTTCATCAGTGCTAGGGTGACAACAATTTCTGAAAATAGTTCGTTGTGTTTATTCCCTGTTTTAATTTCTTCCCGTTCCTGTAAAATGTAAAGCTGTAGAAAGAATTTGGTTTTTCAGTAGGTACTTAAAACATTTTTTTATTGAACAGTCTGTCAGGTACAGATTTAGAATAATTGATTATTTAAGAACATTAACATGTTTTCAGTTATTTTATAAGGAGCTCTTCGTGCTCAGTGAGTTCCACTGAGTCAATAGAGGATTTGGGTCTCGAATACGAAGACGATAGAAATTCAATGATTGCAGTGGCTGAGAAAGGCATGTTTTACTTGCTAACTAAAACTACTTGCGGCTAATCCCGAAACTTCGTACGATTCTCGGAAAATAACAATACCTACCTTTTGAAATTATCCGCAAAAAATAGTCAAACAATTTGCATTTTATTATATTTTTGATTTTTAATTATTTTAGAAAACTTGGAAGTGTATGATGAGTTCTACGATGAATTGGACAACAGAATAAAAGCTGAACAGTCTATGAATATGATATTTTTCGGGCCGCCAAGCTCCTTTTTGAGACTTGATCCGGACTCTATATTGCACATATTAACACGGACAAAGAAACATATGATACCAATTTCAAGAGCTTTATTAGCATGGGATATTCTAACTGGTAAGTACATACTTTTATGTAATAAAAAGGTTATGAAGTAAATACGTGACTATACCACCTGTGTTAGTTTTAGTACATACTTACTGGGTCACATTGTTTCAGATGGGAAAACGGCAGCTTTCTTACAAGGCCGGGAGTTTTTAGCCTTCGGATCACTTTTAAACGTTATTCCTGAAGAAGATTTGTATTATGTTAATTTTGGGGATCCATCAGTCCTCAAATATTTTGCCACTCATTATGTTAAACTGCTGCCCCGAAAGGTAAAACTTTCAATAAATACGTAGATGATGATGCTCTACCCAAATAAGGAGGAGAGGTGAAGTATTTTGCTGTTTTTACGATAAATATATAAGTACGAAACATTTTGTTTGTTTTCCAGTATGGTATTCTAGCGGCTGCTTACAGGCGCTATTTTGGGGAAACATGGTATGAAAACAGTACATATATCAACGAACTCGGCTATTTACTATGTGGTTTCCCAGCAATAGATTTAGAAAAAATATCTCCTATTACTTTCTTGGAAATTAACCTGGAAACCCTGAGCAAAGCGGGAAAATGTAACACAAAACAAACCAGAGTAATTACTTTTTCATATTTGTATTAGATTCTTTCAGCACCTGCCTAGCCTTTTCCCAACTATGTTGAGGTCGGCTTCCAGTGTAACCAGATACAGCTGAATATCAGTATTTTACATGGAGCGACTGCCTATCTGCCCTCCTTAACCCAAATACTGAGTAATAAGATACCCCTTGGTAAGACTACGACGACTGTATTGGTTTCTTTGTATTATTAAAATAATCAATAAATAAATGTTAATTGTTTCAGACTCTTTATTCAATAGCCGTTCATCGCGATGCTTACGGTGAACCATACAAATGGTCATCACATGAAATAGGCAGACTCAGTGCATTATTCACATGTGAGCTTTGGCTTGTGCCACACCTTTTACTAAACTCTTTAGTTTATAGTTTTGTATAGCACTGCCATTGCCAGCGACTTAGTCCGGCATTTATTCCCTATTCCGTAATTCCCGCCTTATTCCATGTCTACACTACATAAAGGGAACCTCAGTGTCAAATTCCAAGAAAACTAAAATGTTTTTGCTATATGTAATAGGTACATCCATTTTTATTCTGTTCAAAATTTAAGCTTTCTAGGTCCAAGTGTTTGAGTGAGTCAGGATTTTTTATTTTTAAGTACATGTATTAACGTAAAGCATTTTTCTTTAGGTATTCCTGAAGTTGATATTAGTTCAATTCAGTTGGAAGCTGTCACAGCCATTATTCCTGAAGTCATGACTGCAATGAATCAGGAAAAGCTAGAGTACTTCACGAAGCAACAAATATTACGAATGAATCCTAAAACTCGACGGATATATATTTTAAGAATGCAATTAAGAAGTAGTTACGATATGAATGAAATAGCAAGGCAGAAATGCGCAGCTACACATGAAACGTTTGTCCTGCAATTTCTTCTTATTATTGTCGTCCTAACAGGATCTTAGCGTAAAACATACAATAGGTATTTTATGATTTTTATACGTAATGTATAAAAATCTCAGATGTATTTATCGTTTGATGTATAATTCATATTGTACCTTGTACGTACTTGATATTTTATAATCAAAACGAAGTAACTATATTACAAAACTGCCGCGGTCTGCAAAAGAAGAATTGATGGACCAACGGACGTGAAAATGTGGACTGAGGCGAAGCAGTTCAGATAGATAGATAGAATACTCTTTATTATGTACACCATAAAAAATACAGACATAAATCAGCATATTTTTCGATTTATCTCAAAGGTTTTCAAAATAATGCTCGAATTTTCAAGCATGTAGAAATAATTATTATCTACATTATATTATAAAGAGAAAAGGTTTGTATCTTTCTTTGTAATGAATAAACTCAAAAACTAATTACAGGACCGATTTTTAAAATACTTTCATCAGTATCTATAATGACACTGAGTAACATAGATAGCCGATAGGCTATAATTTATAGAGATTTATCACGCGGGCGAAGCCCCTGGCGGAAGCCAGTAATTTTTAACTTTGACTACAAAGAGTCGACAAACCAAGGCAGAAAAAGATCGTACCTTCGTCTTATCATTCCTTGAATTAAAACAATAAAATGTAGACCCAATATCGGAAACATGCAAGATTCCAACGGGATAAATTGATAATTAGTAGATAAAAACTATATTAAAAATAAATAAATTGTTGTTTTTTACCTTTTTTATTTTTGATTAGCTTTTATAGTATTTTAATCTTGATATTGATTTCTATAATTTGAAAGAAAACACTATTCTGTTCTATCTCTTTTTGAATTTGAAACTGATTTCCTGATCAAATAGTGTCACTTAATTACTATTAGTTTTATTTCAGTTCCTGTAGTAACTAAACTAATTTAAAAATTGTTTGTAAAGTATTTTAAAATTATTGTTATTGCACAAATGTAGATTATTTCACTAAATGATGTAATTTGACTATTATTTATGATGAAGGTCATTGGGTAGAGCTACCATTTTGTTGACAAATGCGCCATTTTCTTTTTCTGAGAAAAATATCGGCTCTGTTCCCGTTCGTTTCTTTTTTTGGGAAATCGCGGAGAGTTGCGTCCGCATCGTAAAATAATTTCGTAAATATTATTAAATAAGAAAAATATTTATAGGCTGAGAATGCCTCCTGTTAAGCATTATTCATCTAGTGAAGTGAATCAGTATGAGTTATCATCAAGACTATTATCCCTTACTGAAAATAATACATCATACACTCTTACACAAATAAATGGCCAAAGGATTTACAGAAAGGCTCCCCATGCATGGAATGGCCCAGAACCCTCAAGGAATTGTGAGGTAAGTATGTTTGAGTTTGGTTTGAGTAGTTTCTACCTACCATTTTTCCTTTTGTTTGGTAACTCGATTAGATTTGACTTCATTCATATTTTGTGGAGATACCTAACCCAGCGTGTGTTGACTTAGACTCGGGACTCGGGTGTCCTTTTTGTTTATCTTATTGTTATTCGAATACCTACACAGTAGAGAGAGCCCTATGCCCATGTTTGTTTATTGCCGCGTTTTGCCAGCCAACGCCCGCGGGAGACGCGACCCAGCAGCAAACTATGGAAGTGGATAGTAGGTAGGTACGGCAGTCAGTACCACACAGAGTGGTAGGCAGGTGTAGTTGTAAGTACTTACCACTTGTACTCAAGTACCTACCTTTAATTTATCTCGTTTTGCATGCCTGTACTATGGTCCCAGGCTATCGACCGATATACCGAATTTATAAAACCGATATCAAACAGTTCGAAAAGCGCGCGAAACAACGACGCGCGCGCATCTTTGTTGCGTCAGTCGCAGTCGATTGCGGTAGATCCGGGAGAGCCGCGCGCGCAGCGGCATCTTTCTCATGCTGGGGCGATAAAGGGTCCCACAAACAGGCGCGATATCACGGGCGCGACAAGGGTTGCGCTGCCTGTCGCGCCCGCGATATCGCGCCAGTTTGTACTTGCCTTTAAGGCTCTTACATACTGGCGAACTTAACTCGGGAACTTGGGATGAAGCGGCCACACTTTCGTTTGTCAATTTTGTTTTTGTAACGAGAAGGCTATTGAGCTTCTCGAAGTTCTGCAAACAGAGCCATGTTTGTGGGATCTGAGACACAAAGTTACAAAAATCGTGTCACTCGGCATAGACGTCACTGGCACGCTACTGTTTCCCGAGATTTTTGTGAACTGATTCAGTGTTAAGTATAAAAATCGTGTAACCACCAACTAGTACAGTCACGGACTTTAATTGATGAGACACCTGGCACTGTTCGTATTTTACCCGTGTAAAGGCTCGTGCAAACAGACGCGCAATCGCGGGCGCGACAGGCAGCGGTACCTTTGTCGACAAAGGTACCGCTGCCTGTCGCGCCCGCGATTTCGCGTCTGTTTGCACGAGCCTTCATGCAAATCGGGTTTATTCGGTTCCCGACACGGCAAGTCATAATGTCTTGGTATTAGTAGAAGAAAATATTTAATAACTTTACCGGTTGGCTAACCTGAGAGCCAGAACTACAAAATTGACAGCAGAGTGACTAGTGTGACTACCCAAGATCAACCAATTGCAGGTCTAGCAACAGTAACCTAGCAACGATTGTTTAAGCGTAGCGATAGTAACGTTAGCGTACGGAGAAATATTAATAGTCATTTCGGCAACTTCGAAATTAACGTCACTGACATCGACATTTCAACTGTCACTGTCTACAGTTATGTTTTCAGAATAACCGAGTTAATGAGCTCTGATTCAAAGGAGGTCAGTATCAAATAGATTGGATAACCTTAATGCAACATTTTATTAATTTTTATCATTGGGAACTAATAATTATTAGTCAACCTCTATGGATAAGACTATTTCCGATTATAGGTAATTTATTTGTCATATTGTTTACGAGCGTGCGGTTTGAGTTCGTGTTTAATCGTGTAATCTCGTGAATGTATGAAACTGTAAAATTGAAAAGTTTGAAGGTGGCTTATCAATTAAAGTCCGTGACTGTACACCCAACTCTCTCGGCCTAGTATTATTTTGCTGTATCCCCATCTACTCGGTTCGTGTGACCAGTGCCGTAATTAGCCTTTTATGCACCCAGTGCGAGCTGCTATAACCGCGCCCTTGAAATATTTTCTAATCATATCCGGTTCTTAAAAAAAAAATGGATCAAAATAAATTTAAAATGGATAAAAATAAATCTATCATCCAAAAACTAAGTTTTTGTAAACTTAAGTACTTGGTAAAGTTTTGTTATGGAAGTTTAAATAAATTGCGTTTATAAATTAGGTGAAAAAACGTCTTTAATATTCATAATATTATTTATTTGTAAAAAGAATATATGCGGACGACGCGACTCCACACGTATAAATAAATAAATAATAGGTATTGTTAGTGGCCCTGGTCTGGTCATTTCTGCGCCCCTCCAGGGTCTTCGCCTTGTGCCTGGGCACAGCTGGCACCGCCCTAGTTACGGCACTGCGTGTGACTAAGCTAGAGCAGCCTGACCAATTGGTTTAGGTTAGAACTGTGAGAAACCGCGCTGCACTTACGGCCCCATCTCAAAAATCAACCCTGTATATTAAAGTCAATACCGCGGAATGACACTCAGCCATCTTCTTTTGACGTCAGACCGTATTCAAAATGTGACACTGGCAGAGTCCGAAGATTCCCAGTTCCCCAACATGGATTGCCACCAGGTGGCAATCAGGAATAAAGTTCCCAGTTGCCACCGGGTGGCGAGTATGTTTTTGAGGGTTCCGTACGTCCCGTCCGAACGAAAAAACGAGACCCATAAAACATCGCTTATTGGTCTCTATCTGTCTGTCAGTCGCAGCCGAGTTTACACTTTGGTTTGAAAAAAAAGCTTTGCAAACTGTACCATCCATGTGATGATTCAAATGAAAGGGCTTTTATAAAAATTGTTTTAAAGTTATTTAAAGAAAATTGATGAAAATTGACCGCCCTCCTCGAAACTGCTGAGCCTAAAATGTTGAATAAATAAAATACAGAGAATTCTCTACATGATATATTATAGTTATACATTACAGGAAAGCTTATATGAAGACTATGGCTGAGTCCCGAGTGACGGCGCACCGCGCAGGCGGAATGTACGGCGGATAAAACAAATTTAATGTTCGAGATGTTCGAACTTGTCCGGAGAGCGAGCGGGCGCGCGCATTTCACGGCGCATTTGACGTTTCTCATTATACATGCCGCGATAACTTTGTATGAACGTAAACGTAATATGAACGTATACGTAAGAGATCGAAAAATCAAATTCATAATCCTGATTAATTACTATGTTATCCCATACACTATAACAATGAGTATCATTCGAAAGCACCAAGTTTCACTTTTTATTGGAAAAATGCACTCAAAAACACGAATTAATCGTTGATTAATATTCTGACCGGACGTTATTACAATGTCATGTCTTTCGGTTCGTTGCTATGGCAACGGTAGTGCCATAGCAACAAACAACGTCGGTGCGCCGTCGCTCAGGACGCCCCGTCTGATAAATCTGCGCGGTGCGCCGTCACTCAGGACTATAGATAGATGTAAATAAACCAAAATCCGAGATTTAAAAACCGCTTTAAATTTGTTTAACACGGTTTTTAAACCACGGATTTTGGTATAAAACGGTTTATTTACAGCTTCAAACCAAAATCCGTGGTTTAAACACCGTTTTAAATTTGTTTGTGGTTTAAAACGGTTTTTGTACAACTATAATCAGGACTCAGCCTATGGTCTTAAAATAACTTTGTAAATCACTCAATATTGTGCATACAACCTTAGGTACATTTGCAGTTGGAATAAATGGGGATCATGTTTTTCAACTACAATGTTAAGTTTGTTCTTGGGATAAATTCATCCCAACTACGGAACCCTTCATTGTGCGGGGTCGGACACGACATAGGGCGGTTAAAAAAAAAATGTTATCTCTTGTCTTTAATTTCGATCAATCCAAACGCTTTTGTAAAATGAAGTTCACTGCGACTTTAGCTTTGGTGTCGCAACGTTTTGCTTGTCTTGAAAAAACGATTTGGTGTAAAAACTGCATGGTTCGTAGGTGTTCATTGGACGAATCCCTCATGACTGCTTCGAAGATACTCTGGTGCCGCTGTTCCGCCAAGCTGGCGAACTGTTTGAGTTTCGACTCATGATCAATTTTTCTGGCTGGAATAGAGGGTAAGATCGTTTTTATTTTAATAATAAATAATAATAATAAAACTGTAATATACACATAAAGTTGACTTTCCTCAAAATTAATATAATTTAAAATTCAATGTCTAGGTATGCCTTCGCGATGTATACGACTGATGCCGAAGCAAGCAATGCTATTCGGATGTTCAACAATTACATGATAAGACCTTCTTGGCAGCTAGGTGAGCATCAATCCAAAACCTATTTCAACTTGTATTGTACTCATATTTGCAAAATAAAATATCTTTTAAAACAAATAATTATTCCTAAAATATTTCACCTGTCCGTTAACAAGTACGTACTTACTTATTATCAATTCTGTGACACTGGTAAATAAAATATAAATTGTGTTGTAGGCGTATGTCCTTCTATTAACAACTGCCGCATCTTCATCTCCCGCATACCGCCGAACACTCCGTCTGCGGAGATCGTGCGCCTGTTGTACGCGCTGACGGACGAAGTGCAAGAGGTGCGCATCCGTCGCTCGATTGCTTCGTGCGCGGCCATCGTGGAGTACAAGTCCCACCGTGGTGCTGCGATGGCAAGGAAGGCTCTCGTAGCGGCCGCTGCCGCTGCTTGGGGCTGCGGCGCTAGACCTGCTGTGGACTGGTCACTGCCGCAATCGCCACAATTGCTCAAGCAATATCGTGAGGTATGTCTATGTGACACTGTATCAAACTGTTCCATTAGTGTGTATTTTTTTCACTACATTCCAAAACAATGTAGCAGACGGCTAACGGGGTATAATCATTTCCCTAGGTCGGCCGCTGGACCCCAGAACGTGGCGTGGAGCTGACCCGCGCGCCGGAAGAGCCCGCGACTACTTCACCGCCGCCCGCTGCGCCTTCCTACACTCTGGAGCCGTGGTCCCAAGCTCGTCGGCTGCGCATGATCCACGAGGCTCAGCGCAGTGCTGCTGCCGCCGCCGAGTAAGTTACTTATGATCAAAATAGTACGATGCACATCCTCAATTCCGAGAAATTCCAAAAGTGACCGGAACCGTCTTCTCTAGGTGGTCCAACCGCATGAACAACGGCATGGAGTCGCTGGTGTCCTCGATGACGTCACTGGGCTTCGGCGGCGGGCTGGGGCTGGCGGGGCGCGAGGCGGGCGTGTGGGCGCCCGTGGCGCCGGGCGCCGCGCCGCGCTCGCCGGCGCCTGCGCAGCCGCGCGACTTCAACCCCTGGACCGCGCGCCACCCGCTGCAGGAGTTCATCACTCCCGGCAAGGACAGCCAGTGAGTGCACGCGCTGTTTGCACGCCACCGGGACAGTTCTACTCCAGTATTGATAAATAAATTATGAGAAATGCTACTGGCATCTGCTGGTTGCCCGACAACATTTTATGCGCGATCTGCGCGACTTTATTTTTGATTACAATACTTGCATTACGAATATAATTATAACACCTTTTACGAAACTTACTTCGTTATTTAAAACAAACGAGCTCCTTGATTATCTTATGAAAATATCAATGCATTTGCTGTACAACTGTCCCGTCTTCCCGTTTTCGTTTAATTTTTGTTGATCTTGATTAATTTATTGCATGATTAAGTTAAGAGTGCGCAATGTTTGTCTCGTTAGCATCGCGTGTTCATTATTGGGTGTGTGTGGTGGAGTGTGGGAGATATTTCACTTACTGTTTATGTGTGAATGCTTCCTAAAGTGCACTTTTGAAAGTTCCATAAGTACTATAAAAATCTTCACATCAAGGTCTTGAGAACCATGGATTATATGACTCAACATTAATTTTTAATTTTATCTATCGACATTATATTATATCCAATAGGTTTTTGTGCTAAAACGCCTTGTGAAATGTAATTATGTCTCTGCTTTTTCAAATGCACTTTTATCTCGCTTTTTGGGTTAGGGTTTTTCGCTGGCAAATGTTTTGAAATGCATACTGATTCCTGAACAGTAACCACTCAGGCATTACCACGTTACAAGTCGGTATGTTTAATCATGTTTACAATTAATTATGTTTCTTTTACAATGTTACATAATGCCTGAAAAACCAATTGAGCACAGGACATGTCCTTTTTACAATGTTTTTATAAAGCCTGATCAAATAGCCATTTTATTAATACCATTATGCTGGGTTCTGAATGATATGATGTTTGT
Source organism: Lithophane ornitopus (assembly GCA_948473465.1). NCBI lineage: Eukaryota > Metazoa > Arthropoda > Insecta > Lepidoptera > Noctuidae > Lithophane > Lithophane ornitopus. The sequence goes on from OX419622.1 coordinate 3,707,556, forward strand.
GCAGTCAACGTCCTTTTCGGTTGCCGCATTCAGCACTTTTTTTTTATGTATTGCATTTCGTAGTTGACCTTTGAGATCTTAACTACTTAATCGGTCTATCCTATGGCTGCCTTGAATTATTAACTTAAGGCATCCAGCAAGGGCATAAAACTAAATTATAAAGCTAAGCGACTGCTCGCTAAGGGCAATCCCCTGTCGGGTACGAACCTCGGCGCTCGCTAAGGGCAATCCCCCGTGGGGTACGAACCTCTGCCTAGCCTAGGGCGTCGCTGGGGGCGGTCAGCAAGATAGGACAGGCTGGATCATATCAGGAAGCATTCAGCACGGGTGTATCCCCATTTGTATACTGCAATTAGCTTTTTAAATGTACCCAGAATCAGTAATCATCTAATTTTAAATACATTTTTAATAGAACATATTCGAACAATTATAAAATGTGTTCTATTGCCCTTTTGGTTGCATTAGTATTTTGTTTACTATATTTCCAGTTTTGTTTTGCATTATGCACTCTATGCAGTACTTGTTTGTCTCTTGCACTCCTGGTTAATGCCATATGAGAGGTAAATTTAGAATTTTAATTTTAGACATTATTTTAATTTAATCCTAAATGTATTTTAATTAAGAATCCAATTGAATGGCATAATTATTTATGTATTAAAATTTGAAGCTTTTTTATAAGGCAGCATCGATATATTTTAAGCATGTGTCTACAATATTGTTTTAATGTTATGGATAATATGAATTAAGGGCAACTGCGGGCCGTCCGCTGAGTGGCGGCCGCGTTAGGATTATTGCACTACTGGCAATCCGCATTTTTTGATGTTTTTTCAACGAAATAAATATTCATATTATTGTACTATTTCTGTGTGTGAATAAGTCTTATTTAAAATCAGGTTTTAAGTAAATCAATTTGGAACTGTTTTCTCAGCAATGAATAAACTCAGCATTATGAAATTATCTACATGCGATTAACAAAATCTGAACATTTTGTAACGAGTCCATGAAGTTATCTCTTTGTTTTATGAGATTTTTAAATAATATTGCATGCCAGTAATTGATTAATAAATTTAAGTATAATGGGTTAATGTCCTTGCTGTTTCATTTCGTTGCTTGCTTTACCTTCTCACTTTTTTATGGTTTTCGGCAGCTCTTTGCTTTTGCACTTATTTACGTTCCAATAAATGGTTACATCTCGGGCGATCCGTTCGCGGTGGAACTGTATCGCCGACTAAAGCTACTGAGAGAGATAAGCTGCAGGCGCGCAGTTGAGCCTTGCATGACACGACCGCTGCTCGGCCCACACCGAGGCGCTAAGTTTTCCTTCAATGTCACTCAAATCAAACGCACCGTGAAAATGGTCGCTAGCCTCAAACAAAACACGGCGGTCGCGTCGCGCGGATGTCTGCTTGTAAACTATGCGTGTGTGATGTCACTCGCGTAACTCCGAGAGTAGTGGCTCGTGTGTGTTTAGTGCAAGGGACTCAGCTGCCGGCCGCAGCATGGCGGTGTGCGACAAGTGGGTCGCTCTGAAGATAGTCGAGTTCGTAAGTAACTTAACATATTGCAACACCATCGGTGATGCAAGCTGCTTTGATTTGGTAATGTGGTATTTATTGAACGCTTATAATGCATGGATAGTATTAAGCGGTTGAAGTATTAATTTGTTTGTGAAAGTTAGTTTATTTGTATTGATTAGTTGTGTATAAGATACCTATTGGAATATTGGGAAGAAATATCAACGTATTTTCAATTGATTCAAGTCGTTACACTTAAATGATTTGCTGAAATTAATTTTTTTTTGCTGACTACCTATTTTCGGAAACCGTTTGAAAATAGAATCGTCTTAGCGTTGAATAACCTGGTGCCAGAGTTTTAAAGCCGCCCAAGGCCTCCGACTTGGCTTCAAATGCTGTCGAGAAAAAAAAATATCTCTCAGGTCGGTGAAGGAAAACATCGTGAGGACGGTTTTTTTTTTTTTTTTGTATGTTACCCCATTACTCCGCCAATTATGAATCGATTTTGATGATTCTTTTTTTGTATGGTAGGTCATACTTCCGAGGTGGTCCCATATTAATTTGATTAACTTTGCTTTCGTAGTTTTACGTATTTTACCCACTTAGTTTATCTAGACGATGTATTCATTTACTCCTTCACTGTTATTTATATCAGCTACTGGTATTCGAATTTGTGTGGGGTAGGTACCACAGCTAAAAGGTGAAAAATAAAAACTTTTTTACAAAAAAAAAAACCAACTTCCAAAAAAAAACACTTAAAACTGAATAATAACTTTAATTTCGGAAGTCGGTGTCTTTGCTTTTCAATTTTCGTTTTTTGCCACCGACTTCTGAAATTTCGGATTTTTTTAGGTTTTTTGATGTGCCGAGTTGAACCTGTTAACTTTCAGTCAGTATGCAGGTCCTTCGTATTTCTTAAACATGAGAAATTATCAAATATGCCATTTTAATTCATAAAGTTCGGTTTCAACACACTGCGATAAAGCTCGCTGATAACAAAGCAATTTTACTTTCAACTTTACGCTGCACTGCCTTATCATAGTGACAACTGTTTAACAACACACAGGTAGATAGACAAACAAGCTAAGTCGGTCAGAGAAAATTCTTAGAAGGTAGTTGCATAACGATGCTGCATTTGCGCACGATAAGGTACCTTATATCACATAATCAGTCGGTACCTAATGATTTCACTACTTAATATTTCGGTTTAACCGAATAACAATTGACATCTATAATCGAACCCCAAATAGGAAATCGAAATGGAAACCTAAAAGTACTAATCGATACATTATAGTTTTTGTGATGTACCCTAGCCTAGTTCCAATCCAACCTATTTGGTTGGTGTGCGCTAGCTAAGTTACTGCGACCAACATTAAAAGCCAGAAAGTTAAAAAGGGACTCATTTATCGGGTTATTCCGTTTATCCACCCCAAAAAATCCACACTAAGGTGGATTTATCAAAGAGGTGATCATCATTAGAAGAAGAAAAAGTTTTAAGAGGATGAATTAAATATTTCCCATTACCAAATTAAAATTACTCTTATTATTATAATATCTGTACTCTTATCGAGTATCAGTAGCTACTAGCACAGATATAATACTACGTCTACTAGTTAACTAGTAGGATGTTGTAACGTGTGTGGACAACAATGAAAATTTTGAATATCTTTTTCAATGTTAATGAGACAAGTCTTAAAGCTGGTACAAATATTTAGAGTACAGTCATATTCTCACCTTCCCAAGCTTTTGTGAAGTGCTAATTGGATCCCCATTTTGGGATATTCATTTGTCATCAATTAGATGTTATTTGACATTATGATAAATGCTCAACTTTGCTTCGAAGCACTGTCCTCAAACAAAACTAAGATAATTAGCAATCCGTTTCTATAATAAAACTTGTTTTTCTCAAGCTTCTCGCGGTTAAATATGGATTTTCCTGTTATTCAAAGATCCCAGATTTAAGTTTTTACAAAGAAACTCCTTAGCCAGCAAGTTTTAACTGCGGGAAAAAGATAAATAGTTGACGCTACCACTAAACAATAGACAATAGGTAGCCTTTACTAGTGTCAACTTGTAATGCATTTAGCTACGAGTACTTGCCACCAAACGTTGATAAATGATACCTACCCTACTGAAAAATAATACCTACTATTCTCATGCAGTTTTTGTCCTCAAAGAAACCTTCGGATTTCTACAGAAAGATGAATAAAATTATATCTCGACCTATCGTACATACCTACTTTTAATTCAGTTTTTTTATTATTTTTTCTCACAAAAACAGGTGTCTCAGCTGTGAATCAGCCATATCAATAAATTCTGTATGTAACATGTAATTACGCAGTAATTACCGTCTTGGGCACCGTCACAGGTTCAATGTCTATTATTACTATTATTATTAAGTAATTATAAAACCTGACAGATTACTTGCTTTGTACAATTACGTCAATATAGGTGTAGCGTCGCTAACGACTAATTGTTACATAGGAATGGTGATTGAATTGTAAATCTGTAGGTAGGATGCAGAAAAATAGCGGAATGAGCTTAGTCACTAGCCTGTCTGAGTAGACTCAAAAGAAGGATAGTGTTTTGGTCATGTACTTTCCCGCTTCCCGAGGCATATAAAAGGCGGAAAGCCTTCGTAGCTCTTTCAACGCGTGAATAGGCTGTTACTAGCTAAAGCTAACACGTCTGATGACTGGCAAATAGTGTTGTGGCAGGTGTGGTCCTTCCGGCGACGGATTTAAATTCAGATTGCTCCTAGATTTAGTCATAGAAATCATAGTGCGATCGAAAAGTTAGGTTACGTTAGCTTTCTCTGTATAAGAAGAGGCCTGTGCCCTGCAGTGGGACAAGAATGGACTGGTATTATTATTTACGACTTGTCAAAACACCGAGATTTCTTAGTTAAGTAAGTAGGTATATGTAACTTAAATACATAAACCTTCCGGAATCAATTCTCTAACCGATCATCAAAATCTGTTCCGTGGTTTAGAAGAATAACGGACATACAGACAAACACGAAAAGCGACTATTATATTTATATTATGTGTAGATATAATAGCAGTGGCGACGGCTTCTTATACTTAACTCCATTCTTACCGGCTTCGGAACAACGACTCTTCTTGAATTAACGATTAGTAATCCCGTAGGAATATCGGGATAAAAGGTATCCTATGTCCTTCACCAGGTCATGGTCTACCCCTGTGCCAAATTTCATCCAAATCCGTTCAGCCGTTTTAGCGTGAAAGCGTAACAAACAAATACTCACTTTCGCAGTTCTATTAGGATTAGGTACACCTGTTTTAGTTTTAACGCTAACATAAATGTAGGTAGGTCCTTATTATCTACCTACTAATAAAACAGCCTTATTACAGGCTTTACCACACCCATTCCTTTCATAATGACTGAACCGATTTTGTTATCCGTGTTAAAATGTGTGCCATTGGCCAGTTAAGTATTATTTAATCTGTGAGGGTGTACCTACCTTTAACTCTAATTAATTTAAAAGGTCCAATTTGAAAACCAAGATGAATGCTAGTTACTTTGATAAGTTCCTAGAGTAATTTGCCGCTAAAGGCCCAGAGACTTATAAGCTGGCAGATTGCTGATCTTACTATTTCTGACAACCAATGTCATATTCCGTATGTCATAGGCCGATTCTCTTGTCACAAAATTCTCTAAACTAAACTAAAAATCACTAAAATTTAGTTTAGTCCTGTCAAAAGATCAAACTCATTCTGTTATAGACTATAAATGACACAACTTAACTATAATTTAGTTTGACAGCACTAAGATGGCACTGAGATTAGTTTAGTAAAAATGATATTCTGAATTTGACGATTTAACCTAAAATTTTGTTCTATATCTAAAATCCTCTAACTAAATCTGACTATATTTAATAGCGATTAAAAATGTGTGGAACTTCAGTTACAAAAAATAGTACTGTATTTTTTTATTTTCTTTTGCTTATATCTCGAAAACGGAGTGTCCTATCGCAAAAATAATAAAAATTTCGACCCCCTATAGCCGTATAGGTAACCCTTAAACCCCTAATTCACAACATGTTGGTAATTATTTTTTATTTTTTATCGTTATTTTCCATACAAAAACTGAAAAATTCCATTAAAAACACGTCGAGGCAGCCGTGCATGCGCGCCTTTGGCTCTAAAGAAAAAAGACGGGGTAGGGAAAACAAGTACCAAGTGGAGGCGCGCGGTTGTCAAATTCGATTTTAGTTGTGTCAAAATAACTTTTAAATTTAGAGAATTTATTTGTCAGAATAGCTCCAAGATTCCCATAGTCATTTGTAAGGAATTTTAGTGATAGTTTAGTTAGTTTAGTTCGGTGTACAAGAGAATCGGCACCATTGTCTCTATATGTCTTCTATCAAATGGCAAAGCAAAAACGCTGATGTAATCAATTTCTGGGATACCTAATAGTTGCTAGCCTAAGATATTAAAGCTTAGCAATGTCTTGGAGGCCCTTTGAAGTTAAATATTTGTTGCTGTTTATTTATCTCGAGGCACAAAATCCTTGATCCTACTGGGATTCCGTACCTTTAGCAGCATGTGAACTATGCACAAACAATCTTCACGCATTTACGACACCATTAAAAAAATATTACAGTCATTGAGTTTCCGTATTCATCACACACGTTATTTACGTGTAGTTACAATAATTAAAGTGCTGCTGCGCACGCGCGTCTCCAATGTCGGTCCCACGGTGGACAGTGACGTCACGCGCGACAATCGCCGAAGGACTGACGACGCTGCCTGCCCGTCTATTGTTGCTGGGACAATAGTGATATTTCCTTTTGGGATGTCCTATACGTGTGTCGCCTGCAAGGTCTGAGTTTTTAGTCGACGCGGTGTATTGTTTAGTATTTTGTGCTTACGAGTTTTTAGAAAACAGATAAAAGTAGCGAAATTAATTATTTTCACCTGACTGCTTATGCATAATCAGCCTATAATTTTCCCACTGCTGGGACACAGGCCTCCTCTCTTCGAGAGGGAGTCAGTGGGCTCCACGCGGGCCCAGTGCGGGTTGTGAGATGTCACATGTCTTCGAATGTTTGGTTATAGGACATGCCGGATTCCTCACGATGTTTTCCTTCACCGTTTCGAGAGTCTCACCTGACTGGCGAAGCCCAAAAGGATGGTAATGTTTAGACTGAGATAAGTGATCTCTCAATTTGCTTAGATATGCGTGGATTGTTCGGTGGAGCTATCAAGTTAAGTAGGGCAAAGTGTACTTTGTTTTCATAATTATTTTTATTAAGGTGTTATAATATTTGTTTATTTTATAGTAGATCTATGCATGGATGTAGAGTAATTTTCTAAATAGTAATGATTGCACTTCAGTGATAGACCTCAGAATGCTTTCGATTTAGGTGATAAATTGCAGGTACCTATTCCTACGCGAGAGCTTTTTGTTTGAACATTTACTATCTGCAGCGGAGCAGCCGTTGATCAGCTGCAAGCGCACAAAAGTTCTATAAAACGATTAATTTGCTGCACCTGTCGCATTTCTGCGGGCGATCTGCAACTTGCCACATGAGTTGTAAGCACCTGTGGATAATTTTTACCCCATACAAGTTTGTTGGCCCCTATGTTCATAACTTGTTGGTAAAAGTAAAACCTTTAAAAGTTCTTCCTTGCCTTGTCATTTCTAACCGTCTTCAAAAAAGGAGGAGGTTATGAGTTCTTTGTTTTCATATATGCTACACCGATTTCTCAGTAATTACTGGTCTGTAAGAAGCACCATACTTTTAGGGTAATTTAGGGGTTTAGACAAAACAACATGCATACCATCGTTAAACAGATAGTGCCATCCACGAAGACGGGCCCCACTCCGCGATTACTTTACAGTAATTTGTACTTTAGTACGGAGCGGAGTGGAGTGGGGCGCGTCTTCATGTCTCTATACTTACAATACCTCACTCTGATACAATTTCCTGATCACAAACAGTTGATGTGCGTCGCCTGCCTGGTCACAAAGCGCATATCTCAGGATGACGAGACCCGCTTGTCGCTGCTGCTGCAGAAGCTGTCGCGAGAGTGGTCACTGCTCACTTCGGTGACTTGGGACTCCGTGGGAGGAGCCTTCGCAGACGCCATATATGGAGGTACGTGACACTTTGACAGTTATTTAAAGGACATGTTGCATTATTTTAACATCTTAAGCTAAGGTCAGAGCAGATGTATACCACTGTACCTATCTATTAAAGACGTACATTACGAATAACATACTAATAATAGTGGCCCTCGATCCCTAGACCCGACAGTAATATTAAAAGTCGAAGGTGACAAAGGGGATCTTTAGTTAAGCCCCTACTAAAGCATAGGGATAGCGGCTGAAGTTTGCTCATAATTTTCTGACAAGCAGCTGATATCATACATAGTACCTAACACCGACGACACATTTACCGTCAAACATGCGTTCACTGGGTGGCTCCCGACCTGTCAGTTGGACAATTTCCAGTAGTAATGAGGATCAAATTCGCAAAACATTCGTTCAAAATCAAAATCAAAATATTTTATTTCACATAAACCTACATGGGCACTTATGAAACGTCAGAAGCTAGGTGCACGGTTCCAATTGGTCGTTTCCTATGGAGAAGAGCCGGCAAGAAATTCCACGGTTACTCTTTTAAAAATAATTGGCTTTTACAATATTTTCAAATTACAGTATTAGTAGGCATGGGAGGACAATGTAGGCCTTTCAACAAGTAAGTACCAGGTACTTAACAAAATAGATGTTCAGTAAATCTACAGTCCAATAAGCCTACAAAGTTCTCACATTCACAAAATAGAAAATAATCTATATAAAAGACAAACAATAAAAAATAAAAATAAAAACCTATTTCAGCCAAATGACGTGATTGCTAAAAGCGTTAGTATGAAAATGACAGTTGTCATGAACGCATTCTCTTGACAGACTGTTATACAGGTGATTTTTGTGAAATCATGAAATCCCTGCCCCTCTTGACTTACTATCCGTGAGCATGTTAAAACAACAAGTCATAGTTGCTTAGTGTCAATATCATTAAATTAAAAATAATTACCTCGTAAAAGCAAGAACAGGGTTATTAAGTACCTGTGATCAACAGGTACATTTTATTTTTGGATTATTTCTAAGCTTTGCTGTCATTATTGTCAGCCTATTACAGTCCACGGCTGGCCAGTGCTGGGCAGGCCTGTCCAATTGCATGTCAGTACCTACTTACTGCTGTGCCTTCTGCCTACCCTCATAAGATGATGCGTCTGGTTATATACGTGCCATTTATCATATTACTGTTTACTAGATTTTGGGTAAAAATGATTACTTACTACCTATACTCTATTTGAAATAAGATTAGACGTATAGATAAGCCTTTTTTACATTCCGTTTAACCGATTTTGAATTCTATTGCGTTGGTGGCATGACAAATGGCAGCCGCAGTAGATAATTGGTATTGTGTAACTTTTTTTGCTTTTAATGCTATCCTTATGCCTACGGTATAGAAGTCAAAATCGGTTGACCGGACTGTAAAAGGGTTTGTTTTAATGTCTAATCTTATTTCAAATGGGGTATAAGTGATTACTGTTCGCAAGAAAATGTGATAGAATTTTCCATTTTCTACTAGAAGGCAATGTTATCTAACAAAGATTTCTCTCCCTATATATTTGTAAAAAAGAAAATTGTGACTAAATCAATACTATGTGAGCAAAGGTGTAAACAACTTTAATAAATACAAGTTATGTTTTCAATTACGTAATATCTATTATAGAACTTGTAGCATAGGAGGTACTTACATACATAATCAGGTAGAAATAGTCATTCTTCATACATTTATTTATAAACAAATAGGTACATGATTATTTATGTTGATGTTTATCGAATTCTCCACAGATTTTTTAAATAAATGAATATTGCATGTATGTACAAACATCGTTTCGTTGGTGTAGCTGTCACAAGACAAGACTTACAAGAATGTATATTACAACTACAAAGCTAGAGTGCGCGCAAGATAAGTCTACGCGCGACTGCGTGGGTGTCGTGCTTAATTCTATAAGTTAATATTTAATCTTAATATGATTAATTAATTAAATATTTCTATAAGTACTAATTTGACCTTACAGAAACGACAAGACTGCGGCATATTTATTAGATCCGATCTTATCTTGCGAGCACTTTAATCTTGGATTACCTACTTCTTTTAATTTAGATCACAACTTTGCTGCTGTGAATTATTCACGATCTATTCAAACACATTACTATTCGGCCTGGCGATATTATTAATGCTAGTAATCATTGTTTACATTACCTACATGGTGATTAACATATGACAATTTCATAACAACATCTTTGTGGACATTGTTAGGTAATTCAATAAAATTCAAGTATAGTACGTAGTAAAGTTTACACCGTATGGGCTCGGCTATTGCGCAAGCATGCACGTGTGTTATGTGTTCGCGTTCCGGGCGAGGTCGCGGGCTTATGGTGCTAGTAATCTGAAAGATATCTCGTGTCCATTACAGTTCATTGTACGGGGTTATTGCTAATTAATTGAATTAATAACAGAGGCCTCCCAACATTTTGAAACTACTACAAGTTTGAATAAAATAAGTAAGTATAAAATAAACATACTTACTCAATAAATTCTATTTCTATCTATTCATATTTTAGTATTAATAAATTCTAAAACAATATGCATAAAAAAGCTCGGAAAATATTTAAATAGGTTATACTTAATCAATAAAGAAAAAATACACCCTGTGTATGTTGGAGAGCTCCGCCAAAAAAACTAAAAGTACTTAAAATAATCATGCTAAACGCACCTGTGGCATACTGACATATAGATGGGCATGGCGAATCTAGCTCATGCTGATATCTCAGAGATATCAATAGGAATTTGAGATACCATTATCTGTTATTGAGTAAAACTCCGTTTTGGTAATCAATCAACTATTTCCCATAACATACTTTACTAGTTAGAACTTAAATAAGGCTCTATAAGTATGACTGTTTAGATAACCTTTCTAATTTGATGATATTTATGGTTGAATGGGCTATTCTTTCTTTAATTTGATGGGAAAATGTTATATCTACCTACCTCTTCATCAAATACAAGTTGTTAAAGACGGTAACTGGTGACTCATGACAAGACAATGAAGGAAAACTGCTAATAATAATTATCTAGGCAAATGAGGGTAGGTACTTCTTGCCACGTGTATCTGTCTTATTCATAACAAACGAATCATCAAATTGTATATCATCGCAATTTTCCTTAATACCACGCGGAGCGACCTATACAAAAATACCAACTACTTTTATTAACTCATTCATCGCATGTGGATTCATTTTGTGAGAGAACGATGATGCACATATTATTATGTTTTATCTGGCTTATACATTTATGTCGAATAAGCATGTCTTGAAGTTTTTAAGTTTAAGGAATCGGTGTCCACTCTGTCCAGTCGGGAGCGAATTTTTTAAAATAATATTCCGTCCCATATTGGACAACTGTCTGTCTTGGAAAAATCACTTACATTCACGGACACAACAGTTCACACCTACTACTGAGTACAGAAAGAAGTATTTCTAGCTCGCTGTCATCAGAGATATATCAGGAAGACATTAATTGTTTTGTTTGTTTGTTGACAGGCTACGTGATCATAACCTTCGGCCTGATAGTGGCGCGCGTCTTCCAAGAGATACCGAAGGGCAGACGGATACTTGAAGGATACTTCCTCGGATTCGGCATGCTGTTCTTTTTGATCCTCGGTAAGATTATTGTTCTGTATAATCTAAGTAAAACTGTCAGTGCAATGCCACAAGGAAAGTAGAAATTGTAGAATAATCATTTTTTATATTAACATTTTAGTTAGTTAAAGGTATATACCATTTACATTTTAACACAATCAAAGTTTAAATTCAATCATCTTTTGGCATGCAAACTCGAGTAACGAATGATTACGAAATCGGCAATTAAATACCGGTTTGGAGCTTTCGTTTAGAATCGATTTATTGAACTAATGTTACGAGAATTGCATCATACATTCTTAACACAATTATTACGTTCACAATCGCATCACATAAGCTGCTTGCGTTTCATACAACCTACTAGCACAATTTAAGAGATGTCACATTTTAAAATTATCAAAAATGTAAGATAGTTTTTTGTTTTTCTCAGGTGGACTAGAGCTAGCATCCCTGGACTCCGTGCCCCGGTCATTAGTAGTCAACGCGTCAGTTCTCGGCAGTTTTTCACTGTTTGTCGCTGCCCTATTCCTCATAGACCTTATGGGTCCCCGGATATACACGACCACACAGAATTCGCAGACAGATACCGCCGTCATATCATCTCCGAAAAGTGAGAAGAAAGTGTCCATTATCGCCTCACCCAAATTGAACGGAAACATGCCCAAACTCAATGCAGCCAACGAAAAGGCAAATGGAAAAGCAAACGGACACGTCAACGGACAAGCCATTAATGGACATGTGGCCCCCGAAAGACCAAAAGACTTAGATTTAGAGAAGAATTTACCGGATAAGGACACAAACAAAGAAGAAATGACGTTTTTGGAACAGTCTAAGACTAGTTATCCGCATTTTGACGACACTCTTGAGAAGGACGAGTTGCAAAAATCTAAATTCGGATCAATACGAAATGGAATAGAAGCTGGCAACTATGTCAGGCTATCAGATCCTCTGTCCATACCGGATAGATTCCACTACGAACAAGAACTGGCAAAATTCAATGAAAGATATCTCCGGGACTATCTAGACAATTTCGCCGGAAAATTATCAGTGAAAGAAGACTATTTGCCGGAACCACAAACGCCTGTATTCGCGAAAGTGAAGACAGGCCGATTAAAAGGTTTGTACGACGAAATGTCACCGAGCTACGAACAAAAGCGGTCGCGATCACCGACTAAGGCCAAGACAGTACCGTCACCGACTTTGCAACAACTCGAAGATTACTTGCGAGGGTCGACAAGGTCGAAAAGGGCGGATACACCAGCTTTGTTCCCTATGGAGCCTATTGAAGAAAAAGAGACCACGGATACGGAGGGCAGAGCGTCCGGCACTCCCACAGACCCCGGATACGTCCAATACACGGCGGGGAGGTGGCCGGACAAGAGGGACCTACGGACACCACGACACAGTCCCACAAAGTAGTGAATAAGTTACAAATACAACGATGCGTGATAATCTTGAATGCCACAGGATGGCAGAACAAATTCATCGTCATGTCCTGTATATAATGCCACGATGAACAATGACTGACGAACTCTAAAACCACCTTTAGTGCGGGTGTATTTAAGACATTTATTATAAAAATGAAGTAGGTAAGAATACTAATAATTTTTTTGCATAAATTTCGTCATTATAACGAATAACTCCCATGTATTTTAATTAATCGCCCCTAATTCAATTACACTGCCGTTTTCTCACATCAAAATTGCTAAGTTGTTTTAAAACAAAAGAATTAATGACATACCAAGGTAAAGTCGTTATTTCATGGCACCTATTGGCTTGTAGGAAGTTCGTTGCTCCAACAACTTTAAGTGGGAGATTAGAGTTAATTTTAAAATAATGATCTTGTGACACATACAAATAATATAACACATAGTTTTCCTCCATGTGCATAAGTACATCACACATTTATATCCGAGGACTCTTATTATAACCATTGATAAGAATGATTTCTGTATTACCCAGTTACTGGGTTGTGGAGGTCAGATAGGCAGTCGCTCTATGAAAAATACTGGTATTCAGCTGCATCCGGTTAGACTGGAACCCGACCTCAACATAGTTGGGGAAAGGTTAGGCACATTGATTGATAAGTATGATTTCTGAAGAAATCTTATTCATAACAGACTGTCATCTACTAAGAATTACAATATCACATACAATCATGTTGTTAATAGCCAAAAACACCGATCTAACTAAGAGACGGCTTCAGCAAAAACCGTCGCTTTTAATTTGCAAATTTTAATGACCGCAGCTTCCAAGAATCTTATTTTTAGTGTGAGGTAGTTAGTTACATCGATCATACATACAAACAGAAATATTTCCGTTCTTTTTGCGGTGTAGGTAAACCTCAGTAAATTGCTCTGAATGTTGTTTTTAATTAACTATTTAATGGGTAGTGAGTACCTCCTGCCTACCTCGACTTTATCAAACTAAATAGAGGTCGCGATATACGTACCATTGGCGATTGTACACTATTTAGTAAACATGCATGTATAGTTATACATCGCGGACATTATGTTGATGCACCTGTCTGCATACACAAGTTACTACATAGAGGTTATTAGGTACGCAACATAATAGGTAGGTAGGTATGTCAATGCCATGCTAGGTACATACATTTTCAAGTAAGATTATAAAATCTGCACTTAGTAACACGACAAGAAAATCGCAAAGCGGAACCGTTTCTAGAATATTCTAGATGGAGTTTTTTATTTAAGAACTAAGTTAATAACTAATTCGATTTGTTTTACTTTATTTGATTTACTAGCTGCGCCCCGCGGTTTCACCCGCGTAAGTCTATATTAATAATATTGGGATAAAAAGTATCATATCGCACACCTAGATCTAAACTGAGACAACTCAAAAATCGTTAATTTTGAGTTATGTTTGTATTCAAATGCTCGGTGATCATACGCAACTATCCAAAAAGACAGGTTCAATAAATGCTTATAAAAATAATCGCTATATGGCGTTAACTTTCTTTTATTGAATCAACGTCTGTCACCCTCTCCCACCTAAACAAGTCTATTGTGAGTTGACCTTCACTAGTCATAAGGAGTGCACGTATTATAAAGAACGAAAACGCGGATATTTCGAATTGTTACAGTTTTGACGAAACTTATACGTGAGGTTAATTAGAGTTCTTATGGTGTTGGTCAATTGTTCTGCCATATTACAAGGATATTTTGACTTGTTCCAGTTTTGTTTGATAAGGTGTTTATTTTTTATACATAGTTACCACCCTAAAGTGTAAAAACTCGAAAAACAGTGATTACCGATAGAAAGGATTGAATTTTAGCCCCAGTTTATATACAGTGACATTTTACAAGCTATTTATTATCTAGAATCAAATTAAATTGTATAACATCCCTAACAAAAAAGGCAGATATACGTTTTTATCGTCTCTTGAAAAATTTCCTTTTTTGAGTTGTCTCAGTTTAGATCTAGGTGTGCGATATGTCCTATTCCAGGTCTACCCATGTGCCAATTTACATCTAAATCCGTTCAGCCGTTTTAGCGTGAAAGCGTAACAAACAAACTCATTTTCGCATTTATAATATTAGTTAGGATTTTAAGAAAACATACAGCTAGTACATTAACCTAATACATATATCTCATTACCATTGCCGTAAGACAAACTTCAAGTCTTTAATCCTAATCATCCTAATCCTTACTAATATTATAAATGCGAAAATGAGTTTGTGTTTTTGACAGTGGTTACCGGTCGTCAGAAGCCCTAAAGTCTGACAACCAGTCTTACCAAGGGGTATCGTGTTATCCAGTTACTGGGTTGTGGAGGTCAGATAGGCAGTCGCTACATGTAAAATACTGGTATTCAGCTGAATCCGGTTAGACTGGAACCCGACCCCAACATAGTTGGGAAAAGGCTAGGCAGATCATGATGAGTTTGTTTGTTTGTTACGCTTTCACGCTAAAACGGCTAAACGGATTTGGATGAATTTTGGCACAGGGGTAAACTATGACCTGGAGAAGGATACCTTTTATCCCGATATTCCTACGGGATCGAGACTTATGCGGGTGAAACCGCGGGGCGCAGCTAGTTGATTATATTCTCAGTAAGTAGGATAGAAATGGTAAACTGAAGAAATTAACTAGAGTCCAGGGCCGTAGCCAGGAATTCATTTCGGGAGGGGTTATTGTATTTTTAAAAAAAAATTAAATAACTAAGTATTTCTGATTTCAGAGAGGGTAGAATAATAGTAGGTAAATAAGATTTTAAAAAAAGAGAATTTTCTTCTTTTTGGAAAATCTTTAAAAAAAAAATTCGAGCGAAGCGAGCTCGAAATTTTTCGCACCGCACCTGGGAGAGGCTGGGGGAGGTTAGAATATCTCAGAGAATGCTGAAGTTGCAGGAATTGATTCAATACAAAGTGAGAGTCGATAACAATACAGTATTTAAGCATACTTTTACTGGTATTGTAGATTATAAAGTACGCCTATGCGAAATAGATTACAATTATCTGTATAAGGACCCCCTAGGGGGTCGATCTCTGGATTGAGATTGTCATTTCTCGCATTTCGGGGGGGGTTTAAACCCCAAACCCTCACCCCCCCACCCCCCCTGCCTACGGCCCTGATAGAGTCTAATAGAAGAAATGACTTCTCGTATTAGACTCAAGTTAATTTACCATGATACCTTCATCAGATTCTATTACCTACCACATTTTTTTCTGAAACCTTGTGATTATAATATTGAATGCTGTTTCGACGCCTTCATTCACCGAACTCATTTCGCAACGCATCACTAGCGTTAAATCAATGCTTGTCTTTCAAACTCCGTGTTAATAAGAGGGACCTTTACACGCCGAATGCATGGTTCATTGAGCGTTGGTACACTGCCTATAGTCGGCCATGTTGCAATGAATTAGTTCTAGTTAGCGAATGTCAAGATCAGCTGACTGCGACATACTGCGGGGCTGTGTGAGAATCGGAAGTATGGCTTTTGACTGGATCTAATTGTTTAGCAAGGTTTGTATTGTTGTTTATCTAGGTTCCCAGAATTCTGACGCGTGCCTTGTTTGTGGAACTTTATGATTCAACACCACAGTAGGTGCTATGGCGATAGGTACACCTCTGCCTAACCCTTCCCGTAAGGGTTACATGCGTTATAGGTATTGAATCATCTCTTTCATTTCATGACATCAGCAAAGCGAATACTGTAGGTCTTGTAAGACGATAGCATTCAATATAAACTAAAGATTTTATAAGTAACTAGCTGCGCCCCGCGGTTTAACCCGCATAAGTCTCGATCCCGTTGGAATATCGGGATCAAAAATATCCTATGTCCTGATCCAGGTTCATGTCTACCCATGTGCCAAATTTTATCCAAATCTGTGTAGCCATTTTAGCGTGAAAGCGTAACAAACAAATAAACATTTTTGCCCTAGTTAGGATTGTCGATGGATAACAAGTCAATTTGGCCTGTAATCCTAAGGTCGATAGCCTATTGTTTATGCGTACTGAAATGACCCATATTCTGTAATGGCTTTGCAACGGACGAGCGGATGTGTGTATTGATAAGTTATTATAGTCAAACATAATAGTGTTATGCTAACGCCTTAAACCTTGCGTAACAGCTTAACACAACCATCACGCCTGAAATCAGTGAAATGAATATCAGAGTCGTAAGTATCTTCTGATTCCATTTGTGGTGTATACTCTATCACTAGTCATCCTGGACAATCTATCTAGGAATTTCCACCTTTGTTGTGAAAATCGAACCCTGTCCTTATCTCAATAAGCAGTTTCCTCACCTGCTAGGTACGCCTTTATCAAAAAATACCTAATTAACTCATACAATACAATTCAATAATCTTTATTGACATAATATTATGAGGTTACAGAATCATATTATGAAGCCTCTGAATCCCAAACTATTTAGGTAAAAGCCTGTATGTCAGGAGACAGCGTCTAACAACTTTCTTAAAAATAAATAAGATAAGAGTAACGTGACAATTTACAATAATTACCACAAGTTAAAAAATACAGAAAGAACTCCATAGTTTTAAAATTGTCACGTTCGCGCTGTACGAAGATAATTTGTTAGTCTAATTACGGGTAGGTTCATTGTACAGCTGCTGTGACAGAAAAGTGTTGCGATAACAAACAGCCTAGGTTACAGCGACAGGCGTCTATTATCTAACACATAATGCCCGGGTACAAAAAACTATGAATTAGGCGTGCACAGGAAAAACCGTAACTGAAACGGACGAGAGGTCAAACAAACTGTGATTCCGTTTTTGTGAAGGCATGAAAATAACTTTGTTTATTTTATGCTTTGTCATAATTAATAATAATACAAAAAGATTAAATATCACTAGGACTATTAATACACTGCATGAAATAGTTTCGTAAGTTTAGCAAGCTATTTTAGTTTTGGAACAAATAAAAATCAAGATATTTTATCTTTTATTTTATACGATTGTTGTTTTAATGCTTTGTTCAGAAATTTTTATTTATTTATTAAAATTCGGACAACAATATGGTCCAGTTTGTTAGTAATAATACCTTATCACTAGTGTTAGTAGTACACAAAACATGAACAACAAAAGCTGGTGACTGCGACAAGATGTGCAGAGAATGATAACCAAGGAATATGCTACCTAACCATTCTCCCCACATAGTGCCTCAGAAAAGGGGAGTAAGGGCTCTCCACCACTGTTTTCAGGATGCTATTGTCACTGACCCGCGTTCTACGCATCAGTGATGCGATTTTTTTGCGAACCACTGCATGGAAGCCATCGGTTTGGTACTGAGCAAACATCTCCGATGCGCTACAGAAACGGGGCAGTTTCAACAGCATCCTAAAAACATTATTGTATTGGATGCGTAAGACATCTAGCGATCTTTTGGTGTAACTGACCCACAGACCCCCCGCATACAGACCCTGACAAAACGCCTTAAACAAGGTGATTTTGACTTGGTCCGCACAACGAGAGAACCTACGGGCCAACATGTTCCCTCGGACCGCCAGTGCCCTACGCTCCCTTTCAAATATAAATAAATAGCAAGCCTTTATTTATACAAAGATTTTTAACAATTAAGTTTGCTACATTTTGCCAAAGGTAAAATGAGTGGGTGGTGTCAATGTCTCCCTGAGAAACAAGCATGAGGTCACCGAATTTTCCGGCATCATTAAGATACTACCAAGACTGTGGAAGCAATTTTACAATTATTTAAATAGGGACAGCGGAATCTGTTCACAGACTCTGCTTTTGTTTATGTCACTGTTTGAAGCTGAATGATTCATGATAGTTAACGATCATAAAAAGCAAATTAAATATTATGGATACAATTTAAACCGACAATGGCTATTTCTCACGAGCTTTGGCCTCGGAATGGGTCGTCAATAAAGTTTATTAAATACTGAGAACGCGTAGAATATTAGCATTGATGCTAATTATGATTGGGGGAAATAGAAGTCTACCTATTGTAAGATTGGTTAAGTACGTACATCATGCGGCACGCCGGATGCTCCCAGGGGATTAAGGTAGGACTGAATCAGGTTTCAGAAGTGGAGGCAGCAGTTCAACGCACTTCTCTATTCTACCCATAGCCTATGACACGAAGTAGGATGATACGTGTCGGAAGAAAGACTCTATTCCGTGCTGGCCTTTTAGTAGTAGATATGGGCCAAATGTATGAGCCAAAATGTATAATGTGTGAGCGTAGTTTCAAGTAACACGCAGCTACCTACGTGTCAAATTCACGCACATATATCTTCACGCTCTATATCAGTGACACACTTTTCCCTCAGAATTTCCCAGCATGATCAAATATTGCGTATTGCACAAGAGAGAATAGTTCACATATCTTGCTATCTGCATGGCTCCAGGCGTTATCATGCACCATTGATTTTATTGCATGATGGCCATATGATGGCACTGTCTTCATATCGGACAAACTAAAACAATTGCTAAAAGGGTCAAACAATATAAAAGCACATTGCTGCTTTTAAGACCCGGTAAAGAAATCTGCAAAAGCTGAGCATTTCTTAGACTCGGCGGCGCGTCGTAGCAAAAACGGGCTACCCAGGCAGCCACCCGCCTAGAGTCTAGGGGGGCGCACTTTGCAGACCCACCAGCCTGGCCCCATTACTGTATGAATGACCCCTTTTCAGGTTTTCAGTTATTTCAATTGCACCTTGTGTACCACCTACATGTAGATAGCAAGTTAGCTTTCTTCAAGTAACCAGCCAGTAGCATCACCGACGACAATCGACGAAGGTTGCGCCCGCGCTGGTTCCCACGCGTCGCCGTCGTCGTCGGTAAAAAGTGTCCTTTGTATGCGGCTCCGACACCAAGGCCGCTGATTACCATGTGACCCCGAATGGTGGATGAAATATTACCAATGTACTATTTAAGTACAAACTACTGTGAATTAGGAAGTTCATTGTATCGTGTCGCTACGGCCTAGAGTAGTTAATGCTGCAGTAAACACGGGCTTACCACGGTGTGTACTGTGACTACTGTGAGGTAGGAAGGTACAGCAGCGACAAAAGTCGATAAACACTACAGATTTTTTTATCAAAGTTATTGACCACAATACATTAATTCGAAACTAATGTAAAATGACGATGATATAAATTCTTAGCTGTTACCTACCTCATTAACATGTTAAGAAGCAGTGTATCAAATTATTTTATGTCAATGTAAAAGTAATGTTAATCGTTCACGGTAGCACAAATTATTTTATTTATTTATTTATTTATTTATTTATAAAGGTACACCAACAGCTTCTGTGTATAATATAGCTTACGTACTATAGTTATTTTACAGTATATTACGGTACTGATGTAATGTAAAAGTAATAAAGTGTTAATCGACTTTTGTTGCTGACCGTATCACGGTAGCACAAATTATTTTGCAGCATATATTATGATATTACCTACAAGTAGATTCGGTGATTCGTTGGTTGGTTGCATGCAGTTGAATGGCGGTCACTCAAAAATCAAAAGTCAATCAGTATTCAAACTACGCTGAGAATCAGCACTTTTCGTCACGTCAAAATTACCTAAGACAGTCCCCCCAAACGCCCACTCTTCACCACTTCGCTTTAGCAATCAGAAAGTCAGGCTTGGGTCCGGTTATAACAATATGCTCGCCGCTAAATGTGGGTGTCCTAACAACATCCTTGCCTAACCCTGCAGGGAATAACACAGCGTAACGTGTGTGTGATGTTACTGCAGGTTTTGTTAATTGTAATTTGTAGAAGATTCAATAAACTCTCTAATTTAATCGAGCGTAGGAAGATGTCAATCTTTATCAATATTAATTAGAAATAGGTAACCTACTTATAATTTTATTATGTGAGTGTACCCTATATGGATATTTTACGTATGCGTGATAGGTCGCTAACCTACATGCAGCACAAATTAACCTTTCCCCCCAATTGACTCTCACATTTAGCTCGCCATACATATTTGGGTTAAATGTTTTAATTTACGTAGTAGGTACTGAACAAAATAGTTCAACGTTTAATATTGGTCATGCCAATGTGTGTTTTAGATAAAATATAGTAATCGCTCACGACTGTTTTCTCTCGGAAGGTATACCAACCTGTAGAATATTGTTAATCGCTAATTATATCACTAATCACCACACCAAGCCTCCCGCCGTGCAGGTACCGCCTCACTTTCAGCCGTTTCCCGCCATTCGTGGTGAACTGACAGACGTGCATGAGATAGTGTGTTAAAGCTTAAAATACATAGATACACTATACAACCTATAACTACACCACTACTTCACAAGCACAGACTATTCACAAGTTTAAGTAGGTACTCCCACAAGGTGGACCAATGACTTAGTGAAGGAATAAGCTGCGAATGCGAGAAGCACAGAACTGGTCGAAGTTACGGTGCTTAGGAGGACTAATGACCAGCAGTAAACCTCTTTCGGCTGAAATGATGATAATGATGACTTAAGTATGCAGCCTATTGCTATTTATCGGGCACAAATCCAGAGTCCAGCCTGCTACTACGAAATTCCTAATGGAAAGACTCGATAACATTTGGACCGACTTAGGAATCGAACCCAAGATCAACGAGCAGACTCAGACCAAATCAAAAACCAAGGCAGAGCGCTGTCAACAGTGACGTGAGGCCGGTTTCGTAAACATGTGTGCACATATTTTGGTATAGTTTGATTGTAAATGTGTGCGTTTGAGCGTGTATGCACAGAACGGTGGTGTAGTTTTAGCATGCTTCACTGTATTGTTCGCAGCGCTCTGTCTTGATTTTTGATTTAGTCTGAGCGAGCAGAGAACAATAAGGCAGACAAAATAATCATCATATATTTAAACAATGCACTATGAGGCGTTGGAATTAGTCAGAGCTATAATAAGATGTTGTGAGCGGAGTTCAAATGATGTTGATACAATCTGCGACCAGATTAATGACTAGATCCGGATTCGCGGTTCATGTTTGTAATTAATGGATTAAGTCTTTTTTCTTTGAAGCCATTAAGTTGTTGTTTTAACTAGGTACCAAAGATGTTTGTGGACTCGGATTTTAATGGTCATTAGAGTCATTAATTTTGAAGCAACTTCTCTACACTTTGTAATTGCCCTGTCTGCTAGTCTCCATTGAGATTGGCCGCCATGGCCGAAATACGATCTGGACGACTATAATAAGTACTGTAATAAATGCTCAAACAAAATGTACTGTAGTTTCAGTAAAAGAGGTCAGGGGGACCGACTACCGAGGAGGAGCTCGTGGCTAAGTAGTAACAGCCGCACGGGTCCATCCATCAGGTTAAGCTACGCTTGCCGGGATTGGTCCGTGGATGGTGGTGCTGCCATCTTTACATACCGAGACTCCACCGTGCCTCGGAAAGCACGTTAAGCCGTTGGTCCCGGCTGTCAAACGTGGATCTTTGCCAGTCTTTACGGGTCGTCAGAAGCTCGAAAGTCTGACAACCAGTCTTACCAAGGGGTATCGTATTACCCAGTTACTGGGTTGTGGAGGTCAGATAGGCAGTCGCTCCATGTAAAATACTGGTATTCAGCTGCATCCGGTTAGACTGGAAGCCGACCCCAAAATAGTTGGCAAAAGGCTAGGCAGATTTATTGGGCCTACCACCACGCTTACAGCAGGTTCATAGTTTTTAATTTGTGGAAGCTTGTAAATGGCAATTGTAAGCGCTATTGTTCATAACCTACTTTAAAGATATAAGACTGTAAGCTTTCTGAAGAATAAATTAAGAAATAAATTATTTTAATCTTTACTTCGTGAAAGAGATGGAGCTATACGTCCTTATCTCTTTCCTACACTGAAGTAATATTAAAATAATACTGCTGTAAATGGTGGTGGTAGGCCCACTGCGTATGCGTAGGAAATTCGCCCGAATTAGGATCAAACCCAGGACCCCACGTTCAGCAGTCGCACTTCGTGTCTATTTCACGACCTTGAAACCTTGTGTGGAAAAACAGGATTATAACAAAACTTGAAAATATAACTTTTATTTATTATCTACAATATATTCTCATACATCAGATTCATTAAATATTTTACATTAAGTATAACGAAATATATAGTAAATACATTAAACATGACTCCGACCTCTCGGTCTTTGGATATTTTCATAATAAAGACTTTAAAATAATACAATTTATTATTAGTAGGTACATTAAGTTTAGGGTAAAATAGCACCTTTTGTTAGAATTTCAGAAAAATATAAGGCACATAGAATGGATTATAGAAAAAGTCTAAATTACCGGAGTAAGTAGATTTCAAAATTTTTGTTTCTGGAAATAACAATACTATAAAGAACATAATACGAATTCCACGAATAACAAAATATTAGAATTATCTACATACTACATTAATTACATGAAATTATGTCCTACCATGATATGCCGTGACAACTTTGCGCACATAGTGTTTCGTGCAATTTAGATGGATGTGGCATTGACCCTTCACCGGTAGGCGCGGTGAAATGTTTCCGTGCCGCCCCTAATGTTCTGTCACATTATCAGAACATATTTCCAGGGTCGATAGAGTTGTCAAGCTTGAGCAATGTGTTCTAAATTGCTGTAGAAGAACTCTTCTGAATCAAAACTGCTGGTATATTATAAAAATCATTGGAAGTTATCTCAAATCAGAAGAGTCCTATTTACTTATATCAAAATGTTCTTTTCATTAATTATATTATTTTGGGATATTTTTTTTATAATATCTTGAGCATAAAATATATCTTTCAGATATATTTATTTTTGTTTTTATAGATTCTCCGTTTAAACGGTCTCAGTAATCGTGGGTTCTAGAATGTTTAAATCCTGTTTTAAATATATTTTGGTGGGAAACACGGATGGCCCACGTTTCTTAGCCGTTATCTATTGAAAATGATAAAAATCTATATGATATGAGTGTACTTGGAATAATTGCATTGTGTTTAAAATGTATAAAAATTAAAATAACTATAATTCATATAATATAATTTTCACACTTTTTGGTTGTTGAAAAAAGTATTGGAATGTTTAAGAGATTACTTGTTTTTCTTAAAATAATTGCTCTTACATAAATACTTATTGGACGAACAATGACTAAAATGAAAATAGAAGTACATAACGACTACATAGCGCGGTGGCGCCGAACGATTTGTGCCCTAAAATCCTATTATCATTTCAATCTGATGGTTCCTTAATTCTAGAAGTTCAGATCAGTGATTGGACGGATACGACAGCGTTGAGGTAAGTACGTGAACGAACGTATACATGACGATATTACATACTATAATACACTGCACTCATTCCAGTCTGTGTAACTTTGATTCGTTTGGATCCGCTTTTCAATTGTTGAAAGCTGAAACAAAAAGAAAAATTTAATTAAATAAATGTCTATTCTATTCTATTAAAGTACCTAAAAACGTGTGTTAATTAGTCATTAATGCGAGAAGCGCACGCCAACCACGTTTATAATAAAGGTAGATGCGGCAAAACACACGATATTTTTGCCAAATTTATGTTTTACACGACAGTCGTATGGTCTCATCGGAGAGCCGTGATCAGTTCATGTATGTATGTTAACGTTGTGTTAACGTAAAATAATTATAATAATCCACGTCCACTTGTTCGGTTTGCAACACGTGTCTGGGGAGGTGTGCAACCACGCAGGACGGTACAGTAACTACTGCAACACGTTGCAGGCACTATGTGAAAGCATTACTTGGCGTCCCTGACGAGTTCCTCTGGTCTCTGTGTAGTACGATGTACTGCCTGACGAGGCATGCAACCCCGTAGCACGATACTGCAACACGTTGCTGTATCATTATGTTAAGTCTTACCTGGCGAGTGCCTCTGGTCTCTCTGTAGCGCGATGTATTGTCTGACGAGGCGCGCCACCTCGTGTGCTTGCTCGGCTTGCAACCTCGTAACACGTTGCTGTAGCAGCGAGCCGCACTTCACGTCCAGGAATAGCGTGCCGTCTTCAGAACGGACCTGTGAAAAATATCGATGTTTTAGTTGTTGACATACAAAATATAAAAGCTTCAATTTGTCAAGTTGATGCGCGTCAGACCCCGGGCGGCGCCGGCGTCGTGCAACTTTAGATCATTTATTGTTCTAGTCAATTAAAAAAGAGCATCGTCGGCTTCGAGGCATTTTAGAGAGCATCTGTCCGACTAAGATTTTCTACTTGGGTTGTTGGGTCTTTGCCTCCACCCTTTATAAGAGCCAAAATTAGCCTTTATTCAAAAATGGTTCACAAATAAGCTAAATAAATAAAATAAAATCTTTTATTTTAGACATACTTGGCCCATAATATTATTAGTGGAACGACTTATGAACTATGTTAGTACATTTAAAAATTTTACAATTAATTTAGGTTCAATACCTAAATTAATTGTTAAATTTTTAAATGTACTTTTAAATGGATGGGGCCCCGGGCACACGCACTTGTGCTTGAACCCAGTGCCCCAGCTAAGGCTGCAACCAAACTACTAGAGACTACATCGTGACATATGAGGTGAGATATTTTGGACCCTTCGAAATAAACTTGGAGACTAAAAATATATAATGATACTGACCTTCCTAGTACTAATAAGTTCAGCATAAGGCCAGTGTGTGTCGGTCTCGTGCGTGGCCGGGTGCAACAGATGCACGCCGCGCCTGTTGAGCGCGAGCACATGTTCGCGCCACTCACTGCCGCCCGACACGCGACGGACCGCGAAGAATGAGGAGCCGAATAACGGCCAGCGGGATAGTACCTGAGGGGAGGGAATAAGGTTAAAAATATACTGGCTGCATTTGAGTCTGTTGTTTAGACCGCAAGTATGTGTAGTACATATTATGTAGTTTCCAATGTTTCCCATGTTTTTCAAAACTGAAAAGATGTAAAAGGAATCTTCTGAAGACTTTGTGTAGAACTGCCCTCTTCGAACATTGTCGCGGGGTTGATTTAATTCGTATTAAAAATGCTTTTATTTTTCGAATACTCAAACGCTGTTTCGGGTGGGGCTGGATTACCAGGCACACAGATTACTGCGACAGGCTCTCCTAGTGGAGATACCTGTCTCCCCCACAAAGAATTTATCAGATATTGTAATCTTTATAATTTTAAGGCAGTGTGTGGACAAGAAATAAAATGTTTATTTATCTACGTTTTTTTTTTGTCAAGTCAGTAATATGGAAAAATTAAATAAATAGTTCCTTACCTGTAAAACCTTAGCCTTAGCAGCAGCAGGTGACAAGGTCCGGACATGCTGCCACTCGGCCCCCAACCACGACGCCCACTTATTAGGACGGGGCTCCCTCAGAGCTAGCAGGGGCTTCGGCAGTAGGAACTTGAGGTCCCGGGCCTGCGCCCCCTCGGCCAGGCCGGCCGCGCGGTGCAGTAGGGCTGCGACCAGCGCCACGTCGCGCAGAACTGGAGCGGGTGGGGCTCCGCCGTTTGGTAGCACCAGGAGTAGGCCTTCTAAGTAGTCTGGGGCCACCTGGTGGAGTAATGGTGAAAATTATCAATCACATTTGTTCGAATCACACGAATATATAGGAATATCCTTGTGTCGTTCGACAAGGCTTTAGATTTCTAATCCACCGAAGACCAAAGAAGTCTACCGGAGGACCGGAGCGTGTATTGGAATAGACCTGTGCAGTTCTTGGAACATACGACACGCCGGTCGACCTGCGCAGGGACACCTACACAGGTAGACTTTGCCATGTATGGCCTACATTACGGATCAGTAGCAGTGAGCACCAATCGCGTTCACTGATCACTAAAGTCCATTCAAATTCTTGTTTCCAAGTTAATGAAAATCGACTTTACATGTACTAGTGTAAAGTAGGTATTTGTTTGAGTTCTAATAACTAGTTAACTGCAACTAAAAAAAAAATGCACTGTAGTGAAAATGAAACTATCTGTAGGTTACAGTAATTTTTCTAAAATCACATAAAGTGATACATGATTCACTAATCCGACTATGTTGATCGTTAGGACCGAGGAGGTATGTGGACCGTTTGAAAAGAGAGATTTAGTGTCTGGCCAAAGCTCAAGAGCCGAGAGGAGAGAGTCAGACTGAGGAGTCAGAGCGTACGTACCTGGTTGAACAGCACTTCTGTATAAAGCGGCGGTGCATCGTTCCTCAGAGGATGATGCCACACGGAGCGGCAGAAGATGAGGTAGAAGGGATGATGAGCTCTCTGTAACTCCGTGGTGACGTCCAGTACGTATTCGTCGCCCGATAGCGGCATGGTCAGCGCGTCTCCTGCTACTATGCAGTAGAGGGAGAACTCTGCACGCTCTGCCTCGCTGGTCACGCCGATCTGGAAATGTGAGTGAAAATAGTTATTTGTTATGCAAGGCTGCAAAGTTGTTTTTTCGCGCTAGTACCTGTATTGAAACCTGAGCAAGCGAAGGATTCTAGGATTCAAATATAGAAAGAATCCTCAGCGTTGCGAAGGTTTCAAAGGTACGAGACCCAGAAAAACTTTGATGCCGAGCGAAACACACAACTTTTCACCTCACTACAGCGAGGAAAATACTAGGTGTCTCCATGTATTGAACAAATGTGTTGTACCTAAGCTGTACCGCTTGAACCAACTCTGCACTGCTAAACAAACCCAAATGGTGGAAAGTAATTTTCTTCTGTATATTCATACAGAAGAAAATTATATAAAGTTTTTTTATGTGAAAACTTCTTTAGGTGCGTTGAGCGATTTTTTTTCGTGCTGGCCAGTGCGATTATTCTAAAAATGAGTTTGGCGCTCTGACATAATATAAGTATTGATGCATTATCAGTCGACCCGGCGGTATAGAAAATTGTTGAATAAGAAGGTTCGAATTTAAAAAAATTCTATCCACGCTCGCGGGGTTAATGCTCTTTTCCACGCAGATTTCGAATAACAAACAGAATCTTTCCGAGCTTGTGAGGTGAAAATAATCTTTTAGGTCCAATGTAAAGTGAAGAAGGTAAAAAGTTATGTTTTGGTTGTTAATTGGGGTTGATTTAAAAGTAGTTTAAAAAAGCACTCTAGTTAAACACAAGTTTAGTTAGAAACTGCATTATGAAAACAATTATTAAAAAATATTCAAATTGTAATAAAGATTTAGACGGTAACGATGATGAAATATCAGCCGGGTTACCTTACCATACACTCAGGGTCATAGATGTATTATTAAAAACGCTATGCTCAAGGTTAATATTACAGAAAAAGTGAATTGTCAAACGATTTTGTACCATATGTGGTGCAACTATTAACCTTGCCAGCCTTGATTTGCGCTGCAGATCACCTGCCCAGGTTATTATAGGTTATTATGGTCGGGCTCCTGGGCAGGATCTAAATTATAATCCTCATAGATTTAATGTGTTAAGTAAAGTAACTGACCAGTTCACAGAGCTCGTTGACGATGTCCTGCACCACAGTCGCGCAGCGCGTGTTGACGACGCGCTCGGCTCCACCCGGCAGTCGGTACAGCTGTCGCCGAGCTGAGCGACCCGCTGATACTGCTGTCACCTGTTAAACAAAGGATGTTAGTCAGAAGGCTTAGTTTACCAAAAACATCTATGCTTGCATCATCATCTTTCTCATTAGAAAAACTCACATGTGACTGTTATGTTTTAAGTAAATATAGCTAATTTCTGTCAGTCGTTTTATTCAACTTCATTAAAAGCCCAGGTGTTATGTCTCACTTAAGATTAGGATCAAAAACAGGTTCTTTGAAAAAGTGTCAATCAGAATGTCCGACCCGGCCCCCATTTCTTCTAACTTAAAGCTTCAATCAAGGTTGTGCTTGTTACAATTTGTTTGAAGTCACAATGATATCATTAAATGAATTCATTTGAATTTTAAATGTCGCATTGACTGTCTACTAAACATACACAGTAGTTACACAGTCGTCGTGAATCATATAATGGGTCATCGGGCTGTGAAAGTGTGACCAGTATCTCACCTCCTCAACACTGGGCACGTTCTTCCTGCCTCCGCAGCGCAGCGTCTTGCGCAGGTTGGCGAGGCACACGGCCGCCGTGCCCTGGCACGGCCGGCGCCGGTCCGCTGCCGCCGCAGACAGGTACTCGACGAGGAATGGCCTGGGAAACATACACGAGTTTTATAAAAACAGTAAAATAATTTGGCCAAATGTAGGTGAGATAAACCACTCTGTATCTATGTAAAAAAATAGTAACAACTTGCTAAATATAAAGGTCTCGTGAAAATGTGGCCCTAAATATAACCCCTGGGGAACGCCTAAGTGTTTAGTAGTTATGTAAACATTTGTTTAAAAATTCACTAATTCTATTACAAATCAAATATCTTTGCTCCAACCAATGGTGATTCAAGCTGACGTTTATGCCGTATCGCGACACTGAAACACGCAATAAGCTGTGATTTACTTTGTCGAAAGCTTTAGAAAATTTTAAATTACACGTTTACAATAAGTCATTTTGTTTTTTTTTTTTGTCAATTTAAAGCCACATAGACAGACCGACAACAGGCCTTTTCCCTTGAAATCTTAAAATAGCGACTGTTGATTCATCCCAAATGATAATAACTACAGTTATTTACCTGAGCGTGTCAGAGCAGGTGAAGTAGGCCGCCAGTATGGACATGAGTCGCCAGGCGCGCTGGCACGAGTCACCCGAAGGTGACCGGTTCGAGGTCGTCTGCTTCATCAGCTGACAGTACACCTCGTCTCGGAGTTCTGGTACTGAGTGGCAATGCTGCAAGAAGATGAGAATGCTATACAGAAACAGAAACACAGGACACAGAAACACACACAACCAGGACACAAAGATACACAGAAAAACAGGTAATAGGTCATAGTGTTTCATACATAGTTCAATATTATGATAGACTTAGCATTATTAGTTAAATAAATAGTTGCATTACAAAATCCAATGTTCAAATGGGTTACGGAATCTTTACTGTTTTTTTATTTTACCGAATTATTTTTAAACTCGACTGCAGATTTGTATTGCGATTAAATACTTTTCTATACGAATATCAAATCAAAATTCTTCACTATTGTAGTGCACTATTTGGCAAACAAAATTATATCTTCGGTAGTATAGTGGTAAGTATCCCCGCCTGTCACGCGGGAGACCGGGGTTCGATTCCCCGCCGGAGAGAATCTTTTTGTTTTTTTTTTACACCTTATCGTTCAGTTAAGCCACGTATTCCTTGAGGAAGACAGTTGCGCAACTGAACTGTTGCTGAATTATTTTTCTAATTACTACGGGTCTACCAAGTAGCAAATAGGTATTTAGGAATAAAAAGTGGATTCAAACAATACTAACCATAAGCACAGTATAAACACATTTAACTTCAGTCAAGTCCTGGTGCAACTGCCGCTCGTTGGGTTGCAGATCGCCGCAGTAGGCGCGCACACACGTGAAACACTCGAGTGCGGGCGGCGCCAGCGCGGCCGGCAAGCGCAGCAGCGGCGCCCGCAGCGGCGTCGCCTGCCACTTCACGACGTCCGTCTGCGCCTTCCATGTCCATTCGTTGCGTTTCGCTTTACTCTTGAGGGAGGAATCCGCTTTCAGGATTTCTAGCCTATGGGTAAAATAGATTGGTTAAAATTTAAAATCGGAAAGTTTTCATATTTATCTGCAGGATGTTGAGCAAAACGGTTCGCACGGACGTAAAAATATCTCAGCAGGATTTTATCGCTCACTGGATTTTTACCTAACGCGGCGGAAAGAGACACTGTTGGATTTATTATTTTTTTATGAAGAGCGAAGAAAATTCAGTGTGCGAAAAAAAGTCACAACGGGAAGAAATAAGTAAATCGACCGTGTGAACCTGGACTAATTATAACCAATTAGGTCTTGTTAAAATTGCTTGCCAAGCTAATGTTAATGCTAATTAAGTAGGTATGTTATATGTTATGAAATAAAATTTGTTATAAATATTATAGAAAGACTGTCTGAACATCAGTACGCTAATTTGCATTGATGAATATTTTAAGAATATTATTCCGGTGTTCAATCATATTGATATATTACTAATTTGAATATTACATTATTAGCAGAAATTTTTGCGACTAATACGGAAATGGCATAATTGGATTTTTTTATTTTTATAAATCCTCTTATGTGATCTATGGGCGTGACCTCTCGAGGCCCTGGACAAAGTGAAATCCTAACTAATATTATAAATGCGAAAGTGAGCTTGTTTGTTAAGCTTTCACGCTGAAAGGATTTGGATGAAATTTGGAACAGAGGTAGACCTTGACCTGGAAAAGGACATAGGTTACTTTTTATCGACATACCACGGGTGGAAGCTAGTTCTAGATAAAACGATGGTGGAAAAGGCAAAAATGTATAGGTCTGACATAAGCAATCCTGTTGAAAGTCGTTGTAGAAATACGAAACGCTTTCGAAGCGATTGTCACTTGTCTAGGCCCTCAGACACGAAGTCCCTATGCTTTTCTTTAATTACAGAAAGGTGTTTGAGAAACTAATAAAATTAACAAATGGCTTTTCATTAATTTAGTGACGTCATTCTCCATTATAAAGGTTGAGACATCCGCTAATCATTTTAGTTTCGGCAATATTTCTACGACGACGGTAGAGTTCGATGGTAGGTAATTTGTTCGTAGATTGACGACTTAATTGGACCTAAACGACTTGGTCAATTATATGTAAATTTGTTTGCTAAAACTGGGTACAAAATTGACTTTCAACAAATTTTTATTCCAATTTGAATCAATAAAGAATAAAATTAGTTTATGAGTAGGTATTTCTACTCAAAGAAAATTATTAAAATAAATTAAGAGTTTTATAATTTACCGCATGACATAACGCAAATACTTAAACAATTATGCTTTTCATTTCACTATCACATCTTCAGCAAACTACTCGGTTTGATCAAAGTGAGTCAGCTTATTGAAAATACGATTTCTTTTTTATGGGCGTTATTTTTTAGGCATTTAAAAATATGAAATTGGCATAACAGTATGATATATGACTTATGAATCATGAATAATTCACAAATTCGCAATATTGAAATAGCATTTTTCTGAATATATTATCATGAGAGTATTTTGCAATAAACTGGGTGCCTCCGGATACTTATACGAATAAGTAGATGAAGGTATATCAGCGAATAACATATATGACTATATACCATAGTACCAGAAAACCGTGTTTACCAGTTGTTTAGCATACACACCTTTTTAAACATGCCATATCTGTATGGAGTTGGACAACGCCGTCCAAACGGCGCGGCGGCAACTGACAACCGCTAATTAATTTTCATTTTCCTATTTTTCCCTACACAACGAGGTGCTATTATGCATTTCCTTCACATCGGCAGGAAGTGGCAGTTAGCATTGGATGCAAATGAGCGCGTTCAGCGCATGCGCAGGCCGTAGACAATGGAGGTGCGCGCGAGTGGACGAGCTGGCCACCGTGACGGCGCGAACGATACACGATGGCTAGTATGGATAGCCCTACTGCCTGCTCTCACTTAAAACTGTTTATTGTAGTAACCAAGGAACTTAGTAATCTATGGTAGGTACGTACAAGATGCAGGAGAAATTACAAATGTAGGTAGGTACTTATTTATTTTTATGTTATTTTTAGCCTGTGTTGGTTGTCCCACTGCAGGGCAAAGTGTAGAGATTTTTTTATTTTTTTATAAATAAAAATGAGTTTAAAACTTGCCACATTTAATCTTCCTAAGTGAGTAAGTATTGAAAATACAAACAAGAAGGTTCATAAAGTTATCTATTCGTAGTTGGAGATCACCGTGGTAAATAAAATATTCTAATTAGTCTTGTCTAGCGGAACAAAGTTAACTGACAAAAAATATCTCCCTTTGATAGACTGCGTTGTTAATTCACTACCTACGTTTTTTGTAACGGTCACCAAAACCGTACTAAAATGAATTAAGACCATTAATTAGAAAATTAAACCCAAATACCATGATAAATTTAAAAACAATAGGAAGGAAAGCTGTTTGGGCTGTTTCCACGGTCTCGTTTACATTTTGATTCGGTTTTTTTTAAATGGCAACACGTACAGTGAGTTTGTTCTGCTTACACAAGCTGTATAATGTCCGACACTCACGTACGCGTTACGAAACTGACAGACGTAATACAAAATGGAGGCCTTTGTTTCAACAAACATTTATGCGTAGGTAAACCTAGTACCTAGATAGAATACTCTATTATTCTGTATATACACCATAAAAATAGAAACCTAGCTTAACCTAGTAAACCTTATTCTTGTCGTTTCTATTAACATATCATAACATCACGCCTGAAGAACATCACGGTGTACCTATAGGTACTATAGTAGGTACACCTTCATTTCGCTAGTTATGTTTAAGTCCCAAGTGAGTGGGGCGAGTCTATTGCCATCAAGCTTGCACAAATCCAGGCTCTGGGCTGCTACTGAGAAATTCCAGATAGAAAAACCCAATAACACAGCCATCAGTGCCCGGCCTGGGAATTGAACCCAGGACCTCACACTACCTTAGTAAACCGAGCCATTTAATAGGACTCTGGTACCCAATAAACGCAATTCCAACGCCTAAAAAGTTTTTTTGTTACTTCTAGATTATTTTACATCTAGATCTTATTTCGCAAGTTACACCATTTCCTGTTTCCTGAGCATTACGAAATCAAATTTTTCGTGACTAATGCGTTATCATTATCAAAAGGAGAAACGCCAAAATTGTTATAGGTACTAATTTTAGAAAAATTAGCATTGATTGCATATTCAGAATTAGATAAACAAATAGACATTTTAGGAGACCTATCCGGGCCACTTTCTCTGACTAGGTACTCTATTGGTCTAACACCTACGAAATTATACGTAGGTGACAAAATCTAGAAACTGAGGCGCTCGAAACAAGTTATAAAATGTTATAAGACGAACGAAGTAACGCAACTTTGTCGAGAGGAAGTTTAAGGAATTAGTATAAAAATGAAAATCGTTGATATACCGGGATATCCTCGATTGCGTTATGCTAACGATTTCTCACGTGGAATTATAGGAATGCACGAGTTATGCTGTGTACCGAACTTCCGATTAAAGGTCGATTTTAATTCATTAGGAGCTGAATTCATAGTAAGCAGTTGTGTCAGTGTTAGTATGAACGAACTACTTAGCTGATTTTTTAAACATTTAAACGGCTATTTGGAATAACTTAGTTATGGAATAGTCTTTGTTTGTGACAGTCAGGTATTGTACCTACCTACCTACCTACACCCGGATTCTGAAAGACTGCAACACAAAAGTTTAACTAACAGACTGTCAAACTCATGTCAAGTGATTGGCAAGTGTTATTTATGTCCTATGAGCAGCTGACATGACATGTTTGGCAGTCTTATAACGTGTAGCTTTGCAAACATCGGTTTGAAACCTTTGCAAACACCTAATCGGTTTGAAACAAATGTCTAAACCATTTGTTTCTTAAGTTCGAAAAAGAATCTGCTAAACAACGTAAATAACGCAATGAATGTGGTTAAACTGTACAAATGGAACAAATTAGTCTTAAATCGGTTACGAAAATAAGTTACGCAATTATGTGAAGTTTGGCAGAAGGGAGATACAGTAGAGTCCTAGTCTAGCTGACAACTTGTTAATGAGTATCTAAAACAAATAATAACGTCGCAGTAATTGACGTCGACAATAGTGAGAAACAACACAGCAGCGTTTGCCTCTTGAATACCTGTAATCAGCTTTCAACCCATAATTAGAGATTAGTGTGCTCTAAACATTATTTCCCATATATTATTAGATCACCATTATTAACCGTGGAACCATCATAACAATAAAAGGCAGTTATTATCAATAATGCAAGATTTATCACACAATTGAAAACAAGTGCCTAACAAGCATTTATATTTGCAAGTTATTCATCAATTGAGATTTGTCCAAAAATGCATGGATGGCGCAAGAAAGTTCACAAGTAAAAAGTCTTGATGGCTCCGGAAATCGGACTAAAAATGTTAATATTTATGTAAATTGCCGCAAGTGACAGGTGGCGCTGACAATTGACAGGGGGCCTAAACCGGCCACATTAGCAATTCCTCTAAAAACAGTTCATTTCCTGAATCCCAGCTGTCCTCTAATTTGACTTAAAAGCAATTCATAATTAGTGTTCCATTTTACGAATCTCCATAGAAAACTGTCAAACAGATGAATTATTTCGTAATATGAATTACACGCAGATCATGTTATGAATTGTCAGTTTGTGACATTTTACGATGATTCATAATATTTTCATATTATTATTCTGCTAAAGTGACGGTTTTAAGCCCCCAGATCAGAAAGTTCAACACTTAATAATAATGTTATCAATTTCGAAGGAAAAAGATTTTAAGGTATTTTGATGTTTTGGCCTGTCCCAGGCATGCTATTGCGACAAGTGACTGCTGAAAACTCCTGTCCACTAATCAAACGGTAGTGCATTGCATGCTTAAAAAACCGACCAAGTGCGAGTCGGAATCGCAGACGAAGGGTTCCGTACCGTTATCTATAAAAACGGAAAAAAAATCACGTTTGTAGTATGGGGGCCACTATGGGCCCATACCGATGTGATTTTTTTTCCCTTAAATATTTATTTTATTCTGTTTTTTAGTAAGTATTTGTTGTTATAGCGGCAACAGAAATACATCATCTGTGACAATTTCAACTGTCTAGCTGTCACGGTTCATGAGATACAGCTTGGTGACGGCAGACGGACAGACAGGCAGACAGACTGACAGACAGCGGAGTCTTAGTAATAGGGTCCCGTTTTACGAAACCCTAAAAATGACTTAAAAACCTCAATAGTGCATATACTTAGTACAAATGTAAGGAGCTTTAGACCACACACGTTTACACGTAGTAAACACGTTTTTTTTTGCCGTGAAAACTACGGTTTATTCGCCGTGTGTAGGCACGGTGGTCAGCATTGTATGGATCACAATGGAAGTTTGCAGACGACACGGCGGCAGTATACGGCACGGCGCCGGCGTTGCGTCGCCGTATACCATAGAACCGTGTCATATACAAGCTCACACGATTGTTCTGTGGTGCGGCTACTGCGGCTAGCGTACCGTATCGTAAAGAAACCGTGCCGTGTACAACGGGCCATACAGTACCTACCTACCCATGGACAAGTGTCAAAAAAGAAAAAAGTGACAGCTACTACCTACTTTTTAAAACATATCTCGCAACCTCGTATCATTCCAGTACTAACCCCACAAGATCTACTTTAACTTTAACTATACCATCGAAGATTTTTTTGTTTTTTTTTATCATTCAAAAATACATATATTTTTCTCTCTGGATACACACTTGCTTTTCCAACTCACTTTAGACATTGGCAGAATGATCGACATCGGCTTTGCTTGCCATAATTAAAAAATTGAATTGAATAGAACCTCGTATCATAGTGAATCTTTGATTTATATTTTATCGGTTCGCGGGCAAATTATTTGCACGTGAATGAACTAGGTACGACTTTATATAATTTATAAGAGACATGGGAACAGTCTTTGATAACTTTCTTTTGTACTATACGGTACACGGTGCATGCTTTTCTTGTCAGGTGATTAAGGTTGTGTGCAAGTAGTTTAATAGGTTACTGTATTAAAGGGTCTCATAAAAATAATCACTGAAGTACAGGATACTATTATTTCAGCAGAGCACTTCTGAAACAAATACTTGGGCTTCTGAAACTTAGGTAACAAATAACGGATTTGTTAGATGAATTTTGAAGTTTAAAATGGCAAATAATCTTTATATGAAAATCAAGACATTTATAATAATAATGAATGACTTAAGTAGGTAGTAAGTGCCTACAGGTCATCAATGAGCTCCGTATGAAATGTCGGAATACTTTACTTTTTAATGACTCCATTAAGCTTTAATTAAGCACTTGCAATGTACTGCGCACTGCAATTAACACACTAGCGCCACTGTTAATTAACGTGACAGTCAACTGACATTCCAAAGTGTAGCCACACCAAAAAAAAAACTACGGTAAACAAACACAATTTCCACGAAAACAAAACACAACACAAAAAATGCTCTCACAGTAACTCGTTACCGCTCTCTTCTTCTTCGAACGAGATACCTGGATCTTCGTCAAAATCGTCACTCGACAGACTGTCTTCAGTCATGTCTGTGTTGCTCTCGCACAACGATTCGATCGACATCGTTCGACGGCCGATCACCGACTAAACGTATCGGGGAAAGTGCTCGACGCCGAGGAAGTAAATTTTGAATAGTCTACCGATTCATTTCGGCTTTCAAAACGTTGATCGTGTTTACGTATCTAGCGGTAACGTCATTATTCCGATTCAATTATGACGGTGGTTACGCGAATTTTTTCTTCCTACTTTTTTTAGACAGTCTTTGATGTATTGATTTGTGTCAATGTTGTAATAATAAATTGTCTCGTTAATATTTATGTTGATTGGATGTTAACATAATAATGCAAATGAATGTAAAATAGAGGCAAAAGCGTGCCAATTTGACATATACATCATGTTTGAACCATTGGGTTACGTTTGAGTAGGTAGGTGTATGGGCTTGTACACAAAACTGCGTTGCGATGATGCATCGCATAAATCAGCGACGGTATCCTAAGATTTTCAGAAAGCTTCAGCGTTGCGCCGATTCGCAGTTTTGTGTACAAGCCACTATTAAGCTAGGCTAAGCTACCACTTCTGCACAAGTTTTATGCATATTACCATAATTAATAATATTTTTATTTCAGTCACAATAAACCTTCAACTGCCATTAACGAAACACAATACAATTTTAATTGTTATCGGTATTTAAAAGCCCGATTGACACATGATGGGATGAAACATATCCCATGAGTCCATGACGCAAGCACAAAGGACTATTATTGGACGGAAACACTTTAAATTAATAACTGTAATTACTACGAACACGAATAATTTAATTGAACACCACTATTACACACAACACGGTCAATTAATCGGCACTGCTAATTGGAGAACTAAAACTGGCTGGTAACTAAAAGAAAACAAAAAAGTAATGAATGGCGAGCTTTAAATAAATCCACGAATTGCAACGATGCAAATGACTAGTGAATAGTAAACTTTAAACAATTCGGATACTTGCACTCTATGCTTGATTCGTGCTGCCAGTGCACACGGCATGACCGAAGGTTACACTTGCTCTGGCGACGATTGTGCCGCGACCTCTCAGGTGCGTTCCGCGCCAACGGTGCTCATCAACTAACTAGGGCTGCTCTACTTTTTGCCAAGCACTTTTTATGGCGCATTGTTTTTGTAAAATTGCACCCGAACCTGGTTTACAAAGGTGTTGCTTAATCATGAAAATTCATTACGAAAAAGCTTTTGTTTTCTTCTGTAACTGGGTCGAGCAGGTCGACGTGTGTCTTAGAGACGGTTTTACACTCATGGTACTTTAAGTCGTCAAAACTACGAAATAAATGCTCTACAAATGTTACAGTTCAAAAAAATTTGAGCAAATAGATGAATTATCGTGTTGCAATAGGTTAACATAACTTCTCAAGGAAGTATGAATTCAGATATTTTCCGTTCTCTTCGAGCGTAGCTGCATTATTATGATATAACAAAATAAGCAAAGTGTAACACTAACATAGACTATTGTTCCGTGGAAAGCAGAACGTATCATTAGTTTAGATATTAATAAGTATTTGGTAAGGAGTTCAGATTTCACAAGATAACAAAAATTGCAATAATTAGAAACGGATTTTAATGGGATGTTAAAAGTGTTACCACGGATAATAACTTTGGGGGAACATTTACTTTAAGTTAAGAAGGATGGGTTGGTGTGAAAGATGACATGCCTAAGTAAGGAGTAAACGCAGAGATGACTGATAGAGATAAAACGAGGTTTTCCTCAGATCCCAATGAAGAAGTGTAGAAAGAGTCATGAATAGATCAGAACTAAGCCTAAGATCCATGTGTCGTTAAAAGCTTACCTTTACATTATAATTATCTTAAATTTTGAAAGACATATCCAGTGCAGGGACATGCAGAGAAATATGCAATACTATACCAACATAAAACTACATCCCGATAGATGAACGATGATCTAAATAAAGACGGTTAGCTTATTATCAGACTCAAGGCAGATAGAGTTCGATAGAGCAAGAACCCAAAGACGATATAGGACTACAATTATACTCGAAAGTTATTAAAACTATTGATGGCAAAGGGTTAAATCCAACTGCAGTTTGACATTTGAAGGATTTAGCCATGATTTTTATCGTGGTGATTCTATCCGGACAACCCTACAACCTTTCATTAACGAATTGTAAATAAAAACAGTTCAGAAGATACCTGGAACACATAAGAATCCTACATTCAATGTAAAACGGTTACCCACGCTTTTTTTAGAAAGCATTGTACAATGTGGAAACATAACAGCTACTGTTCAAACTTGGATAACGTGCAGTTATTATTTGTACGCGGTTAATTTTAATAATCCTATTACCTACTTGTTGTTATATATCGCTTCCTGCAATTAAGTTATGTACACTTGCAGTGTCGTGAATACTGATACAATTGTTTAAAATAGAAAATAAGTTAACGATGTATTTGAAATAAACTTTGCGGTTCTAATTTATTAATTCATTCATTGTTATGTATTTAAATAGCTGTGACTATGAATTCACTAGGTTCGCAGAGAACAAGTCTATAAAATACATAAAAAATCACGTCACACGTCACGTCACGTCATGGTTATTGAGTCACAAGTCAACCAGCGGATAGGATGTATATTAAATTATAACGTAAAATCACACCTGTATTCCCTGAGGGGTAAGGCAGCCACATTTTGCCAGTTATTTTAAAGTCCCATGTAACAAAGGCCTATTGCCATCAACCTGGTACAATTCCAGACTCCGGACTGCTACTGAGAAATTCCTGATGGAAAAACCCAAAAACACTTTGCCCGACCTAGGAATTACGCTCAGCAGTGGCCACGATACGCAACCACTATACTAATGAGCCAGGATTAAAATAAATGTAGAATAATGAACTTTTTTTTTAAATGTTAGCCTACTCCTACACTGTGCCACTGCTAAGCAAAGGCTTCCCCCATATCCATAAACATCCTTTTCCAGGGCCACCTCGATCCAACCCTTGTGGTACGCGTCTAGATCGTCTCGCCACTTCTTCCTGGGCCGGCCTCGGCGGCGCCGTCCATCCTCAGGCACTCACCGTGTGGAGACTGTTGCCCAGCGGTCGCTATGCATACGGCTGACATGACCCGCCCAATTCCATTTTAGCTTGGCAGCTTTTTTGCCTACGTCTTGGATCCCCGTTTTGGAGCGCAACGTGGTGTTTCGTATTCTGTCAGTTTGGTTTACGCCCAGAAAGATGAACAACGTAATCCACATTGACCTTAGTATCTAACGACAATTGCAAGTGGACTAGGTATTGGTCTAACTTATATCGTTTCTAAAACAAAAACTCCGTGCTAATAAATCAATCAATCGCGTGACAGCATCTAACTTGTGAACAATGTTTCGTGCATCACTTTAATTATTTTCTAGTTTGGTAACATTAATTTGGCAACGATGAACGAATTTTTGCTGAAGCAAGGAGGCAACATTGTGCGACTGCTCCCATTTTGAAAGAATCTCTAGAAT
The DNA here is from genome assembly GCA_948473465.1 of Lithophane ornitopus. Classification (NCBI taxonomy): domain Eukaryota; kingdom Metazoa; phylum Arthropoda; class Insecta; order Lepidoptera; family Noctuidae; genus Lithophane; species Lithophane ornitopus. Next base: position 3,747,884 of record OX419622.1, read on the forward strand.
AGTGGGTTGTGTGTAAAAAAAACTGGTCAAGTGCGTGTCGGACCACGCACGATGAAGGTTTTATTAATTGGGATGAATTTATTTATCCCAAGAACAAACTTACCATTGTAATTGAAAAACATGATCTCATAAACATTCCAACTGCAAATGTAGGTAATTTTGTATACACATTCTAGGGAGATTTACCGAAATGTATCCGATTAAACAACGATGATTAATTTGCAGGTGCGGTACCTACGCGACGTACGAACATATTCTTGAACGTAACATAACATTGTATTCCCCGAAGCGTTAGGCACCGCAGATATTACACCTTCATTACACCCACATTTCCGATGTAATATTCGTGCCCGAACCCGGAATCCGGGTGCGAATAACGCTTTGCCCGACCAAGTAATCAAACCCAGGACCTCAAGCTCAGTAGTAGCACAACGCACTATGGCGGGTTTTAGAGTCACGCTGAGTCACGCTGAGCATCGGCGCTGATGGCGCAATATGTATGATTATCGCACTCGTCATAGCGCTGACGGCCGTCAGTGCTGAGCTGCGCTGAGTGCGATAATCTTAGGCGGGTTTTAGAGTCACGCTGAGTCACGCTGAGCGTCGGCGCTGACGGCCCAATATGTATGATTATCGCACTCGTCACACGTCAGCGCTGAGCAGGATACATATATATTGGGCGGTCAGCGCCGACGCTCAGCGTCACTCAGCGTGACTCTAAAACCCGCCATACATATGGCGCTGCCAGCGCCGACGCTCAGCGTGACTCTAAAGCCCGCCATAGATCAACCAGGCCGAACGGAATATTATGTAATACCACAGATAAGAGCGATGGGAAGAGTCAGATGATAGAGCTAAGAACAGGATGATTGATACAGCAACTAGAGTTCGCGCTACCACTGAAGTCCGGCGGAAAATTGTGGAACTACATTTTTTAGACATAGACGCTAGCGCCGCGTCTGTCGGACTTGAGTGGTTGCGTACCTATTGCGGCGATGTCATATTAATTGGGCTGTAGTTTGTGGTAAGGGCAGCTTCATACTGATTAACAATCGGATTGTTCGAAACTGATAATTTTTTAAATTAATTTGAGCACCACCTGCTCTCTATGAGATGAACCATCGGCACAGAAGTTGTCGACTTGAACCATCTCTGTTTACTAAGTAAATAGAGACAATAAATAAAAATATTTTCTATCAATATTAGTGAAAGGTAAGTTATGTACCTACATTATACTGTTTAATAAGTAAAGGTCACATTTTTGTGTGACAAAAATGAAAACAAAAGTACCAGTCACTGAATATAGATGGCGCTAGAGTGGACTTAAAATAAATGTATACCCATTAAGCGGACATACGACCCAATGTTGGATACATCTTTGAGTTACTAATTAAATGGAAACCCGACGATTGGTTTAAGAATTTTAAGAGAAACAAAAATTAAGGGAAATATTTAGGTACAGGTGAAATAATCTGAATTGAGACGCAGTGGGTCTCAATTTTATTTTTTTATTCTGAATTAGAGATTCGAAGCGGATTTCTACGTAGAATAAAATTAAGTGTTGTTTGTTTGCAACATGGGTTCATTTTTTAAATTAAATTTTAGTAAACAATTTAGTGCGAATTTAACTAATGATCAGCACAAATCTAAACCGAGTCAATATTCCAAAGAAATTAATAAAACTGACAGCTCAACATTATACATGTGGTGGTGCTGATTGCGTTCAGTTTTATTGGTCTAATGCTCCCTCTAAGACCTCATTAGTAAGAAACTATATTATTTAAACGTTAAAATCCCTTTTAAAGTGTTTTATCGATGCACCGCTTCATCTCTAACTCCACAATTTTAGATGTCAATTGTGTTTTTAGAGCTCAGACAGGTCTAATTTAAAATGAATGCATCAAAAAAGTAAAGCGCGCTATAAATTACTGTCAGAAATTAATGATCTAGTGAATACGCGTGTTACGTCTGAATAGTTAACATGCGTCGTAGTAAACTATTGGAAGTCTACGCCTAACGTCTTTGTGCAAATGTGTGATTGGATTGTTTAGTGTTTGTAAACTTTCAGTTCTGTTGTCATTTAACGTCATTATCAGCTTTCTATTGCACATCTAGAATATATTTAGCTAAGAAATAGACACTTATGTACCTATATGAATGTGAGAAAAAATCGAATATCAAAATGCTCCAAGCGGTGGCAGAACACATTTTTTCACACGCTGACAAATGGGACATTCCAAATGTGTACTAAATGTGGTATTATCACAATGGGTCACTTTTCCGGAAAAAATCTGAATCAATTGTCAAGACCATTGTGTAGGAAAATAAATAAACATTAGTGAGTACTCACTCTGGGCTCTGTCTGAAATGGTCGACGGCAAACTGCAGCAGTGGATGTCTGCCGTCATGCTGTGGCGTTGATTGGTCTCTCCTCTCTTCTCTTAAATCTCGTTCCCTCTCCCGATCTCTTTCTCTGTCCCTGTCCCTTTCCCTCTCCCGGTCTCTTTCTCTCTCCCGTGGCACTGGTGACGTCGTCTGCGCTCTTCTTTCAACGTGGTCCGTCTCTTCTCTGGAGTCTCTCGCTTCACGCAGCTCGCGTATCTCCCGAGAGTCTCTCGAGTCTCTGGACTCTCTCGTTTCTCTCGTCTCTCTGGTTTCTCGTTCTGAGACGCGTTCTTTTGTAACTCCATTTGTTGTAGGTTTGGGTTGAACCTGTAACAATTAAGGTATTGGGTAAATTTTATGTTTCATTCATTCATTAGTGATTCGTCACTACTTATGCCTTAAGTAAGAAGAATAGACTACCTAAACGTACGACAGTAATGATTTAAATCGGTTGCCTTGTTCGTAGTTCCGATTTACAGTTTCGAGCTGTTTGAATTTGAATACAAAATTCATAATTATGAGTTCAGTAAAGTATGTTAAGTATGATAAACACGTGGGGGGTAAACTAAAAGTGAACCATTTCTATCATCATAGCGTACCTATTCGTACTACCCGAAGTACAGTTTTCAGATAAGTACATCAAAACTAAAGAATCTCAAGATTGGCATCCGATTGCGGTACTCGCCACTCGGCCGGTGTCGGTACATCGCTGGAGATCAGGAAAGCGTGAATGTGCGCGCGCGCACGATCGCTAAATAAATCAGTTTTACTGCGCTGGACCCGTTGCTCGGACTCTATACGAATCATATCCAATAGATAGAAACCAAGGTGATGTGATTTACGGCATTTGGTGATTTATGTATGTTCAAATATTATGTTCTTCGTGGTTATCTAATTATTTCAATAAGTATTGACTAAACAGTAAATAGAATTACCTACTAAATGTCTCTGTTCTATATGTATTTTAACTATTGATTTAAGGAGCGGTTGATGTGATAATGCTTGGGCGAAGTTTATTTTATGTCCAGTAGTGGACGTCCTACGGTCGAAATCATGACGATGACGAATCAGTATGACCTATCAAATATTGTATTACACTCGCGACAATCTAAGAAGTCCGTTTTGACGTTTCGTTCTCGTACATGTAATAACACGTTAAGCCTTGAGAATCAGTTTTTAGCAATGTAGATAAGTCGTAGATTACAAACTCTCTAAGTATGTTCAATCGATATGTCTCGAGAATCAGTTTATAAGAAACCAATTTTTTTTTTCATCTCTACACAAAGCATTTTTGTAGCTGTCAAAACGGACTACTTAGATTGTCGCGAGTCTAGCTATCAAACTAATACGAAGGTAGTTAGATATCTGATACAATATATGATAACGGAATCGAATATGAAATTAATTGATTCTTAATCTTTTATGCATTTTTATAGTGCACAGAGCGGCCTTAGTGCGTTTTACATCTGCCAAAACAGTTTTGAAAAGAAAAAAAATGCACTGAAAAAGGTAGGACGATGAAATGACACCCAGGAAAATGGAAAACATACGTAAGGCAGCGCTAACTGGTTGCCTGGTGCTGAAAAATAAGTTTTTTTTTAAGTTAGGCGTTAATTGCGATCGGAATGATTATGGCTTACGGAAATATATAAAAAAATAAAAATAAAATAAGAAAGAGCTACTTACAAGCTAATTACTACGGCCTTAAGTATATAATTAAATTAAAAGTAGGTCAAGGCAAAAATATTTATTCTATATTTATTTTTATACTACCTTTGGTTTTCGTTTCAAAGTTTTTCTACTGAGCGTCCTGATAACATCGTAAAAGTTTTCCATTTTTTACTATTTTTCGTTCACCAGCACACATCAAGCACAATTCGTATTTTCGGAATATGTATCACTAATATCATGGACGTTATTTTTCGAAACTTGAACTAAGCGAATCAATGTTGCCACTTTCCAGACACAAAAAACCGACTATAGAATTTCTATTGTTTTTTTCGATAGTGCAATTTCCGCACTGCATTCGCGAGGTGCAGCGGCGGTATGCGCGCGCCGCCCGCACCCGCGTTGCCCGCCACCATCTTTATAAATATTGATGCAATCTATGTGTGCTCGCTCCGATTAATCGCTAATTTCTTTCGTAACTCGAATTCTTTTAGTCTTTTTAACCGATTAATTCTTACCGTGAATGGGAGATATTTATGGTATTTTTTACGCGCTCCGCTAGGCTCAATTTATTTACACGCTCGTAGTGCTCATTATCTTGAATAATTATGATAATTATGGATTATCCGATACTTTTTACATAACCGACATCGAACAGAAAATATGAGTTTGTTACGTGGCGGAACTACTGCCAATATTTTAGGGTCACGTTTCAACAAACGGTTCCGATATAGAAATAAATTGTAAGTAACTCTGCATTCGTAAAATATCTTATTGACAGAAGGTCCTAGGGGTTGAAATTAAATTAAGCTCTAGCTAAGAAACAGACTTTTTGTCGTTTTATTCTTACATACTTATATAGAAAGTACCGAACCATGGACAATAGAGTCACTGTTCAAACTGTCTGAATACATACTCATTAAAAAGAAACAATTCAAGTTACACAGGCATCCTTAAACAGTACATTGTAAGCCTTATTAAATCAGTACAACATTTGAATAAATCACAATATGGAACATAAAACAAAACTTGACGTAACGTACTTGTTCGTATCCACCTAGTTAAAACCTACATGAATATCTATGAACATCATGAATATTAATTTTATGGATATCTTCCAATACGTGCCCGTATTCGCGAAAAATTACTAGTCGTATGATTAATTTAGTAAATATATGTGAATGCAATTTTCCCGGGCTATAGATTTCCATTATTTTCCGTATCTGACATTTGCGGTTGGCTGCAGCGACATCTATCAATGCGTGTGTGAACTGTAATTGACTAACGTTTGTAATGTTGGAAGCCACTTATAGATGGCAGCACGACACGCTTAAGGAAGCTCTACATAGAGCAATAATTTATTTCAAATATTCAAAGATGCGAACTTATAATTAAAAAATAAGTTAAAAGATTATATTATTGTATTTTATGTAGTTATTATTACATTTCTACATAATTTTACTAGATAGGTAAGTGGCTAAAATATAATTTACTACGTACAACTTTCAGCCAGTTATTTTTGAACATGAGTTCGTCCACATTCATCCATCCTTATTACATAAATTATTGTGTAACTGTCGTTATAATCTCATAATCTCATTAATCATCTCTCAGTAAATGTTATAATAGTTTGTCGCCATGCGACTATCTAGCTTAGTAGTCTAGGTTCTAGACGTAAAAGAAAAACAGAATTCTTTAGAATTAGATTAGATGATGTCATTTTATTCAAGAAAAATACTTCTTTAAGGGGGATGCGCTAAGGTGGCCGGCGAAATTCAAATTTTCTTACGTTTTTTGCAATTTTTGCAAGTCAGTATGAGGTTGTATGTTGATCTAAATATTATTTGCGACCGTAACAAATATGGATTTACAGAATAATAAACATTAGAATCAGCAATACAACTCTCTAAGTTCATGTAAGTGCATTGAACGACGAATTCATAAAATAGTCATACATTTCATATCATACATGTCATACATACATACATCATACATGTCACACATTTCGACGAGCTATAGCTAGAAATTCACACACAGTATCTGATGATTATGATTATAGACATTATACGACTCATTTTCACCGGTACATAATCATTTAACATTATTCATTGCGCAAGGAAATACGTGAATGATATAGCGAAATAGCTGGCCGTTAACATACGCAAGTGTACAAGTGATACATCGAGATACCAGCGAGATGACGACTAGTCCGACCGTAGCCTAGCAGTAACCAATTCAACCGCGCGGATGTCGGGGTGACCCGCTCTGAGAAATATAGACGTGTCTCCGGGTAATCCATGCAATGGGTGTACTGGAAACTACTCGATCATATTTTACACTGTATGCACCATTCATGTGCGGAGTTCCGTTTTTATATTGATTGGTAAATGTGAGTTGGGTTTTTGTTTAGTTTAGTTTTAGTTAGTTTTCATTTCACAATTAGATAATTTGAGGCAAATTGGTCTATCGAAGTTATGATTTAAGATTTCGATAAATTTTTTCTGACCCTTGTAAGGTAAAGAAGTAAGGCCAAGTAATTTAAACATTTTACAATAATACAAATGAGGTATGATGGCGGCCACTCCTTTATTTTCTAATTTATTAATAGCAATTCAACTGTCAATGTCTGCATAGGAGCTCGATCTTCCGTTTTTCTTAAACAGATTCCTCGTAGATAATTGAACATTTTCTTCGATGTATCCATTAATTAACAGTCACATAGAAATGCTTCGCACTTTCGCCGCGAAAGCCCAATGAACATTATTTCTATATGAAAGTCATTCGATGCAAGCTATCAAGCATCTAATTGGAAATAGGTTCTCCGGCTAAAATTGTTTTATGTAGGTAGTTGATAATTGTGAAAAAAATTAAAGCACAGACAATAATATTTATGCTTACCAGCTATACCTATGCTATTGATAAATAATAAAACCATCCTCCTATCAACATAATTTTGCATTGGCTCAATATGTTTTACTTACTGCATCAATAAATTTATTATTTATCTTAAGTACACAATCAATCTACCTGCATTTTCCCAGCTATGTTGGGGTCAGCTTCGAGTCTATCCGAATGCAGCTGAATACCAGTATTTTACATGGAGCGACTGCCTATCTGACCTCCACAACCCCGTAACTGGGCAATACGATACCGCTCGGTAAGACTGGTTGTCAGACTTTCGGGCTTCTGACGACCTGTAACGACTGTCAAAGATCCACGAATGATAGCCGGGACCAACGGCTTAACGTGCTTTCCGAGGAACGGAGGAGTCTCGGTATGTAAAAATGGTCACACATCCACAGACCAACCTCGGCAAGCGTAGCTTAATCTAATGGATCGACCCGTGCGGCTGTTATTACTTAGCCACGAGCTTCTATTTTTCTTAATTACACATACATATTAAACTCGCGCGTCTTCCCATGGGGTGGCAAGAACTACTGAAAGCTACTTCATACGATCCTTATACAACATTATTTTTTGTTTATGCTAAACCCGAAAAGGGGGTCATTGTACTCATCATTTTGAACAACTTTTTCTATGGGACCTATAGAAAAGTTGTTCAAAATGATGAGTACAATGACCCCTTCTCGGGTATAGCATAAACAAAAACTAATGTTGTATACCTCCTTTGGCTTCGTTTAAAGCGCGTCCAACTTATCTGTGCAGGCGGCAAAACACAGAACTAAAAAGTAATGTACCTCCCGGATTTGTCATGCTGTTGCATTTTTACACTGGCCATGCTTTACGTTCGTTCGTTTCTTAATTAAATTAATCAAATGTCGATAATTCCATATAAAATTGGCAGGAAGTACATTCAGCCAGGAAAATAGCATCTTGTAAAAAGTTTACCATATTCGATAAAAATCTACATACAATCTCGCTCGCTTTTAATACAATCTTAAATACCTAATCGATATCCATCGACACCTCTTCAAGTATTGATTGATCACACATCCATTTCACGTTCGGCTGGGCGCAAATTGTATAGCTCCACACATGCGCTTCAATGGACCACGTAATGATAGGCGCGGTCGTTCATTGCTTCATTGGTAGCTGCACGTGAAAGTGAAGCTTTTCCTTTATCGATTAATGAATACATTTCCCTTGAAGAAGCCATTGTGCGATGATTCATAATTACATGCACACAATACACGAGCTATTAACAGATCAATGAATTTCAAAAGCAGTAAGGAAGTTAGAGGACTTGATATTTTGAATGGAAATAAAGTTTCAAAAAAATATAAAACTTTTGAAGTGACGATTTCTCATTTGATTTTGACTAGCGACCTCACTGGTTTGAACTCCGCTCGCCCCTTGGATCTTGCCCCTTTCGATTAAAATGTTCCACTCGCCCCGTTTTTATTTTATTTTGGTGTACTGATTCGCCCCTTATGAAGGGGCGAGTGGAAAATTGGTATTTAAAGCCTACACCCTTTTAACTACTTCGCACACTTTTTACAACTTCAAGATTTCTTTATTATAATATGTAAGTTTAATATGAATTGTATTTAAACACATAAACCTTCCAGATTAAATTCTGTAAATGATGGTGAAAATTCTCTAAATGATTAAAATCTGTTGCGTAGTTTAGAAGAACAACGCGGACATACAGACAAACGTGAAAAGCAACTTTGTTTTATAAAATGTAGGAATAGATTTAGATGTTTATAAGTAAGTACTTATAAAAGATATAGTTTAGATAGTCATGAAAATAAAAGAACAAAAACTAGCTGAATATAAAGACAAAAGCCTAGAGCGACCTTTACAAAGTGTGATATATTCAACCCTGCGTTAAATTAGACTTTATTAGACTACAAACATGACCCACAACTTATCGTACAGTTAGCACATTTGTGACACAAAGAAAAACGACCAGATAGAAAAGTCACTGAAACGCACAAAACTGCGCCTGAAGCTATAACTTCTTCAGTCAGTTGGATTATATTTCAGTTACTCGACATACATACGGATGCCATATTGATTTTAGTTCTTATGTTATATTATAATTCTAAGGCTCGTTTGATATTCAGTATTACTTTTAAATCCACAGCTTAAATTCTTGGGAGTCGCAGTGGCCGAAATAGGAGACGAGAAATATACTTTAGATTTAGTAGATAGTAGTTAGGATACAAATAGTACGTCTAATCGTAGAAAAGAAACAATCGTGTTCCAATTACATAAGTGTCTACTGAGGATGTCGAAAATGAGAGAAATATTATTACTAAGTGGAAGCAGCAATAAGACATGAAATAAATATTGCATTATCTGCAACTGCTACAAAATTAGCAGGTTATACAAGACTAAATTTAATACATCTCAATAATGTTCCTTCGTTTTTTGCTGCGACAATAATAAAACAATCATCATCAATCATTATTATTAGATCATCTACATCCAAATTAAATCCCCTCTATGCCTGATCTTTGATGATATCAAACTAATCAAAGCATGCAACATGTCCATTCAATCAGATACGAGCATAAGGCGGAAACAGACTTAAAACACGACACGCCGGCGCCGGTACCACAATGAAGCCTTTTCATTGGCTACATTTCTTGTCGTGTAGCTACGCTTCGTCATTTGGTCTATGAACAAGCGTGGGGTGTTACAAATGTGTTGCGGCCTTTACGCGGAACTGCTTCACCAGTTTTTCTATCGTCCCAACCTGTTTCTCAATGTTAGAATACCTTCACTTTTCCTATGTGATTAGCTGCTAGACTTTCCATGGTTATTAATGTTCCAAGTGTTGATTATGTTTGAGATCCAACTATGATAATTTCACAAGTTTAATATGAAAATTACTGAGGGGATGAGAGAAATTCTCTGCTTTGTTTGAAGGTATCGTAGTAGGTAGTACTATAGTTTTTAGCAGTCAAGTTTTAATTATAAGTTAGATTAGGTACACAGCAAACAATTTGGAGAAGCCCTAATCGAATTTTCTGAGATGAATGATGAGCAAAAGCAGTATATAATAATCGTAGCAGGTGGCGTTCTATAGTTTCTCCCTACCCCCATAGGAAGAAGGTTTAGTTTATGTATGTTTAATTATATGAATAATGAACGACCATTTAAAAACTCCCAAACAAGGGATCCAATTGGCAGCAATTTGTCTCCATTATTTGGCTTGTCATAATGTTATTCAGCTGTATTAATTGCTTTATTAAATACTACAAGGTCACTCCTAATATCTTTTTCTATCAAAAAAACATAGGTAACATTCCAATGCCGTTTTATTTGGACGACAATATGTCAAGGATGAGCTGGCGACCCACGGCTACCATCATTGAAGAATTACGATCATCACGAAATATTATAGGAGTGCATTTGGTTATTATGCAAGGTTTAGTCAATCAATCTGCCTAGCTTTTTTCCAACTATGTTGGGGTCGGCTTCCAGTCCAACCGGATGCAGCTGAGTACCAGTATTTTACATGGAGCGACTGCCTGCCTATCTGACCTCCACAACCCAGTAACTGCACGATACCGCTCGGTAAGACTGGTTGTCAGACTTTCGGGCTTCTGACGACCTATAACGACTGTTAAAGATCTAAGAAGCCCGGAATGAGGAGTCTCGGTATGTAAGGTTGGTCACCCATCCACAGACCAACCCCGGCAAGCGTAGTTAAACTTAACCACGAGCTCCTCTTCAAGAATCAAGATAAACGCATGTAACTAAAACAGTAATGAATATATATGTTGATGGATGAAGAGGAAGACAAAGGCAGAAGATAAAATAAAAGCATTGTGTGAGGACTTGAGGAGTGATATGAAAGAGAAGGGAGTGAATGATAGCGTGACAGTTGACAGAGGAAAATGGAAGAAGAAGATGGTTGCGACGACCCCAAGTAACATGGTACAAGGGCAGGAAGATGATGATGACATTTGGTTAGGCAAGGTAACGATTAAATATTTCATATTAGGTACGTACGTGTATGAGATATTTCTCGAATAAACATTTTTGTTTGAAACATGCAATTAAAGTTATCGCAAGATGTTATTCTGGTCAAAAGCCAAGATCATTGCGGTGAAGCTTTCTTCGCGATCGTCTGTGAATTTTCTGAGCAATAGCAATTGTAAATGTAGTTTTACAATACCTCATTCATAGAAATACTGGTAGTGATGAATAGTAATAAAAAAACTTGGCCTTGATGCCATTCTTATACAGTTTATAGAAGGCTGAGCGTAAGAAAACATGAATGAAGCTCAAGGAGAAATTATTTTAAGGCCTATTATGTCCACCGAGGTTGATAGAGTACTCCGTAGTAATTCTCAATTAGAAAAAAAAAAATATAGCTGCGTCATAAACATTATCCTCTTCCCAAATTATAGAATCGTTACGTAAAACCAGACATTTTTCAAGCCTAATTTTGCCACTAAAAAGAGCGTTTGAACTGTCTAAACATATAGCATTAGCGGTAAGTGTATATGATTCTGTAATGACTCTATTACGGTCAGGAATAGACGCCGCTTTCACTGCACAGCTGTTATCATTCGGTGATCGCACTCTTAGCGTGAAATATGAGCATCACATAGCGTCACGATTATGATGTGAAATACTTCTAGAAAGTTCTGTGGCTCTAGTACAACATCGAACTTGAAAAGAGGAATGAAGATTTATGAGAAAAAAAAGATGACGAATCCCACCAAAGATAGTTTTAAACCATAAAAACTTTAAAAATTTAATACTTGGCTCGTAAGGAAGAACTAAAAGTGAAACCATTCTAAGAAAGACGGATATAGGTAATCAGAGAGCATTTTCTACATACCTATAAGAGTCATCTAATCGAGTAATCTTACATCTGTGGATAATAGAGATATTTTGGACCCTTTACTTGGTTAGTAAAGTTATATACTACGTACTACAGGAGGTGGTGACAGGGGCCGTACATTTTTGAATTACAAAAAGATCAGAGTAATAATGACAAGAGCAGACCTACGAGTATGTCGCAATAAAATAATATAAATCTTCTCTTGCAGTATGCGGTGTAGGCGATAATTTCTTATACATTTTAAGTCACAATGTTTATAAAACGGATAATAATTCTATCAGAGAGGAGTCTGCTGTGCAGCCAAGGCAAACTGGTTGAATTACGCGCTTACGGGAAAGGTCGACACTAACATATTTTCTTACATCATTGTGTAAGTATAACTTAAAGTAAAATCTGTACTTCTGTGGGAAAATAGTAAAACAGATTCCATCTGTAATTTAAAACCAGATTTCCAACTTCCTTATTGAAATTAGATAAATCTTCGACATTTATTTTCTTTTTTTTAACGAAACAATTCATCATTTGGTGGCAGTGCTTCCGCGAATCTTTAAAACATATAAATTAATTGATGATATAGAATATAAAAGACTGTTGGACAGATAAACATGTCATGTATGCAACGACGTAATTAATCGATGCCGCAGTGTTATAAACTGGAACATATTAATCAAAATTATGCAAAAGTAACATCAGCCTGAGTTTTGCAAAGCGGGAGAAATAACTGGCGAATGTGGGTTATTTCGCCAGTTATGTTCAAGTCCCAGGTAATAGGAAGCGAGCCTTCTGTCATCAACTAAGCCAAGATCCAAGATTCGAGACAGTTTCTAGACAAATCCCTAATCTAAAGGCGTGTAGATACGCACGAATGAACAAAACATGGTGAACACGAACATCGAACACTGAAAATTTGGTTCATACTTGTGGACGTAAATTAGCAAAGCGAACACGAATACCAACCGCCACGCTCTCTTTAGTAGCCAGGGATTTGACCACGAACATTTTTGATGAACGTCAATGGTACGCACATGCGATCAAATTGTTCGATATTCGTGTTACAATACCACTTTTCCCGACCCGGGGATTTGATCCGAGTGGTTGATCTCAGCAGTCGCAGAGAACCAGTAATCGCGACAACGTCAAAAATTGTAGCCAAATCCTAACTAATATTATAAATGCTTGAGTTTGTTTGTTACGCTTTCAAGCTAAAACGGCTAAACAGATTTGGATGAAATTTGGCTCATGGGTAGATCATGACCTGGGTAAGGGCATATGATACTTTTTATCCCGATATTCCTACGGGATCGAGACTTATACGGGTGAACCGCGGAGCGCAGCTAGTTTGTGATAATTCCTTAAAGACCTGAGTTATGTAAGAATGCACCTGCATGGTGGCTAGCGATTTTGTAACTTACATGATGGATGACAATTTACGACATTTTAGAGCAATTTTATGTAATACACGACTTCCTCTGATCGTCGACGTCAAATGATAATAAAATCAGTCTGGTTCTCGTATCTACTACATTCTTAATTTGACAAGAATACAATAGCCTTGGTCAGGTAAATTATATACTGGTCTACAGATTATGTTTAAATTACCTATTATAATATGGGTATTACCGTATTATACTAGCAATCGGGCTGGGATTTAATTTTCTGCTCAGTTCAACTAAAATACCCAATGTAAATACTGGTTTATATAATATAACTAAGCCCAATTCACCAACAAGATATAAATAACCTCGGCTTTTAGCTATCAAATCCATTGGAAAACCTGAATATATATTTTTTTGATTGGCAGACCAAATAGCAATAAGTATTTGGTCAAAACCCAATGATATAAGATTTTCTGGCAAAACTGATCTTCTGGAAACTGCGGATCAATTGCTATTTGCTTTATACAAGGTGTAAAAAGACCCATCATATAGCCGTCAACTAGGCATTCTGTACATCAGACAGGCAGACAAAATGTAATGATGTTTTTTGACCTCAGTTGGTATATTTAAGTTTCCTATACATTGCACGTGTCATTTTTGTATCGTTTTTGTATTTTTGTTGTTAAGTTTATTTGATTATTTGACGTAGTAAACTTATTTTTAACCGACTTCTACAAAAAGGAGGAGGTTCTCAATCCGTCTGTATGTTTTTTTTTTTTTTTTTTTTTTTGTATGTTTGTTACGCGATTACTCCGCGAATTATGAATCGATTTTGATGATTCTTTTTTTGTTTGGTAGGTCATGCTTCCGAGGTGGTCCCATATAAATTTTATTAACTTTGCTTGCGTAATTTTTGAGTTAGCTTCAATATTACGTATTTTTCCCGCTTAGTTTATCTAGACGATATCCTGTTTGACTCCTTCACTGTTATTTACATAGCAGGTAGTCGTATTCGGATTTGTGTGGGGTAGGTACCACAACTAAAAAGTGAAAAATAAAAACTTTTTACAAAAAAAAAACAACCGACTTCCAAAAAAAACACTAAAAATGTGAAAAATAACTTTAATTTCGGAAGTCGGTGGCAAAAAACGGAAATTGAAAAGCAAAGACACCGACTTCCGAAATTAAAGTTATTTTTCACATTTTTAGTGTTTTTTTTTGAAGTAGGTTGTTTTTTTTTTGTAATTGAGTAAATTAATAAATATCGTTTGATTATTATAATTATGTTATATATTTTTTGGCACCAATGACATCCATGTATATTTGTACACCTTCTGGTATAACATAGCGCGCTTGTAATTTTTTTTTTATAACACCTATTTTATTGTACCTATGTTAACAAATGATTAAATGATCAAAAGTACCTAACATCTTTTATTTTTGGTATGAAAAATCACTGTTTACTGTAAAAATTAATTAATAACATTTAAAACTTACTTTCTTTAAAAAACGCCTGAAAAAGTTGGAACCTTCAATATCTCCATACACAGAAGTTTCCCAGGTATGGCCCAGAACAAAAAAATGATCACAATGAGGGGAATAACAAGTGGCTTTCGGCTTCGCCAAGTGTCTTTTTACACACGTTATGCTCTTCAGTTTATCTCAGAATAACAAATTTGGCTTAATTTTTTATACAGCACCAATTACACACTTCAGTTTCACAGTTCGTATGTCGACGTATATAACGAACTGCCCTTAGGTAGAATTACCGCAAAACAGTGTGTTTATAGCCTACGAGGTACGTGTGGAAAGCGAGAGAGTGGCCTGTGGCCGTCACGGTCTCTTTGTTGCCACAATTAGCTGATATTGTCAATTACTTGTACGTAAGTGGGTACTAGGCCTAAACCCGAAACTCATTCATAAAAGTGAAACGTCATACTTACGTATAGACCATAACGGACTAGTTTGTTAGATTAAATATTAATATCCAGATGGTTATCAGATTTTGAAGATTGTTTTTCGTGTGCGGTGGTTATGGTAAATCTCTATGGTTCGTCTCTGTCTAGGACAAACAATAAATGTTACGACCTCTTTATCAGGTTCCTCCTAAACGTGTAGGGACGGTGCTGCACACTAGTGCACCACACCATGGCCCATGAAAATGTACTAGTAAACCATGGTTGTAACAGTCATGATCATTTCGGTAGGAAAACATTCACCATTATCACATTTACCGCCAGTGAGAACCGTCATTACCAGAAAAGTTGAACACCAGAGACAGAAAAGTTGAAAGGAAATCTTTTGGCTTGGTATGAGCATGTGATGAGGAGGGAGAAAACGCATGTGACTAAAAGAGTGATGAATTTATTATGTTGATTGATGGAGCGAGAGACGAAGCCCAAAGACATGATGGTTGGATTGTGTGAGGAAGTAAAAGAGAAGGGAGTGAATGACAGCGTGACGGTTGACAGGGGAGAATGGAAAAAGAAAACGTGTTGCGCCGACCCCAAGTAACATGGGACAAGGGCAGGAAGATGATTGATGATGATAGTAAGAACCGTCATTACTTAGAGTGTTTTCTATGCCATGTTAAAATAACGATTTAAATAATCATCGAGGCATACAATCCGGAATCGATCTTCTTTCTTATTGCATCCTTGTCACCCGATTTTAAAAAGAAGGGTTCGCGGTTAACGGACAGGAAGCGCGGATCGGTGCACGCGCGTCCACTAAATAACAGGTGTCATCAGACATTGTGTATACTGTATGATTGTTATGCAATTATCGCTCTTATTGATGCTACGATAGAATGCACCTGTTATGTAAAGCACCCCAAAATTACTCGGACGAAAAGCATATAAAGTCGTTTTTACTGGTTTCTTCGTGAGGGGTTAAGATTATTTGTTTAAAAAGTACTGTTGCCTTTTTGTTAACATGATTTAAATTATTTATAATTTGTATGCCAATAACTGCGATGTGTTCCACTTTATTTTTTAATTCAAACTTCAGATATTTAAAAGCCATGCAATTTTAGATTTTATGTAATTTCAGTATAAACTAAACAGTAATTGTATGGCTAACAAAGCAAATTACACCATTATCCTGTGATTGTACAGTTAGAAGATATACACCGATCATTTCATAGAAAAACTACAACAAACCGGAAGAGTGAGTGGATTGAATGGTGAACATAATCAAGAGCCTTCCTGTACGAGATCGCTTAGATTAAGATACATTACGACTGATTGAATCGAAACCGCCGCTCGACGGGAAACATCGCCATTATTATTTAATTTGCGGTATTTTTGCTAAATGCGTAAGCGCAGCTGGCCCATCCCAATCTCACGGTATGTTTAGGATGGGCGCTTGTGACCTTTGACATCGGAACAAGTCTTTGTCGATGCAAAATAATATTATATTCCTAAGCTCTGTTTATTTCGTGTTTGTATTTCTATAGATAGGTATTACTTATTGATTAAGTAAAATAAGGGAAATTAATTGTGCAACTATTTCTAGTTTCAACCCTCTTATTACAAGCAAAAGAAACGATGGACTGTGTGAAAAATTATATCGCTAAAAAGTATCTATTTAGATGACGGCTAAAATTATGATGCATGGAAGTTGACATGCCGCGCAGACACATAATAAATTGGGATAAGAAGGATGAGGAGGACAATATAGCAATAATAATTGCAAGGGCTCTCCATTGCAAAACAGAAAACAGTATTTGAACAGAGAATGGGTTCAGCGTACAAACTAGCATTGTTCCTGACATCATTCTAATCATAAGTGAAATCTTAGCTAACAACGCCACCAACTCACTCACAGAACATTCCTTCACGCGACCACTTATTTCTAACATATCCGATAAAAACTCAATTATCTTAAAGACAATATAATCTTATACAAAGAAAAGCCAGCTTTATTACATGTCCATGCCGTTACATCGATTAGGAACGATAACGATTAACGTTCGAGATCGATTTACCTCTCGATTCTCGATATGTGTGGCGATAACGACGAGTATTCGTGTCACAATATTGCAAATATTTTAATAGTAGATCACGTAGCATCGCGTGCGATAGATTCCGATTTCCATCGGTAATAAGTTTTAGGAAAAAATATCGCTCGATTGAAAAGTTATATGGTGATAATGATAGGCGCAGAGATATTTATTAGTAGTATTTGAATGGATGCAGAATACAAAAGAATATATTAAAAGAATGACTGGCTCATCAAAACCCAGCCCCAACTCATGGTTGGACTTTACCAAAGAGGTTCCAAAAGAAAGCCGAAATTTACCAAAGAGGTTCCCTTAATGATGGAGGCAATGACAAAGGCGTGATATTTCGATATTCCCACGAAATTGGGCCATAAAGGTCGGCTAAATTCAGTAGCAAAGTGGTAGTGAACAATAACTATATACTTTGAACCTTTAGATGTGCTAGTTTTAAACGGTCTGGAGATAAATTTTCAACTGTGAGTTGAGGAACACGGAGAGCCTGATGATGATAAAGAAAGAGCAGATAATATTAAGGTTTGATCTGAAAGACATTTTCAAACAAATCGATTCACCCAAATATCCATTCCGCGTAAATTTTCAGGTTTTTCAGATGAAATAAAAAATGATGACAACTACATAAATGACCACAACATTCACACGGCATCGCTAATTCATTTGCTAAACCATGTCGGGTGTCCAGTAAAGAGGAAACGGAACCACGGTCCGATTAACTTCGCGATTGTCGCAGAGGCCCCGTCACGCAGACAATTTGCTATTGGCTTGCGCTCGCGCATTGTGTCATATCATCATTTATATGCATGTGTGGACCATGGTGTATTGTGTTATGGCTAAGTGGATACGGTATTTTGTATAGGCTTGGTTATGACGCCTTATTTGCTGGGCTCGTCAGTGATTAGGTGGTCAAGTAATGCCACAAGCCTAATAAGAAGAAGTAGGGAAGCACCCGGCAAATTAATAACTCAAAAAGGTTAGATGAAGAGAACAATAGCCTTAAAAAACTGATAGATATATAGAATTGGTAATTGCGTAACTGTTACGCAATTACGAACACAAACAAATTAAAATTCTGAAACTGAAAGCCCTAGAAAAATATACATTGCTTACAATGTATATTTTGCGAACAAGATCATCTACAGTTTCTAACAATACATGCATACAAGGACACAAGAACATTTTGACGCCTGAATGACATTGATAGAAAAAAAGGGTGGCGACGCGGTTAGTTCCAACTTTGGACGCGCGCCACATGATCCTTGTACAACTGTTTATAATACAGTATAGATTCGGAACAATAATCAACATTATCATATAAAATATATAAAAATGACGTCTGCCACTCTAACCAGAAGAAGAGTAAAGAGTAAAATATTTACGGCCTGAACGTCAGAAGATAGAAAAAGACCGCAAAGAAAGCAACAAAACAGAACATGCTTATAACATCTAACTAAACAAATGACATCAGCCAACACAATAACATACAATATTAAGTAAGGAGTACTTATTCGTATTGACAGCGTTAACTGCACACGCATATGATCAACTTTCCCTCAGCGGCTGCGCGGGCGGCGACTGTGACGTGTTTCACTTTTAGTGCCGTTATTACAAGAATTGATGTCCCTGTCATGAGGGCTTATTACTCCTTTGATACTGTTATAAAAGAAAGAGCTTATGTGTATTTATTTGTCGCTGTAACAGCTTGACATGGCCTTTCCCCATTGGTAAACCCATGATTACCATGTTCATTACGCTAATATGCAGCGGAATACAGCCTTTTACAGTACTGTAGCCACAGGATTCGATAGTACAAAAAAAATATGCTGCATGTTTCAACCAGTCAGTCGGTTTTCAATCAAAAGCTCATGTATCTGAATATCGACATCAAAATAGAGTATCACCAAACCTCCGCCTTTGACAAACTAAGCATATACATCGACCGACAGCTCCAAAATGTATGTTTGACTTTAGGGCGCATAGCTGCCTGCAAAAACCGAGGCACTTTTCATAGAACTGACATATCGGGAGACTAGACCGTAGAGTCAGATCATTTTGTAAAGCTTCTATGTATTCTTGCACAGATGCAACGCACAGCTTATTGTTGTTTCAAAAATGGATAATTTTCCACTCAGTAATCGGCATTTCGTTTAATTTGTGATTGTTTTGTTTGTTTTCATTTGGTAATGTCACAACACATTACGCAAGTAAATTGTCTTTGGCCTCTCATCCACAGATAACTGTTTATTGCTCTCATCAAGCAATAGACTACTACTAGAATAGCAATTGTCAAACTTTTATAATTTTCTGTTTTAAATATGAGGCTTTTGGCTAATTTGTGCATATAGTGAATGTCACTCATTATTTTGTATTGTGCGTTTAGTTTGTGCCGCATAAATAATTTTTCTTTCTTTCTTCTCCCAACTGTGCAGATTACCTTACCTACCAATATTTATCTGACATTGCTGCAAATTAGGATCTTCCGACAATCCCGGGAAGTGACGTAGTAGTCCATTCAAAGTTTACCTCACAATTCATTTGTAGCTTCTACAAAATTCAATTGTCAATCGTCGCTTGCGCAATATACATGACGAACTAATAGAATGTCAGCATCAATGCATTGTATACTATATTGATAAGTTGACATGGTAATTTCCGTGTCATTATATCACAAAGGCAGGGAGATAGATTATCTAGTAACTTATTGAAATTAGAATGATTATTTGTTATGACACGTGAAATCTCACTGAAATCTTTCAGACGCTTTCAGAAAAAATGAATTTTAGGCATATACTGGGTGTTAGTTGCTATTCCATACATTTGTGTTCACTTAAATCGACAAAATGTATGGAAAAGCTGATTTTTTTTTTGCGATTTCAAAGTTGGTCCCATAGAAATAGTATATTATAGATGACACCAAACCACTAGTTTCAAGGATAACGGTGTCTACCGTAACCCCCTGTAGGTATGCTTTATGACAAGTATAGTTACATAATTCTTTAATACAATGCAGAGTATCTTGTTAGAGTACCGAAACAGGAAGAATTAATTCATTAACGCATAGGAAGTTATTCACTTGTTTGCGTAAGGAAGTAAGTTATATCGTGCCTTTTACGAGAATCAAGCAGTTATTATTGACATTATTACATAAGTTTAGATTGTTTTAGATCAACCAGACGCGAATGTCAAAAAGAAAAGTATACCCTGAAATAAGCGTGACGAAATTACTGTAAAACTGATGGACAATATTGGTAAAGAACTGGCAGGGTTAGACGATAGGCCAAGCGTGATTCATCTCGAATTTAAAACTAGATTTCAGTAGAGATTCATTTGTTTTCTGTCAGTTTTAGATCAAGATTCATACTTTAACATTGTTCCGATGAGACTTATAATAATTTTAATTAATGGGTATTATGTCTGTGTATGAGCTTGTGTTGAATTTGTTCTGCCCACTGGCTTGGAACCGAGATCTGGCCACAAACATAAAACCTGTAGAGCGCATACTTAAAAACAAAAGGTAAGGTTTTATGTTTTCTATGTAGCTTTATGGGTTTCATCACGCTATATGATTGGTGGTAATAGAAATCTTTAGGCAATCCGAAGAGGAAGAAAGATTGTTAGAGCATTGTTAGACCTACTAGTGTAGTACCAAAAAATAAGTTTGAAAAAACGCTATAGGAACCATAACTGTCAACAATGATATCATTCGCTGCAATGACATGACGAATACCTGTGTTAGGCTGTCAAATGTTCCCATAGCTCACAAAGAAATACTTCTAGTTACCACGCCACCGCCTCGCCTTGACTTGTGAAGGGTCATGCGCACGCTGTTCAGATACCTGTCGCGTGCGCTAATCGCCTAATAATAATTGTTAGATAATTTCAGTTTCCTAACACATTTCGTAATACATATTGAAGTTCCGAATATGCAATTTTAGTTACCAAAGGTCATCGATGATTTGCAATAATTTGAAAAGCATTTGAAGGAGTTGAATTGAACGTATTGATGATTACTATAGGCAAGTCTGTGTGGCGAAACGGTGATTGAAGCTTTTGAAGCAATTAGGACATGGGCGGACCGTGTCATGATATATAAAGCGTGTCTTTAATGAGCACAAAAAATAACTATATGATCTAGTATATCAAAAGTAATAGTACGAGAATGTGGAGTTTTAGAGCGATTAATCTTTGTCTCAGATATTTTCCTGTTCGAAAAACATACATACGAGGTGATACAAGATCACGGCTGCATACGTAATAAGTTAAATAACTAACTAAGCTGCAATTTTACTAAATTCATATTTTCGACGGAAATTAATGCAAATCGCATTTGAAATGAAAAAAAAATGCATACAGATAAAAGTGTAAATGAGTATTTAAAATAAATCGTAGAAGAAATTGAATGGAATATTGTCTTCGTCACAAGATGCGTTGACAAAGGTAATGACAAGAAATGCAACACAACTAACAATGTACTGAACCTCATGAATAGATCGATTACACAGCGAGATCATCGACGCTGATTGGAAAGCGTTTGCACATCATGCGACATACAAAAAAAAAGATAATGCATTCATAATCGTCATCGTCGTTTTTCAACACAGTACGCTCTTTTGAAACCTCCTTTACAATCAAATTCAGTGAAATCCGTTGACCAAACGAATCTTGTCACGTTGCGATATGTTTTGTTTTCAAACAGCTGATTAAGGAAATCGATGGAAACTGTTGATTTGCAGTTCGTATTTACCGCTAACTGGAGCACGTAGCTAAATAACAAATTGCTTTCAAACCTGCTCACCCCATTTCCATCCGGAACACAACACACAAACACTGTTATTACCTGCGTATTTTCAGTGAGATTCTCGAACCTCGCGAGAATCTCCTTCACAGACACTTTGGGTTCAGTTGTTTCTTCATGTATTGTCTCCATGTGACCGCTGGACGATGACGAGAAACTTTGAGGGCATTTCTTGATCCTTTCTTGGTTGGAATGAGCTTTCCTTCGAGGTGGATCTGGGTCAGCGCGGGTGTCCGCTCCGGAGTCGGAATCCTCGGGGGCGGAAGCGTCTGCGCTGGAGGCGGCTCCTTCGGAAGAGTTGATGAGCGAGTCTAGACTGGGGGCTCGTCGCGGGGGTGAGCAGTCATCACAGTCGAGGTCGAGGCCGTATAGGCGCTGCAGGTGGCGCCAGTTGTCACGCATCGCGAGCGAGAGGCGCGGGCGCTGCATGGTGCGCGCGCGGGCGCGGCTGGCGAGGGACTGCGCGCGCCGGCCACTGTCGCTGTCATCTCGGGTTGAGGTCGATGGTGACTTATGGTGGACGCCGGTTTTTATCACTATTGTTGTATTGCATATTGTAACAAATCGCCAGTGACATTGATTGACCTTGTATGTGTTACTATAGCTACAGGCGTACGTGAGATTATGTAGATCGTGACTACATAATTTCCAATGTTGTCCTACCTGTGGTATTTGATCTGGACTACGTATAAATGACTGCTGCTGATCGAACGTTTATTTTCACAGTTAAAAACCGTTAAATGAAAATTATTAAAATATTTGATTATCGATCTGAATAGTTGATTAAATAATATAATCAAATATTTTGTAATAGTCAAACAATATAATTATATATGATTGCTATTGAATATTTAATTCCAAAGATCACGGACGCCTTTTAGAATCAATGTATATTTAATTTAGCTTAGTAATAAAGTTCAGTCTCTTGTATGCAGTTTGAGAATTAAAAAGACATATTTGAGTGTAAAATTTTGCATTTTACCAACATGAAGTCAGGAAGTCTAATGTACACACTCCCAACACAGATGGATGATGATGACTATGTTGAAATGATCATTTGCACATACGTAATGGACGTAACAAATGCAATGATCATTGAGTGGAAATCTGACAATTTACATTCGCTTTTCACGCAAGCGGTGGGACCATTCACCGCCTTTCACGAGTCGTAGAAGAATACTACGGAATCTACGAATATGTGCGGTGAAGCTACATGTGCAAGTGTGTAATGTGGTTGGAATCAATCTATGACTGTCGTTAGATACGGTTTTGGATGTTATTATTGTAGTTTATGACAAAAGTCAAATGTGTGGTCACAAACAATGTTTGTGACTTGAAGAGCTTTCCTGAGTGAAGAAAAGTACTCGTCAGTTTGTCAGTGAGGAGAATCAATAATAAAAGAGGCATATAAAAGATGTATGGTGCGAAAGATGATATGGCTAGAAAGGAGGTGAATAAGAATAAGAAACTTTTATTTGTAAACATAGGTAGATACACGGAGTGTGAGATGTTACAATGTAGGACTTAGATTCTCTATGTTTTGCCGTGAAGCGTACAAATATGGACAAACAACTATCAGTAAGTCTTCCATGCAATCGTCAAGAAGTAAATACAAAAATAAAATGGCAGACAATTAAAACAATTTAAAAAAATTGAAACGTCAAGAAACTATTCATTAGCTAAAGTTATTAAAATTCAAGATTAGATGTCATGGATTGGAAAAACAATTAAATAGACGTCAATATATTTCATTAAATAATAGATGTCAAATACTAGGTTAACACAACTTACACAACAGATGTCAGCAAAAAAAAGTGAATGATTCAAAAATATTTCTATTACCAAGATACACAATTGGATGTCAAGACAATAAATATAATATATGTGAATATTGAGATGTCGGCTGATAGACACATATGGAACTAAAAGCTATGTATGTTGCACAAAAAATTGTGATAAGAGCAGGTCGATGATGATAATGGCATAAGCTCAGGGGGCCAAGTCTATTAATTTACAAACGTGTCAGTGGTCTCACAATGATGAGTTTTTGACAGATTTTGTATGGCATATCTGTCAAAAACTGATCATTGTGAAACCACTGACACGTTTGTAAATTAGTAGACTTGGCCCCCAGTCCTACTTCTGATATAGTAATATAGGTTGTTAGTTTTTGTTACAAACAAAACACACAAGAGTTCATAAACAAAAACTCCGTTATCAATCGTATAACTTGTTTTCTTATTTATTCTTCAGTTCATTCAAAGAAATGAGCTTCAAGGTTAAATGTTAAATCAAACTCAATCTAATGTAACACGAACACCCGCCGAGATTAATTTGTGAGAAATTATGTTTCTGACTTTATAAGATGAGCCGACATTAATAGCTAGCTCTGTGTTACTTATCTAAAAGAAGTTCTCAACCATTTCCTCTATCATTAAAAAAAGGTAAGCATTGTAAAGAACTAGGAACAGAGTTAATTTTTATTTCGTTTTTATCTCTATGGAATCTAGATCGATCTTTAATGAGCACAAAAATAACTATATGATCTAGATCTAATAGTACGAGAATGAGGAGTTTTAGAGCGATTAATCTTTGTCTCAGATAATTATTTTCCGCTGCTACTTTGATTAGAGTGCGTTTTATGAAATAGTTCCATTGCCGTAATGTCGGCTCCACTGTTAAATTTAAAAAACGGACATAATATTTGTAGCGCCGCGTCGTGGCGTCTACGTATTGGTCCTACAACAGTGAAGCCAACATTACGGCATAGGAACTATTTGATGGAACGCACTTCTGTCTCTCTGTCATAACTTTTAGCATAAACTTACTTTTTTTAAATTCACAGACGTCATGTGGACTTAAGCATAACAATAAATCTACGTTTGTTATTGAAATATTCAATTCAACAAAGATGTGAAACTAATCGGTAACGTTACACAGAATAAAAATGTTGTGTAGAATATTTCCTTAATAGATGTAATATCGCTGTTTATTTTACAGTGTAGCGTGATGCGGTATTAGAATAGTGACAAGTTCACAAATATTATTTTTCAATACATACCTACCTACCTATTTATTTTAAAGTAAGTTTACACTGACCTGATTTCAAACAAAAACAATATTACCTGCGTTCTACATTTGGCGCCTCCATTGGCGGCGCAAACACGGTAATATATTCTACTTCCTAATTCTGCACTAAGGCAACTCAGCATACAACCTAGTATTATAATAAAGTCTATGGTACAAGCCCAACATTCCAGTCATCGCGGTGTTGTAGGCGTAACATCCACTGTCATTTATCAGTAGAGATAGGCGTGTGTAGCGGAACTCTGCGGAACCCAGGTAGACATCTGCGCGGTCAGCGTAACGGACCCATTTAACGGGAGCTGCTATTGCTTACTTGAACGCAGGCATAGCTTGGAGGTTCTAATTAGGCTGAATTGATAGTTGTCTTTGCTTATAAAATGCGTGTTTAAACAACACTATTTTGGGAGTTTAGATAAAATTTTATTTATTTATTTACTCTTACCACTTACATTAGTTTTTACAGGTAGGAACCCAATACAACAATGCAGTCACAAATTTTACAGTCAGAGACGTCACCCAAAAACCAATTAAACACCACCACCAACAAACATATCAAATTGTCAATTGTCATGTCATTAATTGTCACTATGTCTCTCCTAAATACAGATTACTCAATGATCTAGATAGATACACCTCTGCCTAACCATACAGGCGTGATATCGTGTATGTATGTATTTTGTAACTGCCCCGTCGGTATCGTGTTCTCAAGCGCGACTGTGTGGGGTCCTGGGTTCGATTCCCGGGTCGGGCAAAGTGTTATTGGGTTTTTCAATTTGGAAATTCGTAGTAACAGCCCGGAGTTTGGAAGTTGGCGGTGTGATACCCCCGTACCTCGGAAAGCACGTTAAGCCGTTGGTCCTTCGCCTGATCTCTCTCCGGTCGTGTCGGATTGCCGTCCCATCGGACTATGAGAGTGAGGAAAGAGAGAGTGCACCTGTGTCTGCGCACACACTTGTGCACTATTATATCTCCCGCGCCGAAGGCTAGTCTCCGTTGAGATTGGCCGCCGTGGCCGAAAATACGGTCAGGAGGACTATTATTATTATGTATTTTGTGTTACATGTAAGTACTTACAAATTGGTTTTCATTTGCGAAATCGTATAGTGTTTATTCAAAAACTAATTTTCTCTCATAAAGAACTCTCTAAATAAAAATTGATTATATAAATAAAATATTAAAGAGGAGAGGATACTGTTTATGAATGCAATTAAACGTTTTACATTCCGTTTTATGAATGACTGCGTTCGTGTAATCCGTTATCGAGTATTGAATAAGAGTTACTTATAAGTAACTTTTGTTGTATAACTACTCAATTTACGTTTTTATATTGAAATAGGTAATGATTTCTAGCCTATGATATGTCCGGCAGTTCTTTATTCATAACGCCTTTCATCCATTCGGTATTTTATTCTGATAACTATGGATTATGCAACCTATTTATTCAACTGAACTGAAAACAAAACGTGATATCGGTTTTAAAAGAATAACTGCGTGGGTAATTGCGTAACACACAATAGCAATGCCTTTAATTTTGACAGTTCAACAACATTCATTGAGTTATTTACGTTGTGAAGCTGCAGGGCCGTAGCCAGGAATTCATTTCGGGAACCCCCCCCCCCCCCCCGAAGTGAATTATTGCAAACTTTTTTTTAAAGAAATTAAGTACCTATTTCTGATTTCAGAGAGGGTAGAAAAATAGTAAATACAGATTAAAAAAAAAAGAGTATTTTCCTCTTTTTCGGAAATCTTAAAACAATGATTGCGAGCGAAGCGAGCTCGTAATTTTTAGCATCCAGGTTCGAATAAGTTAGGTTTTCTTTCTCTTTGACCGATCATACAAAAATAGAAGTAACATAATCGACTTAATATGTAGAAAGATTTGAGAAGGATGATGCAGAAAAGGATGCAAGAACGAGCGAAGCGAGCTCGAAATTTTCGCACCCCGCCTGGGAGGAGCTGGGGGAGGTTAGAATATCTCAGAGCATGCTGAAGTTGCAGGAATTGATTCAATACAAAGTCAGAGTCGATAAAAATACAGTATTTAAGCATACTCTTACTGGTACTATAGATTATAAAGTAGGTATACCTATGCGAAATAGATTACAATTATGTGTACATAAGGAGGTACCCTAGGGGGTCGATCTTTGGATTGAGATTCTGGTTTCTCGCATTTCGGGGGGGTTTGAACCCCCAAAACCTGTGAAGCTGAATTTTTTTTCTAACATATGAAGCAATGGTTTATCAATATCCTTCAAAATCATTCAGAGTGTCATTGAAAGCGTATTACACAATTAGGGTGCTTCAGCATAATAATATTGTTTATTTTCATTCGAGAGTGTTATATATAAACGCTAAATAAACTCATGATAATGAAATGAAATTGTTTATTCTGTAAATAGGATATAGGAATCACTTTTACACGTCATATTAAAAAATATTAAAAATAAGCTAAATGAGGTCGGCGTTTCCTATCTGACTACTCTGAGAAGAAAGGCCGAAACAAACTCAGAGGTCACAGTCTCTTTTAAAGTCCAGACATAATCTTGGTCAATCCATATGAGGACCATGTAAATTCGAGTCTGAAATGGTCTTTTGAGGAAAGAACCACACAGATTTGAGTGGACCTGTCCAGTCAGTTCAATGCAATTGTTATAACTGCAATTGTTATAACTATTTCAATGCAAATATTCGTCACTTTGGCCAGTTGTTCTCACTACATCTCATCTTCTGAGGTATCTAAATGAGGTCATTCTTTAAGATGAACTCATTTGTTTATTTATGTGTAAAATCTTCTCTTACTTTTCTGCAATCTGTGGGAGTCATTTCGTGAAAAGGGACGGAAATGTGTAACAGGAAGCCGGAGAAGCGGGCGCTATTTGATTTTACCAATGAGCGCGTGCGGTAAGCAGTTGGCCGTCAGATAGTACTAACCATAGATATAAAGATGTCAGATGTTACATATTCACATCATAAGCGACTACTGTAAGACACGCTCATTTTATTTTCTTTTATTTCTTATTATTTATTTTCTTATTCACATTATGAGCCTCCGATAGTAAACATACTTAGTTAGCGGTCACGCAGTCAGATACGAGTCACGACTGAAATAACCCTGCCCATCTAAAAGTAGCAATTACGTACCTACTCATTAAGAAAGCTCATTGAATTGCTAATCTGATGAGCCATTGCAGGGTTATCAACACAACCGGAATGTTTTATGAGGTATTATGAGAGAAAAGATATGATTAGGTTATTATCTTGTCATTATTTATTCAAATATTGTCATAATTTATTTATTTTAGCCATATTTTTAGATTAATGTTTTTTTATGATATTAAATACATAATTTGGTATTTTAATTAATCTCTCTATGGGTGAATTAAAACTTTAGCCACAATAAAACTTTTTGTCTACAATTGAAGTTTAGTTTT
Organism: Lithophane ornitopus; assembly: GCA_948473465.1. Taxonomy (NCBI): domain Eukaryota; kingdom Metazoa; phylum Arthropoda; class Insecta; order Lepidoptera; family Noctuidae; genus Lithophane; species Lithophane ornitopus. The sequence continues at coordinate 3,776,412 of OX419622.1, forward strand.
TGGCGGCAAAATTATAAGATGTGACAGTGACAGGTGCTTGCAGCCTGCCGTCGCATGCCTGTGTTTGTATGTCTAAAGGTAGCTCTGCTCATTCTGCAAAACATTCATCAATGTTCCGAATTCCGATACAATTACCTACAGACGTAAACATCTTTTACAAAAATTGTGACCTACATATTAACAAGTAGTTCTTCCTGTACACCAAGCTACAGCTCATTATGCAAGCTTATCCTCGTAAAGTGAATCGATACTAAATGTTATGACGGTTTCTTTTATCGCGTCGTGATTTACGGCGCTCGGGTAAACAAGACACTGATGTAACGCTTACGAGGTACAACACTGTTCAATTGAGTGTATAGTTTTAATTCGCCGTTTTGCCTAACCAGGAGAATATTTCAAATATTTGCAGCGAGTGCAGGCGGCAGGGACTTATATATACCATGCATGCATGTAGATCGAGTACATCTTCTTTACTAGGTACCTACGTTCTGTTGTCATTTTATGAAATATTTAAGATTATGTTAGATTTCAGAGAGGATTGAGATGGAGAGAGAGGTTCTGATTCCAGCATGAAATAGCATGGGTCTGACCGGTCTGACACGACCATGCAATTCACACAATTGTTTTTATTAATTATCAACTTTTCTACTTAGATTTCGTGCTAATTTGAATGCATCTCATGTCCTACTCAAACTGTAATAAAAACAGTATTTTAAATGCTATATCTTATCTTCTGTAGTGTTAATGTCCATCACTATAAACGCACGATGTTATTATGGGTCGCGCGCGCCGCCGTTTGTGCTCAATGTCCATATATGCAAATCTTGTTATTTACATACCATGTTAAGACTCTGATTATAGTATAGTTAAGTACCTATTTACATCTTTGGAGGCACTTACTGTAATTATAACTGGTAGAATTAATGGCGTTTTTACGATATACATATGGCAAGATTTGTTTTAGCGGTATCTTGAAAACGCTAGCTGCTTTCCCTTATTTTCAATGCTCTCAGAAATAATGTTGAACAACATCAGAGTGGCCAGAGAGATACAGGAATGAAGAAGGCTGGTGGACGCCTTTGCCGACTGGCAAAACAAACGATGAAGATTGGATGAGGTTATCACCATCGTTTACAGAATTTATTCCGGAAGGTTTATGTCTGTAAAACGTTAATATTAGGTCCCCACCTATGAAATCAGCGTTTTGCATGGGGAATTTTAAAGAAGTTGCAGTTTTCATACTAACATTTTCTTAATTTATATAACAACCAGGAACACTAATGTTTTTAAACTTTTATGGACTAATGTTTAAAAACTAAGATAACGTATGCCACTTAGATTAAGCGACAAAAATAAGCAAAGACTAAGTTAAAAAAAAAATAGTGGTCATTTCTGCAAACAAAATGTGGAGTAATTTTTAAGGTATTTTTTATGTTTAGAAAACTATAAGTAATACGGTTTTACTATTGGTAGTTGTATATCATGGTCATTATTCGATATAATACCAAGCAATTGATGAATATTTTAAATCATAGAAGTGACGAGGTTCTCTATGTGTGAGAAAAAAACGCCAATTTCATAGGTGGGGACCCAATATTAAAGTTACATAAAACTAAGAAATCTCGATGTCTTGTCAAATCTTAAAAGCCGTGTGAGGCAGGACCGGGTTGCTAGTTAGATATATATATATATATATATATAAGTATGAAGAAGGTAATACCAAGTTTTAGACACATCCAGAAAAAAGAGGTTAAGTATTATCATTTCCTGGAAACAAAAAAACAAATCATTCATTCTTTCGATGCATAGAACAGCTCAAGAAGTGAATATATTAAGAAAATATATTAAGTATACCAAAATCATTTTGGTATTTTGGACATGTCATAGGTTAAATACCTATCTAGTCACTATCCGCTTCCCATATTGCCTAACTATAGGCCGTAATGCCAAGTGGATATGTTAAAGCTACAGTCGAATTGCATAATATTGAACGTTGGACAGTTTGGGTGGTAAACTTTTCAAGTTTATGAAAGTATTAAATTAGGCATAAGTATATTGACGGAGTGATAAAAATGTAAAGTCATGTACTCTCGGAAGTTATGTAATAGGTACGTACATACATTGTCATATCTGTCTGTTGTAAATTCTTTGGTATTGCAAAATAATGTTTATTGTTTCCGATGCCATAATATTTCTTTTTAAGCCAATGGGCAATGGTGATCTTTAATGAAATGATTAGTTGGTCAAAGATGCAATTTAACTACTCACAAACAATTTTTTATTCCTCGAAGGTTTACGAAAAGTTTGATCGTTTTTTGTACGAATGTAGATGTAGTCTGTTCGAAAAGTGTCTGATAAAAATGTAAACAAACCTTGTTCAGGTAAAATTTTTACGCAATCACTCACTAAAGGGAGTTAGTAATACATTAATTTGTATTTAGAAGGTTTCAACTTTATATCTCACAACTTTTTTTTAGTTATTGTTTGAATAAAATTATTAAATTATAGTTGAAAAATGAATTGACCAAAATTGAAGTTATAAAATTAACCTCAATAATAATTGTCAAATTAAAAATATCTTTCAAGTGATTTAAAATTAGAATTTCGGGTTATTTCGGGAAATAATCAAATCAAAGCACTCAATTTGTAAGTAGCACTACAAATTTAACGTTTTCTGATCCGTTTATTTACATTTTAATCTGAGACTTTTGGCACAGACCATAGATGAATTTTTGACCACTTTATGTTAAACGGTGTTAGAATATATGTATATATTAACGTTATTTATTAGTGTTCCGAGTTTTAATTTATAAATTATGATTGTGGTGGTGATTTTTTATGATTTAGTATGATTAAAACTGTATTGGAAGCAAGAAAATTAATGGGTTTATAGTGTCGCATTCTTATTACGTAAAAGATTTTAGTTGCTAGCATTTAAAAGTTGTTATTTAACGCGATGTGAAACAATAAAATCAGAGAGATTGTTTACGTTTAAACCAATGAGAAGAAACTGCGTCTAGCAGGTAGTACTTCCTTCTTTGCGTCAATTGTACGAGCATTTTTAAAGGAGATTCCAGTCGGCCCCTGACCCGCGGGGTGGATTATGGCCCTCTCCCTCTCACAGAGAGGAGCCCTGTGTCCCACCAGTGAAAACATTATAGACTCATGATGTTTAAGCTATGCATTAAGGCGTCCAACATTTTGTATACCTGCCTACCTCAAAATCAAATGTCGTAGGAGTTATGTGTGTTAGTTAGGGCGTTATTTCCCTGCCAGGGTTGCGGGATAATACGAAAAGGATACCGGGACCCTGGCAACATGCAACTGATGGAACACGGGTGGGTTTTAGTCAGTAAAAGTCTGACACGCCCTTCCGCTCCGCCCAGAGCGGGAGAAGTCATTTGAAGATTTGCCACACATAAAAAAAAAAATTTCGTTATTTCCGTGAGACTCCATTGATTTTCTTTCTGGCTGGCATCTGAAATTTTGGGCCAAATCTTCGCCTCTTCTACGACATTGTCTGACAATAAACAAGCATTCAACAACCTCAGTCCACGTACCTGAGTATATTGCAATGCGAACTCCGCGACCAGCGCATGTGCATGATGAGCGAGCGGCACGTGCAGCGTCAGCGGCGGCTCGCGGGACGACGACAGCTGTAGGGAGTGCGGTGCTGATGATGACGCGCGGAGCCCGCCTAGCGACAGCGAGCGGCGGATGGTGAGGCCGGCCGGACCTGGGTGGAGAAGGTGGAAGTTAGTAGGTATATTATGCTAAAAAGTTGTGATAAAAATACATGTGGCTGCCAAGGGATGGTAGGAGGAGTGTTTGCAGAGAACAGCCACATGGGTGATCTGCAAACCACCGCGGGTAACACCTGAATAAAACTCGCAGAGCAGGGAAGCATGGGACAAAAGTATGCTTAACTTAGTTGCGAGGGATAAACAGTCTTACTGGCGCAACTGACGGTATGCGGCCGTTAGTATGAAAGTCTAACAGCCGGTTTCTGATTTAAGTATTTGAAGTTGAAAATTGCCAAAACTCTTCTTAAGCATTACTTAAGGTGATTCCTAAAATAGATTTGCAAAAAACGTATTGAATTTCGCGGGTGACATTAAAGAAATCACCTTAAGTAATGCTTAAGAAGAGTTTGAGAAATTCTCAACTTCAAATACTTAAATTAGAAACCAGCTGATAGTCATCAATTGTTTTGGAAAAAGTTCGGGTTTTTAGATCATACTATCTGAGTCATAACTGTCTCTTTCGTATGACCCATTTGTGTTATTAACCCCAAGTACTATACTAACTTATAAATCTTACCTTTAACTCCAATAGTGACAGCATTATGCGACACAGCGAGCACGGCGTTCTCTCCGGGCGGTACCCTTGCGGTGAACAACCTGGCGAAGTAGAAAGGCCACGAGCGCGCCATCTCCACGGCCTGCCTCTTAGTGGCCGCGCGGACGGGCGTGCTGCCCTGCGAGCGGAGCCAGGCTGTGCCGGCTCGGCGCTCGCTTGTACTGATGCGTAATGAGGGCAGGTTCGAGTTTATGTCGTGGACGATCTGTGGGTACGTGGGGAAGGTTAGTGGTCGGTATTGGGTAAAATATTGGTAGCAAATAACTTTAAATTCGGAAGTCGGTGTCTTTGCTTTTTCAATTTCCGTTTTTTGCCACCGACTTCCGAAATTAAAGTTATTTTTCACTTTTGTAGTGTTTTTTTTGGAAGTCGGTTGTTTATTTTTTGTGAAAAGTTTTTATTTTTCACTTTTTAGTTGTGGTACCTACCTCACACAAATCCGAATACCACTACCTGCTATGTAAATAACAGTGAAGGAGTCAAACAGGATATCGTCTAGATAAACTAAGTGGGAAAAATACGTAATATTGAAGCTAACTCAAAAATGACGCAAGCAAAGTTAATAAAATTTATATGGGACCACCTCGGAAGCATGTCCTACCAAAAAAAAAAAGAATCATCAAAATCGATTCATATTTGGCGGAGTAATCGCGTAACAAACATACAAAAAAAAAAAATGGACGAATTGAGAACCTCCTCCTTTTTGAAGAAGTCGGTTAAAAAAGGAGGTCAGTGAAAAAGTAGTAGTCGAATTAAGAATTTCATACAAAAGACTTCAACGGGTTACGGAACATTGCTTTTGAACTGTGCTTTCATTATAGTTTTTAGAACATCCATAACGCGGAATTTTATTTATTTATTTATTTATATGGCACTTCAACGACTTACTAAAACATACACAAACAAAATTTTAGTTATAGTGAATTCGTAACTTACAGAAGTGCACAGCACTAGCAGAGAATTTAATGATAATAGGAAGTTTTAGATAACGTTAGTTGAATCAGTTATAAATAATCTGTATGTGGTTACTTTATAGGTAATAAAGTACTTACTAAGTCCATAGTCTGTAGGTACTTATTTGGGAAAGGTAGATAAATAGTATATGTTTTATTTCACATCAAATAAGTAGCGTACAAAAAAGATAATATCAATGTTTTGACTGTTTCTGCTTCTGTTATTATTCTGTATACCACAATTACTTCAGATGATGTAGCTTTAGAAATAGAGACGTAAACTCACTTGTGCATAAAGTAGATCTAATATGGCTGGGTCGTTGTAAGTCTCTAGGGGAGTAAACACTTCCTTGCGCACACGCAGTTTCCACGGCACTCGACTGTATGTGAGGAACGAGCGGTCTGATGGTAGAAACGCTGCCGGTGCGGGCACGTCACCTAAAAACGATAAAATAATAAATACAACAAAAAAAAATTGTGAGAGAAATTAAAGAAAGGAACCAAAAATGATAATTTGGCACAGTGATAGTATTATATTATCTGTAGCACAGTACAGTACCTATTGTGTGGGTCAAATTGGAATAAAATAAAAATTTAAAAAATTGGAACACGCACAGGAAATACAAATAAAAAGGAACATTTCAAACTAACAAAATAATGGAAACAAAAAAAGTCCTGTGCGATGCCTAAAGGCTCCTAACTTAGCATACCTAATGCTGTGATATTTAAAAAATAAATACTATACTAACATAGGAAAACTAACATATAATAAAAATATAGGATTGAAGAGTGATGCAAATATTTTGTATTACTTACGTTCAATATGTTCAGTTCTATCAGTGACGTGGGTAGAAACAGAGTGACGTCTCTCAGCCTCCATCTTCCTATCTCTCTCTTTCTGCGCCATGTGGGTCTTAAACGTCGCCCTTTCAGTAGTCTTATTCTCTTGAGGAAACACAATATCAGATCTAGGACTTTCTCTCGCCCTTCCAACTAACATATCCCGAGAATTCTTCCTCCCATCAAATCTCTCAAAATCATCGTAAAACGGCGAACGTTTGCGCTCAAACGCATCCTCAATACCATTCTCCTCTTTTCTACGTTCGGTTCTTGTCGTATGCACTTCGTATATCTCCGACGCTTCCCGACCAGAGTAGTTGTCTCTATCACGACGGCCAGTTGTGTCGTGTCCTGATTCGGAATCCCATTCGTCGCGACTTTGTCCTCGTTCGTCGTAGCTCCGGACATCGGATTCATCGCCCCAGTCGTTCACTCGGCGTTCGGAGTGGCGCCGGTCTGCTGTGAGAAAACGAGTGGCTAAGTCGTCTCGAGAGGGAGGAGGCTCCGACTCTTCCCTACGTCGTGAGTTCCAGTTAGCTAGGAAGGCGTGTCGGTCGTCTGCTTCTCTGTTTTGGTGGACGCCGAATGTATCTCTGTCGCGACGCAGTTGTGCGAAGGTTGAGGACGCGTCTGGTGCGGGGGGCGGAGGCGCAGGGCCTTCAGGAGGTGTTGGAGGTGACATGGGTGGTGGAGGCGCTGGGCCAGGGGGCGCAGGGGGTAAGGGAGGCGGCGGAGCGTCCCAACGAGCCCCTCCTCCTAACTGACGCTCAAGCATCAACTTCCTAGTATCTTCCAACTTATTGATGGTACGTGGCGTTTCCGCAGCAGAAGACGATGTGGATCGTACGGAGTGGTTCGCAGTGACTCGCTCTAATCGTTGTCTCATTTCAGAACTCAACTTGAGTTTCCCCACGCTGCCCGGCGAGGGCCGCTGCGCTCCGATTTCGAAGCTTCGTCTCGCAGTTCGTTGGTTCGGGGCCTCCCTACTCGGCGAGACCACTGGACCATCCACCTCAAACTCTTCCCACTCGATTCCTGGAGTTGTTTCTGATTTAGATCGACCTCGAGGTGGTTCATGTTCCATACCGTTAGATTGTTGTGACTGTGGCGTGTGTCGTCTCTGAATCTGACGCAATTTGAATTTGGTAAAATCTTGTGCTTGTTCCTGACCAACCGCGTCCTTTGGTGGAGGCCACCTCCATTTACCGATACGGACAGTCTTGGCGCGTCCGTAGGGATCCATGAAGCCCTTGATTTCCAAGGGATCCGTTGAGTGGAGTGGGGGGGGCATGGGAGGCGGTGGGGGGGGCGCACCGGGAGACATACTCTCGTTGGACTCGCGCCGCAGTTTGACTGCGCTCCTCGGCGGAGAATGTACTTGAGCATGGACAACGGTTGAAGCACGAACCGGAGAAGTGGGCTCCGATTCTGAAGGTTCCACGACTTGACCGGCTAACAGAGATTGTAATGCCTGGTTCTGAGCTAGCAGTTGCTGTTGTATTTGGAGGTTTTGCGCCATCGCGCTTTGCAAGAAAGCTCGCTGTAAGTTCTGATGGTATGCGTTAATATCGACTGTGCCAGGCGGCGGGAGGTGCAGGCCTAGCGCGGCAGCCAGCGCTTCAGGAGTGGACGGCATAGTGGGCGGGAGGGGCAGGGCTCCGAAGCTAAGAGTTGACGTGTTCGCTGAGGCAGCCCGTGGAGTCGCTCCACCTCCTTTTATGGCACCAGTAAGTCCTTCCCCGTCAGTAAGACGTTTTAAACTATCATTCATGAAGATCGGATCGAATAAGTTCGTGATATAGTCGTCGACAGAGTCCACACTGGACTCCTTCCTGCTCGCTCTTCCCTTTTCTTTATCTTCCTTTCCCCCACCTTTGATAAGGTGTTGGACTTCAACATTGTTCAAAGTGTTAATTTGTTCACTGTACTCGCAGTTGAGGACGCTGTCGATGAAATCGTTGTAGTTTTTGCCTCCCTTGATGCTGGCTGCTAGAGATCGGGCATCGGAGAGTTCGTCTATGTTCGGGTCTAGTACTGGAGAGAACAGATCGTCTAAGAATTGGTCCACGTCTGATGCCTGACTCGGAACGCGGACGCGTCGCACGTGGGATGCAAGACTTGGAGCTTCGGATGTGTCTGACATTGCTGATGACCTGTAAATATAATTAAAAATCAAGATAGTTCCATTAACGACCTCATGTGTTAGAATTTTATTTTTGTAATTTTCTTTGAATGACTTGATTTTAAGTTGTCCATTATCTTATTTATTTTAATGTGATAATGACTTGCAAAACCTCGTGAGGAAACCGGCATGTCCTAGAACCAAAAATTCGAAGACACGTGACATCTACCAATCTGCACTCGGCCCACGTGGTAGATTACAGCCCACTCCCTCACAGAGACGAGGCCTGTGTCCCAGCAGTGGGAATTAGGAATCGATGGAATATAAAAAAAATCAAAATATGCCGGTGAATTCTTACCTGACACCTCCAAATTCGGAGCTCTTCTCAATGTAAGCGCGACTCGACTGCGAGCCGGCCGGCGCGCGTTTGCCAGCGTACTGTGACTTTATATACCTCGACGGTAACACACGCGATCCTGTTCCATACTCCATTTCCATCCCTCCCTTACTGCTGGCCACACTTGGCGCACCTGTTAATCTTTCCACAGAGTGGTAACGGTCGTTCAGTCTTGATTGTGATAGTCCTAAATCAGCTAATTTGTTCGGTGGTGGCACAGGATTGTCACCTAAAAGATTATCCAAAGACCTGCTTCGGACTTTATCGGAAGGTTGTTCGAAGTATCGTTCGTTTAATGCTGATTCCCGTGATAAAACGTCGTGAGAAATCTTTCTGGAGTATTCGTTACTGTGCTTAGAATAATCGTTGCTATGTTTAGAATAGTCGTTGCTATGTTTAGAGTATTCGTTGCTATGTTTGGGGTATTCGTTGCTGTGTTTCGAGTATTCGCTGGTGTGTTTGGAGTATTCGCTGGTGTGTTTTGTGTGTGATTCCTGCTTCTCCATGTTCCAGTTGTATTCGGAGCCGTCCTCGTCGATAATGGAATCTTGCAGCATTCGTGGTATGCTCGGGGAGCGAGATTTTGGTGGCTCCGGTGGTGGGATCTGGGAAAATTTTAAATCATTTAAAAATATTTTCTCGATAGATTTTGTGCCTTCATACTCAACTGAAATTGTACCTATTATTTATTTATTCTTGGAGACCGGGCAAATCAATGTCAATAAGGCAACGGTTGTGGATCGATCTCATGAACTCTCAAAATAGATCAACCATTTTTCAGATTAGCTAAAGTACAAACATCTTTTATGGGGTACCATCAAAATACCTTGTGATATATTGCAATTAAATGAAAGAAAATTTAAATCCCATATTAAAAGTACACTTTGTAAACAAGCCTATTACAAATTAGAGGATTATATCCAGGATAAGAATGCATGGATACATGCTGGTCTTGCTCGATAGGACAATATTCGAGTCTGGAGAAAATCAAACTGGTTGCTAATCTAGTTGTATAATTTACTTTATTTGTATATCATAGATTTTTACACATTTTGTGATTACTTAACTCACACACTGTCTTATTAGTATTATTTGTAATGTAAGAATGTAAGGAATATTGTGATATTGTATAGGTACTTTTACAATATTTGTAAATGTGTGAGCACCATGTATCTATCACATAATTTTATTAATCAATTTATTTGTCATTGCTCCATTTTTTATTCTTTTTACAATTTGTGGTAAAGTAATCGTATTCTAGGTGCATCGTATTCACATGTAATTATAATTGATGTATACAAAATATTGTAAACCATTTTTTTTTAAAGAGTAACAGTAGAGTTTCTTGCCCATTCTTCTCCATACGAAAACTACCTTTTGGAAGGGGCAACAGTTCAGTTTAGAATCAGTTCTATTTCTTAGTTTTTTTGACGTTCAAAAGTGCCTTTAATGTGCCTATTTGAAATAAATGATTTGACTTTTACTTCGTACCTAGGTCTCGTATGTAAGTACATAACGTCGACCACATAATCTATATAGCTAGATAAGTACATAACGCAGAACATTTATAATCCAGCGATGTAAATAAAAAATTTTCTTTATACCTGTGGCCGAGAGGCCTTCTCCGTATCCACGGAGGAGGCGCGCGGCGGCGGCGCGGGCGGCGTGTGCCGCGCCGCCTGCGCGCGCAGCGGCTCGGCGCGCGCGCTCGGTAAGGCTGCCCAGGCTTCTACCTCGCCTACTGCGTCCAGGGCGAACTCACAGCCTGCCCATTCTGTAGGAAGAACGTGTTGTTACAGGATAAAATATTCTAGCAGGACGCAAGACATTATGCCATCATCAAGCATCAAGAAACTGTGACCGTACGTGTGTGTGGGGGGTGTGTGTGTGTGGGGGGGTGTGTGTGTGGGGGGGTGTGTGTGTGGGGGAGGGGTGTGAGTGTTTATGTGTGGGGGGTGTGTGTGTTTCTTCTTAAAGTTGTCGGATAATAAACACCGACGCCATTTAGTTTTTAAAATATTATTTATTTATTTAATACTTTAAGCACACAAATGTACAGAGGCGGATTAAAATATGATTGACGTGTAAAAGCGTTTGCTTGAACCTACTTACAGAAATACCAACATACAAAGTATCTGAACAGTATCTAAATTGAGAATTCGAGTAATTTAATTCGAGTACTTGTCAGACTCTACTTTAGCATTACCTAAGGTAATTCTTTCAATGTCAAATTCAAAATTTCATACGTTTTTTGCTAAGAAATGTTAAAGTTAAAATAGAGTTTGACATATTCTCAATTATGAAACCGGGTGTAAGTCAAAGTATTTTTTTATGTTTAAAAAATAACTTATAAAATGCCAGTCAATAGTATCTCACCAGTAAGTTGTCCATTATGTTCCATAGTGAGCGACCAGCCGGTAGCGTTGTGCTGAACCCCGGCCGCGGCCAGCGCAGCCGACGCGGCGCGCTCACACGACGTCCACGAGTCCACGCTGACGTGCTGCACCGTGTCTGCGGAACCGTGTATAACTATAAAGTCTAATAAAATCCTTTTTTCCAATTGCTGTTATTTCCATTTAAAATCGAATAACTATCAACTTTATGATAGTGTAAATTTAGTTGATTTCAGAATGCCTCGTACTATTGAAAAACTCATACTTAAAAATGTTTGAAGTTGTAGCGGAAACTATGAACTTTATACGTCGATATTAAAATGGTTTTTCTAAAAACAAATATTTGTTTACATATTTTGAAACTAAATCGCGAACGCACTATAAGTATATGTGTACTAACTAGAAGTGAACTTTGAGAATCGTTTGCTGTCATTTCCTATATGAAATATGTGTCGTTACGTACCATCATACAATCTAAGAGGCAGTGCAGGCTTAGCATCGGTCTTGGCAGCCTTCCACTCCAGCGCGGTGGGCGGGCAGCGCCGCGCGCCGCCGGCCGCGCGCGCCGCGCCCGCGCCGCGCGCCAGCAGCAGGCGCGCCAGCGCAGCGCGCCACGGGGCCGGGGCGCGCTCGGATACGAAGCGGACTAGATATCTGGGTATAAAGGAGGTTGACTTTAATTTTTTCACCTCAGCACCTCAAACAAGCAGGTTCTGCTGTCTACAGACAGTGTGCAAAATTCAATTTTGGTGCGAGCGTGAGACAAAGTAAATTTTTTTTTTTTTTTTCTAAATTCCGTGAACATGTCATGGGTCTACTCACAAAATTCGAAATATTTGAATTTCACTTTGTTCTGTCACTTTTACTTCGATATTTTTGTTTTTGCATTCAGCTTTTAACAGTAAAGATAACTACAGGACGACACAACTTAGATGTAGCATAAATGTGAAAATTTGCATTCATTAATTTCAATTTTACGGATGTATTTGGTTATATAACTTTACAAGTTATTGCGTTTGCGTAAAGATCATTTTCACCTTAAACAGTAATAACGATTGGTAATTTTGAAGGCGCATTCAGGTCAGATTGTGATCGGTTTTACGAATTTTGCCGATGCTACATGTGAGTTGTGTCGTACTGTACTTATATTGGAAATAAGAGTAATTTTTGAATATGAGTTCCGACGTGGAACTAACGCAGCGGAAACAGCTCGCAATATCAATGTTGTGTTTGGAGAGGATATGGCTAATGAACGCACCGTGCGTTTTTGGTTTAATCGCTTTCGTGGTGGAAACTTCGATTTGAAGAATGAACCCCGAGAAAGACCAGCCTCTAAGGTAAATAACGATGAATCAGATGCGATGGTAGAAGCAGGTCCATAACAAAATACCAAGGAACTAGCGGCACGGTTTGATGTTAGCTTAAGCATATTCAAAATAATGACCAATTTGCATCAATCGGTGAGACAAAAAGCTTGCAAAATAGGTGCCCCATGATTTGACTCATCTGCAGAGAGAACCGCGTGTTGAAGCTTGCCTTACCTACCTTGTTGAACCTGTACAGAAATGAAGGGGTTTCAATACAAAATGGCTTCCCTCAGTTTGTTAAGTTCAGGTCCCCAGAGTTCTACCGCAAAGGCATAAATGACCTTCTCAGGAGATGGCAGAAATGTGTAGACAATGGGGAAAATACTTTGACTATATAAAAATATTTTACCTCAGAAAAAAAATGGTTTCCGTTCTTCAGTACAAAACTTAATTCATATTTAAACCCCTAGAATGTTCCCCTAATATGTTCTAATATCTCATATGTTCTCGCTGCTGAGGTGAAAAGTTGTATGTGTTACACGAGACCAAAGTTATTTGCATCTCGTGCCTTTGAATCAAATCAAATCAAATCAACACTCGCACCAAAAAACAACTTTGCTTTCTTGTTGCACAAATAATGATTCTGTCATATTAACTTTAATAACACGATGTGGAATATGACATGGCTAGAAAACGGGTAATACATTGTAAACAGATTATTTTTTGCCCATAAATTCAGTTAACACTTTTCGATCAGCTACTCTGAACAGAAGCATTTTTCAACTTTACTTCAGAATTTCGAACAATCACGAAAACTAACTGATGATGCAGAAACATCAAACTTGGTCTGTAATTAACAAACAGGTCTTCCTAAATGCTTATTTAATTGACTTTACCTCAATCAGGAAAGCAAAAACACTTTCTTCAATAAATTATTATCAAGCATGCGAAAGGCACTAACGATATTTACAAAGTGGGTATTATTATTTATTTCCATTCAAACTGAAACATATCGTAAGGGATGTGTTTTATACTAACTTGTGCAACGGCGGTCCCGGCTGGAAGGCAGCGAGACAATGCGCCATGAGCTGCCACACTCTTTCTGAAGACGATTCACCACTAGCTTGGTTGCACACTTGTACCAGCACCTCGTCGCGAAGACCGCGCGAGGACAGGCCGCGAGACGCTATGTAGTCTGCTAACACCTGGACAACGGATTACAGCATATGAAATAATTGGAGTGATTGATAACTGTCTAAGGGCTGATTTATCCAAAGCCAGATCTCTTTTATCCATGGAATAAAATTGACGTCTGACAGTTTTTGTATAGAAAATCTGTCAACAATTTAATATTTATTCGCTGGATTCGACGTAAATTAGATTCGATCCGGCTCGAAGGACCAATGTTCGGGGTTGGGGTGAGATTAAGAAAAATTATAAAGATAGCTATATTTCAGTAATACAAATGGGAAAACTAATGAGGTGAAAAAGATGAGATTGAGTCGCGCCCGATTTGCTATCCGAAAGCGTACTGACTATTACTTTATATTTTACATAAAATATTCAAGGCATAAAGCGCGGTGTCGCAATTACGCTGACATGTTTATTATTGTTCGGTGATTGACCTGAACAATAGGTATAAAAGTTTGGTCGAATTCGCCCTTAGCTGAAAATAAACCTTTAGTTTTGGGTTGTAAATTGAAAATGTACAAATAAAGCTGGCCAAACTGAGACAAACACGCGCGGGATGCGGAACAACTACTGGTGTTGAAACCGGCGCTAATAGTGTGACTTACATACATACATGCATAAACTAACGCTTACTTCCCGTGGGGGTAGGCAGAAGATACAGAACGATCCTTACATACTCCATTTTCCTGGTTTACGTTCATACATCTGTGCCCTGTTTATCAAAACTTACAAGCCTTGTATTACCAAATGTCATTATTTAGTTCATAAGTACTTATATTTTTATACTTTTATTCGTGATTTTGTATAGCAAAGAATTATTTGCAGGTTACAACTTGTAGAAAATCATAACAAATCCTCAGTGTCCGGCGACTCTCAATTCCATCTTATAAGTTTACAAGTGTCGTGCTTAGTACTGCAATAAATGTTTAAATTCGATTTTCTTTTTTTAAATGTGAGAAGAACTGATGCCCGTGTCCCAGCAGTGGGAACATTAAGGCTAATTATGAATATGAATGAGCTATGAATTTAAGGAAAATAAAATTAACATTCTAGGTAACTTGTGAACGTGTAGACTTTAACTTTTGATAAACAGGGCCCTGATCAGACTTCCTAATCATTAAAAGATGAGGCGCCTGACGCGTCCAGGGTCCCATGCAGGATTCCCCTCAGTTTAAACAGTCGTTAATCGATTTCAAACTTGATAAGTATTTCATTGACTCGGTAAAGAACATAGGATTAAGGATTGTAGTGTTTACCTTTTGTCTGGCTTCGTTTCCAGCAGCGGTTTCATCGCACCATCTTAATATGAGTTTGAATGTAGCTACTGCATCGTTGAAATCTTGATCCCTGGAATAATAAGACTTTATACAACTCTAATCTCCATGAAAATAGAACCAATAAGTAAACAAGCTTTATGACCCTAAACAACTTGTCACGGTCATAAAAAGTGCGAGTAGGACGGTGAATAGTCTATCCCGAGTCTCGTGTCATCTCGCTCTCACGTTCTATGATCGCAACTGTCACGAACGTTGGCGTTTACTATACTATTAGCGCTGGGGCTCTAACACATTTACAAACCTGACAGCAGCTTTCGCTAAGAAAGGCCTGGTGATCGGATGTTTCTTGGGACTCAGATGTCCGCCATCAGCGAAGTATACAGAGCTGAACTTGGAGAAGGCGAACTGCTGCAGATCTCGGGGCAGTTGTACGTGTTCCTCTTCGGCGTAAACGTCGCCTGCCACCTGGAGACAAGGTCATGGTAATGTGAAACAGGGCCTAGACGAGTGACAATCGCGTCGAAAGCGTTTCGTATTTTTACAACGACTTTCAACAGGATTGACATAAGCTTTTCGATACCTTATGTCAGTCCTATACATTTTTGCCTTTTCCATCAACGTAATCGCTGATAGAAAGTCACTTTGCCTATGGCTTCAGACCTTATAACAGTGACGATTAACAGAATTAACGAGCATTTGGGCTTTGGCTGAATTACAATTATAGTCATAGTTTCAAAGGATAATATTCACACATTCCATGACCAATCAAATACTTTGCGATTTGACATCTCTAGATAGTGAAGTAGAGTCCGCGCCACCTGAAGTCCCTTTGACGCGGCACTAGTGTCTATGTCATTGCATAACATTGCATAAAAAAAAAAGTAATTCCACAATTTTCCGCGGGCCTTCTTCAGCGCGCACTCTAATGAAGTCTTCAAACGGGAATGGTATATGGAAAGTTCATTAGAATATAATATCAAGCTTGTTTTGCTCAAAGGGGAGAGCAGAAGTATCTATAGTACCCGCCAGTAATGTTTAAGTCCCATGTACTAGTGTGTAGTGAGAGAAAAATACTGCATAAAGACATACCTTGGCTAGGTTTCTCTCGGTGTGTGGTGGTTGCCACTCATCCAGCTTGGACAGTATGAAGGCCAGTTCCGCCGGCACTTCTAGCACTTGCAGACTCTCAGCCTTCGCTTTTTGAGCTGCTTTCTGTTCAGCTGCGCGGCGTCTGTGAATTGTAAGTAATAAGTTAGTAGTCATTAGTTATTACGTAATTAATTAGTTTATATACTGATGAATCATCAATTTTGTATTTATATCTTTGTGTATTCCGACATCAATATCAATTCACATAATTGGTAGGTAACTAAATAATTGAATTATCTATATTATGGACCAAATCGATTTTATAATAAAAGGGGAATATAAATGAAGTACTTAAGTTATTTTTAATAAAGTTATATTTAGCCTTCTTATTTCTTTGGAAGGATAAACATTCGCCATTTTATATGTTTAGGCCAAGCCACATACTTAGCCGCCACTTGCTGCGCCTCCGCCCGCCTCCTGTGCTGCTCCTTCAGGTTGGCGAGGCGCCTGCGCGCGCGCCGGCCGCGCACGAGCGCCTGCGCGCGCACCACGCCGCGCCGCACGCGCACGTAGCGGCGCCGCGCCATAGCGCCGCGCCACCATGACTGGAGTTTCACAGTGGAGTAGTGGAGTTGTTGGTAGCGTTTTCTGTTGACAATTTATAATGTTTTGTAATTAGAGACACAATCATACAAGAATAATACGAGTTAACTTTCAAGTTGTTCATTCAGCCGGGTTATATTTATTTATTTAAGTTTATGTACACACACACACATTAGAAGAAAGGAACAGAAAAATACGAACGAATCTTATTTGGTGTTCAAAGAATTGTCATTACAAGACGTGAACATAAGACAGAATGACGCAAGAAAATTTGGGATTAGGCACTCCAAGAAGAAAAGCGACTAAAGAGGACGATTTAAGTTTTCATGACCAATCATAATACCGTTTATAGCGAACAATGTTTTATGCACACTCGTGGTTAAGAATAATTATTGTGACATAGGTACCTGGCCAAATATCCTCGGAAGTGTGCCTGTAGCTTGGTCGCTGCGGCTCGTAGTTTGTCAGCCCGAGCTCGCTCCAGTGCTCTGTGCAACGCCTCCCTTATAAACACACGCGCAGCGCCTAGTTGGTAGTCCGCACCGACTGAAATGAAGATACTTTATTAGTAGGTAGCGCTTTGAGCGTGAGAACAACACATGTTACATAAAGATTAATATAATAATTGAACATCGATATAATTCACCACAGTTTTGACCACTTTCTAAACCAAACACACTGACTCACAGCATCATCATCATCTGCCGAGCCTTTTCCCACCTACGTTGGGGTCGGCTTCCAGTCTAACCGGATGCAACTGAATACCAGTATTTTACATGGAGCGACTGTCTTTCTTACCTCCACATCCCAGTAACTGGGTAATATGATACCCCTTCGCAAGATTGGTTGTCAGACTTTCGGGCTTCTGACGACCCGTATCTGACCTACACAATCACAACCAAACCCAATGAAATGGATCAAAATAGTATTTCTTCATGAACTCAGAAACTGAAGGAGGGAGGACTATTCAGATTCGCGATTTATTCTTACATTGCACAGGCACAACACTACTTAGCATTTTTACCCACAACGGCAGTGAATATTTCTGAATAGAAATGAAGGTAGTTGATTCATTCCAGTACCCACATTCTTTATTTTAAAAACCACTCACACAAAACCATAGCCTCCAACGTAAAACCTCTTTTCTTAACTCTTTTCCAAATCTTGCCCATTTCGACCAGCAGTCTGACACATCACAGTAAGAACTGACCCGGTCATAGAGTAGCATATCAGAGGCGACCGCAGAAAGATAACTGATGAGAAAGTGATAAATATACCGCTGTGTATAAAAGTGATAGGCTAATTAGTTAAGCTATTAAGAGAAACCGGTGTTTTTAATTAAAAAAACAAAGCGGAAATAAGGGAGATATATTGCTCGGCTTTGTATGTTTAGGCTTGAATTCCTCTAACGCCAATGTCGGTCGCGTACCTCGGTCGCGCGTACGTGTATACATTGTGTTCTATGTAGCACCATACTGCGGCGCTGACGTCCGCGGCGCGTACTACGTTGGTACGCGTACGACCGTACGCGACCGACATCAGCGTAGGAGGAATTCAAGCCTTAGGCTGTAGAACCTGTCGTTTGAAATTTGATAAATAGACTGTGTTGAGATACCTAAGTATAAAGTACTAGCTTCCGCCCGCGTGATAAGTCGATAAAAAGTAGCCATGTCCTTTCTCAGGCTCTAGACTATCCGTGTACCAAATTTTATTTGAATCGGTTCAGTATTTTTGGCGTGAAAGCGCGACGGACAGACAGACAGAGTTACTTTCGCATTTATAATATTAGTAAGGATAATGAAGCAAGATTTAAAAAGGTGTGCGGAAAATAATTAACTAGGCAAGGAACCATGACAACTCTAGTGAACAGATCGATTCGATCAACAATAACTAAAAACGAATAAGAATCTGTTATGATGCTCAACGTACCAACCTAATACCCTAAAACTTACTACTTATAAGTATTGAGTGATTAAAAAAAAATAGTTAAGAAATTAAAAAATAAAACGTAAGTCCCACCTAAGGGAAAGTATTTTTAAAACAGCTGTATTATGATAGTGACTTTATACAACATGCCTTCTATGGAAAACCACTAAATGTTCTACAGGGTGCTATCAAATTGAGTGCGTCGCCGTCGGCAGTCGGCACCGCAACAGTAATTACCGCGCACAGACTGCCTATAAAGATAAGTGTCATTTTGTGCAGCAAAGTCTCGTAAAACTGTAATTAGTTGAGCGTTTGAATATTAACATTATGTTAGATATAAGTTCCGCTACTTTCATAGCACAAGTTCTGTGAACCGTGCTGTACCAAGTACCTATATCTTGTCCACTATGGAATGACGCGCCCCAATCAATCTGCCTAGCCTTTACCCAATTAGCTGGGGTCGGCTTCCAGTCTAACGGGATGCAGCTGAATACCAGTATTTTATATGGAGCGACTGCCTATCAGACCTCCACAACCCGGTACGATAATCCTTGGTAAGTCTGGTTATCAGACTTTCGGGCTTCTGATGACCCGACGACTGTCAAAGCTCCACGAATGACAGCCAAGACCAATGGCAACGCCTTAACGTGCTTTCCGAGGCACGGAGGAGTTTTGGTATGTAAAGATGGCCACCCATTCACGGACCAACCCCGGCAAGCGTAGCTTAATCTGATGGATCGACCCGTGCGGCTGTTATTACTTAGCCACGGCACCGTGTACGTAAAATGCGGTAGTGGGCGCGGCGCTAAGTCAACGATAAAACATAAACTCTTAAATAGATGAACAAGAAGTAATTTAATTTTAGAACTAAGTTCCTTTTTTCTTTTTGCGAGAGAAAGGGCCAGCGAAAAAAAAAATAGTGACAAAAATAACGCTCTCTCTCCAATTCGCTATTCTAAACTTGAATAATTATTATGGATTGCATTTATATCTCTCTCACTCTCTATAATATTATCACCCTTATATCGCGTAGTGTAAATAGATAAATGTGATGTATGTACATACCAGCTCCGGTGGGCGGCATCTCAGCAAGTATAGAGTTACAGATCTCTCTGTAAGGCGTTGAGCGAGATGGCGTGGACTTCAACAAGTACCTGTAATAGATTTATTGTACGTAAGAGTGAGCAGTTACGTAGCAGTGATAGCCTAGTGGTGTGACCGTCAGACTGCCAAATCATAGGTCTCGAGTTCGAACCCAAGACACGCACCTCTGACTTTTTGGATTCATGTGCGATCTGCGTATTGTATAATTACCACTTGCTTCAAAACTGGTGAAGGAGTTTCTTCACCTCGTGGGGATACCGGTGTTTATATTTAGTTTCGCTCATAAGTTGGCCATCATTGTGCTATGAATTCTTAAACTTTCACTGTTGAACTTAGTTACGTATTTTTTACGGTAAGAGGTGCATGCCTTAACGCTAGATGCGATAGCGTATCAAATAATTCACATACACATCGGCCAGCAAAGCTGTTTGTATACCATTTTTTTTTTTGAGGGTGGTAAGTCGTCAATTGAATTCTCCCGCTTTGGGCGGAGCGGAAGGGCGTGTCAGACTTTTACTGACTAAAACCCACCCGTGTTCCTTTAGTTGCCTGTTGCCAAGGTCCCGGTATCCCTTTCGGACTTTTCCACAACCCTGGTAGGTGTTTCTATACCCTAATAAATAAATCACACGACGACGAAGAAGAATAATAATTCCTCACCTGTATCTATCCACGAAGTTCTGGAAAGGTATCCTAATTGGGTACCCGGTTTGTCTGATCTTGATGGTGTCCAGCATGCCAGTATATCTCAACTGTGCGAGGACGCAGGGCATGTCGAACTTCATGGGCGACTTGTCGGTGTTCGGCTTCACACAGCGCACGAACCAGGGGTTGCAGCGAGACATGGACTCCAGGAGCTGGTGGAGACTGTCTGAGAACCTGGTGGGAGGAATGGGTAATGAGAAAATATATCTATCAAGCTGTGTGTTATCTATCATCTTCATCTCCGTATTTTTAACTCATCTTTGTCCAAATCTATTCATCGTTTCTTTGATATAACTGTACTCTGTATATTATGAAGGATAGGAAAAGGCTTTTACTTTTATAAAAATCGCAATATTCAGCCATCAAAAGATCTGCCTAGCCTTTTCACAACTATGTTGGGGTCGGCTTCCAGTCTAAACGGATGCAACAGAAAAACCCAGGGATATTTATGGAAAAACCAGTATTTTACATGGAGCGACTGCCTATCAGACCTCCACACCCAGTAACTGGGTAATACGACACCCCTTGGTAAGACTGGTGGTCAGACTTACGGGCAATATTCAGAAATAAGATATAAATATTTATTGAATGAAGAAGATACCAATAAAGATCTTTTACCTTGCTGCAACCGTAGGAGTCCGCGGCTTCATAGTAACGAACCGCCCATTGGCACCTCTCGGCAAGGTCTTATTAGCATCATGCTGTGCCCTCAACTGCGTGGACATCTCAGCAACCAGGGGCACCTCACTGCTGCACAGCAACTCCAGGACATCAGCTCGCAGGGCGTCCCGGTTCTTGTCGAGAAAACCTTCTACGTTGTACCATACTTGGCCCGCGTAGTGTTTGATCTGGAAGTGTAGGTTTGTTTAGATTATTATTGGAGTGTACTGGCTGCTACAGTTTATAAACCAATGCGATCATCAGAACCCAGGAAGAAAGTGGACTAGCTAGCTTTGTCTTTAGAGTCCAATAAATTTTGTTGGAAGGAGCTCAGTAGGGATTAATTGACGTTCGCGAAAATAGGCATAAGATTCATAAAATTTTTGGTAAGTACTTACTTTTACAGTGTTTGTAAGTAAGTACAAGGCAACTTATACTGACACAGCTGTAGGTAGATTTCAATTAGAAGCATTAATATAAGCATTGAGAGTATTTCATTCGCTACATTGATTTTTATTGATTAGGATATATGGAATGCGACACCGTGGCCTTTACATATATTATGGACATTGTTGTTCTGTCATACCATAATCGAAAGCGATCTAGCATTTAATGTTCAGTTTCCGTTCTTTCAATTCACCTTTGTTTTTATGTCGTTGTGTGGCGTTTTTCTTCGCGAATTAATCATTGCTGACTCATGAGATAGTGTAATCATAGAGTAATGCGTTTCCTTCGATCAACTGAAGGAACAATTTGATATAATAAGTATCTAGTGAATCATATATTTCTCGCATCTTGAATATTCTTCCTTGGGAATCCTTATTATTATTACATGTGTGATGCATATTCTACTTCATTTGGGGACTTTGTACTTATGTCGCTAATGAGAAATGTACTTTAATTTGATTTTCATAGGGTTTATTTTGTATTGGTCACATAACACCATTTCGACAAATACGCCAAGTAAAGTTTCAACATTACTTAAACGACCGATGATTTACAGGAGTCATCAGCATCATGCTGATAATTGACCTACAGTTGTCAGTGGCCATATTGGAGATTGTCTAATGATGAAACATTAGTCATGGTCTCACCTTGAACTATCACGAAGCACAAATATTAAGTATATTTTTCAAGATATTGATGAGTCACACAAACAAAATATTGCAGCTTTACAAGTATAGGAAATCCCATTTTTCATATGGAAGGTACCGTCAACGAAAGACATATAAGAAACTAGATAAAACTCGATCGAAGACTACATAAATAAAATTCATATAACTTTTTAACGGGAATTGGCATAATTTTCTTTGCCATAATATTGTTTACCATATCGTTTTCTCATAACTTTTTTTAGCATAATAATACCTTGGCATAATGCTAAGGTTAGCATAATTATCATTTGGTCTAATTTGTTTAAGCATAATTTGGAGTTGCTATAATTTTTTAAGGCATAATTTATTTATTCGTCTATTAATCGTAAGCCATAAATATAAACATTATTTATTATAATTTCGGAATTACTCTATTGGATTAGGTTAAGGTGCGGCGGGGGTGGCCCTTGGGCCACCCTTGAGCCGCGAACATGTTTGTTTTTTAACCCACTTCTAAGAGTTTATCAATTCGGAGGTTTTTTATGTTTGTTCGGGCATAAGTCGTATATAAACGGATTTGCAAAATTCTAATTTTTATAATAACTCTCAGAAAGCACCACTTGGTGAAGTGGAACAGATGATGAAGACCACAGATTGCCACCGGAACTACTCAATAATAAGTATTTCACGGGTTGCGATTCGATTATTTTATGGTTGCCAAGTAAAAAACCAAAGGAGTGAGTTATATTTGAATTTATTATTTTTATTCCAAAGAACATTATGTGTAAATATCATTAGGCGTTTATAACATTATGCTGCATTATTATTATGCCAACAGTATTTATGGAAATTAACATTATGGCAAAACATTTATGCCTAATAATATTATGCGTAATGATCATTATGCTGAATTTCGTTATGCCAATGTAAATTATGACAATCTATTTTATGCTTAACATTAGTAAACCCTTTTTAACAATGTCAAGGATTTGATGCGATGTCAAAGTAGTTTAGAGTTGTAGTTAAATTCTGGCAACTTGCTACATTCGTGGACTGTATATTATGTGTAATCTGTTACCACCAATTTGTTTCCAAAGTGTGGCAATCAAAGTTAATAAGGACGACTACTCACCCCAAATTCACTCGCTCCTAATCTCGGTCTTGAGTATAGTTCGTTCAACGCATGGTTATAATGGCACTTCTCTAGGAACGACGCATCAGATGCCCGCGGGAAGTTGCTCTCATCGTCCAGAAGATGCAGAATCCCCACAGGCTTCTTACTCAGCAACTGTATCACTGCAAAAGACAACCAATTTTAAACCCTATTCATGCAAAATAGAAGATGTTTTTAAACAACAAAACATACCCGGAGAGTTGTCATTCCAAGTCAAATTCGACCATTCCAAACGTTCTTTCTGATACTCCTGCTGCTCCAACTTAAATATGTGCTTATTGAAATAATGTTGCAAAGTTTCGTTAGCGTAGTTTATGCAAAGTTGCTCAAAAGAGTTCTCTTCCAAGTCTTCAAATCCAAAGATGTCAAGGAGAGAAATTCTGTGAGCATCGTGTAGGCCAGCGCGGTGAACTATCGAGTTGATTCGGAGGACTAGCCAGCTGAAGAGTGAGGAGTAGAGGGCCTTAGCGAAAGCGTCTCTTGCGTCTAAAGCCTGGTCGATGGGCAGCGGTGACCTCATTCGTTCCGCTCTCGCCGCAGTGACTCTGGTAGTGAGGGCCCTGGCCATTGCCTCTGCCGGCACCTTCAGTAAGTGTGCGGCCCAACGAACCTCCGCGCCCCCGCCTAGCTGCACTCCTTCCTGTCCGTGTCGCAACTGTCTTCTATGAAAATATACATTGCCCAAGTGCAGTACAGCTGCTAAAACTCTTATAATATCTTCTCGTTCTGCGTCTCCAATACCGAGAACCTGCATAGCGCCACATAACGCGGACCAATCAGCGCCAGCGCCTGCGCCGCCTGAGTCTCCACCTTGATTCAAATAGAAATAATGTTCGGCAGTCAGAAGTCCTCTGGACCGCCTTTGTTCTTCATCTAATCCGGCTAGTAGTTCATAGAATACGTGATAGTTCCTTTCTCCAGGAGACTGTGTGACTATTCGGGACTTCTCTAAAAGGTAGTGAGCTACCCTCGCCCCTGCTAAGGAGCCATCTTTGAAATACAATTCCAAGAGTTTTCCGAATCGACTAGAATTGTGGTTTTTTGGTGTTCTTGCATTTCCGAAGGCTTCTAACAGAGGGGCTGCTTCTAAGATTTGTTCGGAGACGGGGGCCCTGCCGGGAGGTGCGGGGGCCACGGCGGCGAGGAACTGGACTGCCAGCTTGGTGGACTCAGTCTTGCCCGCGCCGGACTCGCCGGAGATGAGTATGGCTTGAGGCTGGGGGAGCGCCGCGCGCGCAGCCGCCGCTATGGCAAACAAATGTGGTGGGAGATCGCCTAGCGCCTCTGCTGCGTGGTACCTGGAATGCATAAGTTTGAAATAAATAGAATAGATTATGAAAAAGTTGATTTACATAGCATTTATGTATACAGGTGAGTTGTTACAAAATAATGTTTGGTTCCAGGTGTATTCTACCATTTGGCATGCAATATAAAATATATAAAATAGCTGCAAAACTGTTGCTGTGCTGCATTTGTAATGTAAATGTTAATGAAAAAGTATACTTTATTTACTGGAGGCAGTAGTAATAGGGCTGACGAATTGGATTTTTACCTCCTTGCAGTCTGCAGGCCATACAACGCGTCGACTGGTCTATACGGGTTGACAGCCACCAATATTGACCCCGCATACGTGTATATCAGTCCTTGTTCGTATCGGAGCTTCAAGTTCCACAGCAGGGCGGCTTCGTGTAGGTCGTGGAGCCTCGTCATATCATCCACGCCGGTTGGGCCCAGCTCCTCGCGGGGCCAGACAGGGTCCCCTTCATCTTCACCGTTGCCCATTTGTAGGGCGAAGGTTTGAGGCTGTTGGTGGAAACAAAAACATAGAGCAGTTGCAAACAAATAGATTATAGACGGAAGTAAAGGAGATCATATGATTTGGTCTCTTCGTTCAATTCCGCTTGCACAATTCTAATAATTACCAACATTCGAAACTTAAATCACATTTTAAAAGGAACAGCGAAACGGCAGCAGCTCGGAAAATTATAAAGCCCAACAGCCGTAACTGTGACATAACGTAATGACTCTTCACAATAGTATCAGAGCATCTTTCGCGACCTGCTCCACTGAGATCTTTTCGCTATCGAGATCACTTAAATTCGATACAATTCAACGCTCGCTGCCTTCGCATTTTTGTATTATTTTACTTTAAAAACCGCGTAATGGACTGTACATTGATTTGATTAGGTCGTCATGAAGTATGTCGCTGCATTACCGCGGTGAAGGATGGATAACAATTTGCATAGTGTAACATTTATATTACGGAGCATGGTCGTACTTGAGTAAACATAACATCATTAGTGATCGAGTCAGTATATTGATTAAAGCGATACTGTTAACTGACCCTCATTTATATCGAAGTCACACATTAGCAAATTAAAATAGCCATCTCCATTACACGCTGACAGCTGATCATTAAGTACGAAGCATATGCAACAAGTAATGGCTCTATTATAATTAATGGTGTCGATTATGAAGATTTTTGAATGATTCTGTTAACAGAAACGAATGCGGATCTGCATAATAATATGGCTGTCGGCTGTGTATTGAAATCAATTTCATACATGTGAATGACAATCATATAAAATGCAGTTTTATTCAAATCTATTGAAATTAAACGACCGTAACTAAAGGGGACTAAATGGTTCATTAACTTAGTTCATTCATTGAAGTAAGTAAATTGTTGTAATCTGAATTGATACGAAAAATATGTAAAAACAATTACATTGTGTACAAGGATATCCAGGCACATATCTTTCAATGATGATACAGACATAGGTCTCCGCCTTCTCATACTTTTGTTTGAACTCGGCGATTTCTCGCTACACGACCTCGGCATGGGCACTTTCTTCATGATCGACTTGATATTCTTCGTGTCACAGCTGTTCTGTCGTCGAGACACTAAACGAAATCGACATGAGGAATTGCAAGAGTTGCTAGACATGCAAGATTTCTGAGATTCTGGTGAGCTGTGCGGTGTCGGCGCAAAGCGGACACGCATCGGCCAACACGACAATTTGATGAACCGCACTTATCTAGATTTCGTATAAAATTATTGAACGCGTGCTGTTGTATCTTAATGTGATAATTTATCTGCCATATTTATCACGTGTTTACGTATTAATTTCATGTCACGTTTCAGTCATTGTAACCTAATTACCACTGTCTAAAACTTCTTTTTTCTTCACTAGAACATCACTGTTTCCACTACTTTCGTGTGCACTAGTTTTTAGTAAGAATTCAAGTGAGAAAACCGCAAATCGTTTTATGGAATTAAACGTATCCCGCAAAAGTGCGTTGCGCAGTGGTTGGCTAGTGGAAGCTAACTGATTGTACCACATACCATGGGGTATAGAGAACTGTTATGGTGTAGCTCTTAGGATAACGGCCTACTGCCTGGACCAGTCGAGATTAAGTAACACGTTGAGATTACTGCTTTCCTTTCTGTTATATTGATTGACTATAACGATATAATCGGAGTTTGCATTAAAGATTGACGATATTGAAACATATCGTACGGTTTTTGTTTTTTTTATACTTATGGTTAATTTAGATTTTAAGTAATTAAACAAGTTAGAATAACACTTGCTTCGAATCAAGTCAAATCATTTATTTGCTTGAATATGGGTACATGAGGTGATACATACAACAAAGTTCTTTAACCATATACTACCTACACAGGTGTGCAAATATCTTTTATAATTATTTAGAGCATTATTCGTTAATCATCTACTAGTGATGCTATAGGCTATTAGTAGCTCTGTGCATTCTCCTCACCTTGGTGTTGGAAATCTAAATTCTGTCAGTCTAAAACTTGTGCAGTCACTGTCAGTAGCGTTCATATGTCCTTAGTTATCTAAGTTACTACCGTCACGGTACTGTTCCATCCTTTTCGGAACAGCTACACATGCACACAATTGTACTAAGTTTCATTTCCTTATACTGACACAAATGTTCATGAAGTCCACGACTATATCTGTATGAATGTTGTGTTTCTTCTCCTACCTTTGATTCAAGTCCAAAGATAGAGAAGCCTATAAAACTAACGTAAGAAAAACATTTTGTTAGTTAAAATTATACAGGGTGTTAGGGTAGACACCGTTATCCTTGAAACTAGTGGTTTGGTGTCATCTATAATATACTTTTTCTAAGGGACAAACTTTAAAATCGCAAAAAAAAAATCAGCTGTTCCATACATTTTGTCGATTTTAGTGAACACAAATGTATGGAACAGCTGATTTTTTTTCCCATAGAAAAAGTATATTATAGATGACACCAAACCACTAGTTTCAAAGATAACGGTGTCTACCCTAACACCCAGGAGTAGCTTTATCAGTCGGTAATTAACTACTTCGATGAATAGTTTAACTGTTTAATTAATCATCACAATATTTGCGTGCAGTTATTTTAGAAAATCAAACACCGAGAAAATCAAGATCTCAAATTACAGCTGCAGTCTGCGAATTAGATTACCTAATGGTTATTAAATATTACTTAATTTGCCGATACTTTCGGTTCCTGTGCTTACCTCAGCCCGGGAAGTTGTAATTCTTTACCTACTTTTAGAAAACTAGCCGTCGATAATCGTGGACGAGGTCTGGTGGACATGTACAGTCACGGACTTTAATTGATAAGCCACCTTCAAACTTTTAAATTTTACAGTTTCATACATTCACGAGATTACACGATTAAACACGAACTCAAACCGCACGCTCGTAAACAAGATGACAAATAAATTTCTTATAATCGGAAATAGTCTTATCCATAGAGATTGACCTAATAAGTTCTCAATGATAAAAATAAATAAAATGTTGCATTAAGTTTATCCAATCTGTTTGATACTGACCTCCTGAGCTTATTAACTCAATTATTCTGAAAAATATCTGAAGACAGTGACAGTTGAAATGTCGATGTCAGAGACGTTAATTTCGAAGTTGTCGAAATGACTATTAATATTTCTCCGTACGCTAACGTTACTATCGCTACGCTTAAACAATCGTTGCTAGGTTACTGTTGCTAGACCTGCAATTGGTTGACTTTGGGTAGTCACTCTGCTGTCAAGTTTGTAGTTCTGGCTCTCAGGTTAGCCAACCGGTAAAGTTATTAAATATAATTTTCTTCTTCTAATACGAAGACATTATGACTTTCCGTGTCGGGAACCGAATAATCCCGATTTGCATTACACGGCTAAAATACGAACAGTGCCAGGTGGCTCATCAATTAAAGTCCGTGACTGTACAATGTGAGAATTAGATATGGTGATTAAAATTGGGAACAAGTTCGTAGGTACATTCGGTATGAAATGCGTCCATAATTAACTCAATTGCCCGCAATAAACAAAAATATACTTTGACTGTTTTGCGAATGCTACAGCAGGTGACATACGGGTCGAAACATTACCGTTATAGAAAAAACTGTAAACGAGTTGTGACTGAGGAGTGGACATGTTTTAGTAAGTATAGACTCCTGTCCATTCACCTTTTAGTAAAACAAAGCAGTTTGTCATAAACTATACTCCATTTGAAATAATATTAGACATTTAAACAAACCTTTTTACAGTCCGTTCAACCGATTTTGACTTCTATACCGTAGGCATAAGGATAGCATTAAAAGTAAAATAAGTTACACAATACCAACTGCCTACTGCGGCTGCCATTTGTCATGCCACCAACGCAATAGAATTCGAAATCGGTTGAACGGACTGTAATGTCTTATCTTATTTCGAATGGAGTATAGTTTCACACATTTGCAACTAATAGAAATATTTTATGACAGACAATATCAATAAAACCTAATCAATGTACTAGGCGGGCATAAATTATCAAGAAGTAGTGGAGTGGTTGAATCAACTCTCTATCAACATTCCGTCGACGGCCTTGCGATCAGCTGAATTCCTTTTCTCGCCAATCACGATGGAACAATGTTCACTGCTAGTCTTTGTTGCGATTATTTGCTTTTGTATTAACAAATAATGGGCCCATTAGCTAAGATTTCCGTTTTATTGGACGAAATGGCGGAAATAAGGTGCATAGAGGTCGCATGATCGCGGTGACCTTGGTCAATCAAGCTGCACTGAATGCACGACCGGAATATTACATGGATTAAGAAGAAAAATAAAACGTTCGTCGCATCGACCTTGTGCTGCAAATTATGAGGATCGGAATGTTTAATAGTGAAGTCATTGATCAAATACATCAAAACAAGAATTCTTCCCAGATCTACTTAGTTGGATGTAAGGCTTTTTCAGACATTGTTTGACATAAGAGGACATGTAAAACGTTAGACGTGTATTTCTCTATATGTATAAGTAGTTTGCCATTCATCCCCGAAAGGGGATAATTCTGAAGTTGGCGGGTGGTTGCTCAGACATTTACGAAGGTCATTGAAAAAAATACGCGGCACCTAAATTGTTGTTTCGATGCTGTCAAATACTATTGAAGAAACTGATGCTATCACAATAAAAACACTACGATTAATGTAGTAATAACTTTAATAAATACTAAACCATTGTGTGAGATGCAATCAATATTTTAATGTGAACAATAAATTAATAGAAATGATGCCATCACGTTTTGACACCGAGCTGCAGTGTATGTACGTGACTGTACCTCCTACATACTCTTAGAGTCGTGACGTAACTGCGTGCGTTGAATAGTTTCATGTGCGATGTGATGGTACTGTCATAATCACAATCATGACTATTTTGTCAAGGAGTTATAGCATTCCTGTTATGAATTACCGATACTCTTTTTTTTTGGACAATCATTCATTGTTACTGAAGATCTTCGAAGAAGAGACGTTGGCAGGGTGTATTAATCACCTTCAATTTATATATTGACCTCTTATCATAGGCGCGGATATTGCCATAAATCGAAATATTTTCAATTTTGTTAAGTATCTAACTGGTAGTGTCCTCCCATACCTATTAACACTGTTATTTGAAATTATTTTAAAAGCCCATTATTTTTAAAAGAGTAACCAAGGAGTTTCTTCCCGACTCTTTTCCGTCAGAACAATTGGAACGGGTGCACCTATAGCTTCTGACGTTTCATCATAGTGCTTATGTGAAATAAAATATTTTGATTATTTTGATCGGGTTCTAGCCCAAACTCAGGGCTGCCACTTAGAATTACCTGATAGAAAGCCTACTAAGCACATTATGTGAGCACTATGTACTTACCTACCTTAAAGCTACCATTTACTAGGTACGTCTTTCATTGACTTGAATGTGCCCTGGCGGCTAAGAGTATGTCATGCTCACTCAAATGTCTCGCTGATGGTGGCGCGTGTGTTGGATCATTAAGTTCCCTTCAAAATGGTTGAGCTGAATGGTGCTGATCCATGCGTCATGTTCGTGAACGGGCGCCGCCAGTAGGGACTGGTCATCTCTAAGCTGCCACGGCTTATTTTTAATTTATTTTAATTTTTGAATTGTTTTTTATCTTTACGGACGCTTTTAACGTGCACGTCTCTTTTTTTTTTCTTTTTTACATTGTTCTCACATGTTTAATTTCAAATGAATGATGTAACCAATATATTGTAACAAAATTTTGATTTAAAAGAGTGTCCGTGGAGTTTCTTGCCCGTTCTTCTCCATAGGAACCTACTACGCTTTGGAATGGGCAACTAGCTTCATTTTTTTGACTGACCGACCCCTTGACAATTCAAAAGTACCTGTAATTGGTTTATTTGAAATAAATGCTTTGAGTTTGAGTTTGAGTTTGACTAAGACCCATTTATACCACAAATCATTAAATGCATCTAAAATATCTCTCCGTCTCTCTCATCTTCAAACGATTGGCAGAAACAGATCGATGTTTTATATAAATTACGCGAAACGCCTTTATTGGTTTGTGGTGCAAGTGGGCCTAAGTATTGCCACTCATATAGGTTTTTTTACCTGTCCATTAAGATGTGCGGACACGAGCAGCACCCTCGCAGCTCGGTGCACCTCCACGAGCTCTCCGGGCAGCGGTGCGGCGGCGCCCGGCGGCTGGAACCACACCGAAGCACCCTCCGACCACTCTGACAGGCCCCCGGAGCCCGCCATGCTGTGGAAGAAATGAAATGTCAAGATACTGTTGTTTTAGGAGTTTGTTTTGAGGTAGCGTTTTTTCGTAGTTTTTGTGTGGTCGACATGTAGTAGATGCAAGGGCCATTTATAATTTAGTTTTTTAAACCAGACGCTTTACTCCAATTATAGATGAGTATACCAAGAAACTCTGAATCGAACATTTATTTATTTGTTATATTATTAGGAGACGAAGTAATCGTAATGGGTTGTCGTAATTAAAAGAATCAGTTAAAAATTAAGTAATTATTTATTAATCAAGGTAGTCGAGTTCGTAATTTTAATTAAATACAACAGGCACATAAAATTAATATAACACATTGTGATAACAAGTTAACGAATAAAATCTATTCGAACTGTCACAGGTAGATAGGTGACGGTGCGCAGCCGCAGCCGCACGGCGGAGACGACGTGAAGCAGATGGGGGTGGGGGGAGGTGGCTGCACGCAGAACGGCTCCAGAGGAGGCGGCTGGATGCACATCGATGGCGGCATCGGAGGCTGCACCATAACTGGAGGTAGAGGAGGAGGTTGGACGCTGATAGGCGCAGGAGGGGGAGATTGCACACACATCGGTGGTGGGCACGGCGGCTGCACAGTGATAGGTGCTGGCGCGGGCAACTCAATCACCATAGGAGGCTGCGATGGCGGCTGGACCATCATCGGAGGTAATGGCGGCGGCTGTACTGGCATCGGCGGTAGAGCAGGCGGCTGGATCATTATCTGTCCCAATGGTGGCGGTTGCACTACAATCGGCGGGGGAGCAGGCAGCTCAATTATAAACGGAGGTGGCAGCGGCAAGTCTAAGTAAATCGCTGCTGGCATTGGAGGGTTGACGTACATCGCTGGTGGACAGGGAGGTGTCACACACATTGGAGGAGGTGGTGGAGGAGTTACACAGATCGGAGGAATGGCAGGCGGAGTTATAGTCATTGGAGGTAATGGTGGAGGATTGACCATCATAGGAGGTGACGGAGGGGGATTGATGGTGATTGGAGGAGGACAGGGTAGTTCCAACATCATTGGAGGTAAAGGAGGAGGTTGGATTTGCAGCGGTGGTGGCGCTGGTAGTGTGACGTAAACTGGGCAGGCCGGGGGAGCCGGTATGTTCAGAGGAGGAGAGCAGCAGGCGCACGGAGGGGGTTGTGTCATATACGGACTTGCTGCCATTACTGGTGGTGTTGCGTAGGGCGGGTAGTAATACTGGGCGCTTGCAGCATGCTGTAAGTAATGGAAAATAATTTATTCAACAATGAGCCACTCACAAAACAAACCAATGCATCCAAGCGCAAGTTACATTTAATCATCATAATAATAAACAAATACTTAGAAACATTCACAGATAGCAACTATGTTATTGAAAATATAAAGCAAACAAAACCTTACCTGACCAATCGCTACTAATAGTAGGACAAACATTTTTGTAGACACCGCCATCGGAGCCCGATGAACTTGAACTTGTCTAAACCCACCAAAATACCCTGTTTTATATCCATATATTACTCCAGAATTGTATGCAACACCGATATAAAACTATGCAATCTTGATTAACAAATATTCATTTCAAGTAATATTTGTTGCTTATCGAATACGTAATCTAGAAGCATAAGTAGTGGAAATGTAAGTAAATCACGTTTTAACGCAGATAAGGATATTACAAAGATGTTTCGACTAAATGCCGCAGTGTTATTTGAATTTTGTGAGAAACAAGTAGTGCCAAAAGTGGAACCCTGCGAGACGCCCAAGGATGCGCTTTATTCGAATTCGTATAGAAAGAAGACAAGAAGAGTTGGCTGGAAGCAGAAGTAAAGTGTGTGACATAAGGAACGCACAAGACTACGAAAATAACAGACTGAGGAGAAGGAATCCTGTCAAACGCTGTGATGGTGAAAGGGAAAAAAAGCAAGCTAATATAAAGCTTGCATAAACAAGATGATCTACGAGTTAATTGTTGAGCAGAGTAATTCATCAACTCGTCCTACCAGGTCCACATTGTAACAAAGCGTTTCATTATGAACACCATTATAACTGATTGTAAATATTCGATATAAAACCTCAAGATGACAGCTTGCTCTATAACTCCAAGAGCAGACATGACAGAATGATTTAGAGATTACAAAGAGAAAACTGAACTCTTGCTTATGTCATTGTAAATCTCAGATTGCGTTATTGAATCGATCGTTCGTAAGATTTATTGGTAATCGATCGTAAATAAGAGTGAACTTTTTGCGATTAATGATTTCATTGATCATCGTTCATTGCTTCGTACGTAAAAGTCGATAAGGATTTATAGTGTGTTGATCTTTAAAATTAGTGTTTAATATAACAATATCTTTATGCTTGTACTTCTAAAGTTTTTATTGATAATCTTGCCTGGCCGACATTTTAAACAAAAGTTTTCTTATATGCAGATCATGTGCATAGTAAACGAATTCATCTCATCATGTGATCACTCGGTTTTCCCTGTTACTCCATTGCCGTCTCGACTGCCGTGATGACTAACACTAAA
This sequence comes from Lithophane ornitopus, assembly GCA_948473465.1. Classification (NCBI taxonomy): domain Eukaryota; kingdom Metazoa; phylum Arthropoda; class Insecta; order Lepidoptera; family Noctuidae; genus Lithophane; species Lithophane ornitopus. The sequence continues at coordinate 3,810,185 of OX419622.1, forward strand.
CTATGCGAAGATAATTGTGTTCAACTTTTCTTCGAGAATTTTTCCAGTCAGGTAAACATGAAAATGAAAAACAAAGATAATATTCTACAGAAATTAATAGGTACTAACAGCAGAATAGTTTATCATTTCAGAGAATTCTTAGCAAGAGCACATAAATATCACTCGAAGTTAACGCAAACATAATCTACAATTATTGCATTTTCTTGAAAGCATGACGATAGTACAGGTATTTAATTAACAACGAATTGATTTATGGTCACATTTGTTGTTTAATTAGTGGACGCAATGCTTTGATTTATACGCTCAAGAGTAAAATAACAAAATCGTAAAAACTAATTAGCTAGTTATCTGCAGAACGGGTTTATGGAACATCTCTCCGTCGGAAATGGTTTTCACTTTCTGTTCCTACGTCACTTGACATTCAGGTGCTATTAAGGTCCATTAGTAGTACTATGTAAGTGCTTAAGTAGAAATCAGCTCACTTCGCTTTTCTTGCATGGGAGGCAGCTCTGTGGGAAATCTGGTGAATAGGGAACATTCTCACTCGTTATACATGACAAAGTTAAGGAATTGAAAAAGCTTTGAATACATAATGTTTCTTTATAAAAGGCCTAATTTTTACTAACTTCTGTGTGTAGTGGTTCGTTATTATGACGTGTTAGCACCATTTTCAAAATCTTCACCACTTTTATCAGCCTTCATTGAGCACCTAAAAGCCATTTTGATCTAACGGTGCTATGCTATATCCTGTTTTCTGTTTTCAAATTAAGTAATTCATACACATATTATTTTCTATGGTTCTATCAACGAATACGCACTGTCAATTCGCAATAAACTTTCTCTGACATCTATTGCAACAAATACTACACACAACGCCATTTAGTTCGAAATATGTATTCTAAACGCAATATCTTTTCTCTCAAACTCGTCTCGTCTTTGAGCCTCTTTCCTTCCAACACAGACACAACAAACAGCTGATTCAACATCAACACATTAACATAACCATTTCTAATGTTATTCTCGTCGGCATATATATCAAACGCAGCCATGACGACCCAAAAAAAGTTCATTGGATCCGGGAAACAATGGTCGGAGAGCCACTTCCGTCTGCCAAAGACGTGGAACTGAGCCCACCTCTGATGCATACCAATAGATATAACCCGATCGATTGGGAAAGGTATCTAGACACGCACATGTTATAAATTAAAGAGTGCGTTTTCTAACAGTCGGGTTATTGCAGTGTTGTGTATTCTGGCTTCGCCTCGACCTCAAGAGGTAAGGCTTTCTACACGCACGTTCGCTGCGTCCATAAGTTGATCTTAGGTGTCGAGTAAATAATTAATAGGCGAACTCATTACAAGTTAAGTTGTTGGAGAATGTCATGGTTAAGTAAGATTAGCAAGTTTTATGAGATTCAAAGTTAAAAACATGAACGTGATAAGAAACACAGACATAGAAAATATGACTCAGTTTGAATAAATATTCAACAATAGTACATAGCATTAGGTACTTGATGTAGGTACTTACGCTTTGGTATTTATTATTGATATTATTAAGTAAATATTAATTAAAATTCTGTGGTATGTCCAAAAACAGAAGTTGTTTGTTTTATAACTTAAGTTGAATTTCACCAAGGCATCATACTCGGCCCGGGGCCTACGGCCCACCTTCGGTAAACGTAGTTGACGTAGTAAGAAGTGATTCACAAAACTAATGCAGGATTCAGAACACGTACGATATGTTTACAAAGTTCAAGAAAAACTCGATTCAAAGTACACAAGACCATAACCTTGGTTACTATGAGTAGATTTCCATTTGTTTTTTTTAGCTCCTGCCTTTTTTTACAACCTACAAATAAAACAATTAGCTGCTTCATGAAATTATCTCGGATAGCTGCGCCCCGCGGTTTTACCCGCGTAAGTCTCGATCCCGTGGGAATATCAGGATAAAAAGTATCCTATGTGTTAATCCAGAATAAAAACTATCCGTTTGCCAAATTTCATCCAAATCCATTCGGCTGTTTTTGCGTGAAAGAGTAACAAACATCCATCCATCCATCCATACTTACCTACTTAACTTTACAAATTAGGCTTATAAGCCCGTTTGAAACAAATTATAAATGCATTTATTGTTAAACGCATTCAAAACGTCGTTCTGTCTGTGTCATCTTCAAACGATTGACGGAAGCGGAACGATGTTCTAGTTTAGCGATTAATAGCTCATACAGACTGGCGCGATATCGCGCCAATCTGGAAGGGCCTTAACGCATTTCGTGAGTTGAGGTGCAAGCGGGCCTTTGACAACGAAATTACCTACCGAAATAGACTTCATCCAAAGCAAAGATCAATGAGATATGCAAAGTATGGAGTGCCTTTTCCCAGCAGTGGGAAAGTCAGTCAGTGTGGCTGTGGGGTAATATTTTACTAGTTTTACAATTTAGAAATCTGAGTATAATCTGAGAGCATATGTTGTTGAGGACGATAAAGGCTCGTGCAAACAGACGCGATATCGCGGGCGCGACAGGCAGCGGTACCTTTGTCGACAAAGGCACCGCTGCCTGTCGCGCCCGCGATATCGCGTCTGTTTGTACGAGCCTTTACTCATGAACATTATGCGAGTGTGGACACAAAGGGCCGGTCAAGCAGTTAGATTGCCGAGGCCGCACAGTAAGTACTACCCTACCAGGCATTGTTATTAAGTACGCAGGTCATGCATTAGAAATCTGAGTGCTTCTACAGCCTGATTGTTAAGATTTGTCACTAAGCTTTCAAGACAATTATAAAGAGACATCTATTCTTCACATCTATACATAAGAAAATAAAGGATGGCGAAGGGAAATTACAATAATAAAGAAAGATATAATGACATGTATGCGTATAGGCATAGAATAGAATACTCTTTATTATGTACAGTCACGGACTTTAATTGATGAGCCACCTTAAAACTTTTCAATTTTACAGTTTCATATATTCAGGAGATTACACGATTAAACACGAACTCAAACCGCACGCTCGTAAACAAGATGACAAATAAATTACTTATAATCGGAAATAGTCTTATCCATAGAGGTTGACTAATAAGTTCTCAATTATAAAAATAAATAAAATGTTGCATTAAGTTTATCCAATCTATTTGATACTGACCTCCTTTGAATCAGAGCTCATTAACTCGATTATTCTGAAACTTATCTGAAGACAGTGACAGTTGAAATGTCGATGTCAGAGACGTTAATTTCGAAGTTGTCTAAATGACTATTTTAATATTTCCCTGTACGCTAACGTTACTATCGCTACTCTTAAACAATTGTTGCTAGGTTACTGATGCTAGACCCGCAATTGGTTGACTTTGGGTAGTCACTCTGCTGTCAAGTTTTTAGTTCTGGCTCTCAGGTTAGCCAACCGGTAAAGTTATAAAATATAATTTTCTTCTACTAATACGAAGACAATATGACTTTCCGTGTCGGGAACCGAATAAACCCGATTTGCATTACACGGCTAAAATACGGACAGTGCCAGGTGGCTGATCAATTAAAGTCCGTGACTGTACACCATAAAAAAATACAGATATAAATGTAGAAATTAAGATTATAATTGGCATAAGTAATGATTTGGATGAAGAAACGGTATACGTAGTTACTAAGCTTTAACAGGATATCCGAGATGTTTAAATTAACACAGCAGATTATAATAGACATGTCAATGACAGAAATAATAAACACTTTTTAACATTGAAATGCAGGTGCATAAAACTACTATTGAATACCAAACAATCGCTTCTTTTTAAGCAGCTGCAGAAATATAATGACCGAATGAAATCGTGTCAATGCTAGCAAAAAATAGATCATTTAATAATATAAAAGTGGCATAGAAGCAAAGGCATTCGCATGCTGAATTAATACATAACAAAAACTGTATAACACAACAACGGGTAATATCAATTTAAAGAAAAAATACTCCAAATGCTACGCTTGGACGCATTTCGGATTCTTATCACGGAGAATGTAAAAAAATGGTAGACAGTCACCTTTTTGAAGTGGTCACACAGATAGACGAAGATAGAGAAAAAGAAATGCAGTTTTTGCGAGCTCATACGCTTTTAGTGGTCCATTAGCAATAAAATAATAATCATTTAGAAACGATAGTAGCACTTGCAAATCTACTTTCATCACTTTCATTAGCAATCATTGTGGTCATACACAATTGCCTATCAATATTTTCTTTTAAAATAGTATTGTGAATGCGCGAATTGCACGTCATAAAACATGTTTTGGCCTCACAAGGCGGTTCCGTTACAGCTAGCAAAAATTGTGGCACGTCGCCCGAGGCTGTAGTATCGACTCGACCGTTTTCAATCTTTTTAGTTTATTTTCTAAATGGTAATCAATTTTTATGTCGAATTTGCATATTATCTCGTAGAAATTAAACGATATCTAAGACAATTTTGGCGATATTAATTAGCAGGAACCACATAATTTAGGCCTCTATATAATTAAACCACAATAAATTCGACAGTTTATTTATATCCTTCTGATAGTTCTCGATTTAGAGATGAAATTTTGCCAGATACTGATAATTTTAATTGTGTAACAGCTACAGACTCAACCAGTTGGTGCATGCGAATATTTTTTCTTCTAATTATATGTTGCTCAACTTTGCCGTAATTAGTGGCTGTTATAGCATAATTGAAGTAAGGAATTACGGTGATTGCGTTATATTACATCACTGACACGGTGTATCGACTTTTACATTAAACTAACGAGAAATAGCGAGAGCGACACTTAAAATGTCAAAATAGAATCGTGAAATGTCAAAGTTGACAAGAGACAATGAAGCGACCTTTGCGGTACTTTACATTTCATTTGATTGATATCTTTCACAATATTCACAACTTAACACTGTTTTAGGAATCTCTTTGACTCATCTGTTCCTATTTAAAATGCATTGTTTTACCAGTAATTTCTTGAACTATTTCAGAGCACCTGTGAAATAATTACTTTTCTATAGACGTATATATAGCTTTTCTTTGATCATAGCTTCTCTATATACCTACCGACATAACGAACTAATAGAGAAGTATGGAAGAAAAGGTCATGATGCACCGACCCCAAATAAACGGCGATTAGGACAAGAGATGATGAGCTGTCTATACATATTACTGCACACTTTAGATCACCTTATATCACCTACAACGGCTACAACTAGTCAGTTCAAACTTTATTTCTCCCTAGCAAAAGTTTGGTTCTAGTTACGAATTCCCAACATTATTTCCAACTTCATTTTCTTAGAATCTAAACTAACATTTTTGTAGTGTTTCGTCATTATGTCCGTATCTATCTATCCGTTGACATAATCACCGGCCTTCACCTTCAGAGTCGGCTGCATTTTTCTCAGCAATCATTTGACTTGCTAGTACCGCACTAGCATCCATTACAATTAAATCACCTTTAATTACCCACACGTGTTGCTAGTTCACGATTTATGCTAACACTGTTTGTAGGGCTTTTTGTTTTTTTTTTGGGTGGGAAATCATCATATGACTTCTCCCGCTCTGGGCGGAGCGGAAGGGCGTGTCAGACTCTTACTGACTAAAACCCACCCGTGTTCCTTCAGGGTCCCGGTATCCCTTTCAGACTATTCCGCAACCCTGGCAGGCATCGGTCCTAACGGACCCCGTCAGGTGTGCTGACATCTCTTTGAGGAGTGCGTGGAACACGACGCGCCATCGACCCGGGCCTGGTCCTTATCGGACGGCGAGCTACCCATTGCTCGCCGTCCGCAAGCCCGCGCCTATGGTGGCCGGGAATCCGCCTGGGATTCCCGACGCCCAGGGTGTCTCCAGCGGCGGCGGTTAGGGGCGTGAGGGCGCAGGCTTTGCCTCTCCTTCACGCGTTCCGCCTCCTCCTTCGCGAGCATCACTGCTTCGCAGAAGGAGGTGACCGCCTCCCATGCCCTGTCGCTCCGTACCATGGCCTGGACCAGGGCCGGACGCGAGAGGTCAGTGCTGCCAATCGCATCCACGAGGACACGGCGGTGCTCCGCCCAAGCAGGGCACACCTCCACCGTATGCTCCACCGTGTGCTCCGGACGATCCGCACAGTGGTGAACTGTTTGTAGGGCTGCAAGTCTGAATTGTTGTGGTAGTACTGCAGTTTTTAGTAGCTGGAGATTAGATAACTGTAATATGTTTAGTAGACTCTCGTCGTGACCAGGCAGTAAATACACTATAATATTAAGCCTTTTTTGTTGACATGAATAAGTACATAACAAAAACTTTCAAGTTCTACGTTTTTAAATTGGTCAGGAGTATAAAACAGACTTCAGGCATAAAGCGTTGCCAGATACGTCTTTCCAAATATTGGGAGTTAAGGTGGATGCGCTAGGGTAGCCCGCGAAATTCAAACTTTCTTACGTTTTTTGCAATTTGCAGGTCGGTATCAGGTTGTATGTTGATCTAAATATTATTAGCGGCCGTAACAAATATGGATTTACAGAATTATAAACATTAGAATCAGCAATACAACTCTCTAAGTTCTTGTAAGTGTATTGAATGAAAATTTCATGAAATCGTCAATCAATACACTTACATGAACTTAGAGAGTTGTATTTTTGTATTGCTGATTCTAATGTTTAAAATTCTGTAAATCCATATTTGTTACGGCCGTTAATAATATTTAGATCAACATACAACCTGATACTGACCTGCAAATTGCAAAAAACGTAAGAAAATTTGAATTTCGCGGGCCACCCTAGCGCATCAACCTTAAATGAAAAAAAAAAGCGGGACTGGGACGAAAACATCGGGACGTAGAAAAAAATTATAAATATGGTTACAATCCTTTAATTCAAAACCATACTTCAATAAGATCAATCAACCTTAAGATTTACTACTACTCTACTATATAAACACACGATACAACACGTATTTTGAGCTTGATTTGCTGCCTAAAACATGTTCTTTTCTTTTAGGACAAATCTATAAAACATCAAGGCAATGGGTGTAAAAGCGGGATTTTGGGCGTGCCGCTCAGGGTGCTGGCGGGATGCGGCACGAGAGAGCTTAAAACGGGATGTCCCGGCAAAAACGGGACATCTGGCAACACTATGCAAAACCTACTATTACGTTCCTACTAAAAGACAAGCATTCAACCATTTTAAGACTGCGCTGAAGCTTTACAAAATTTAAAAGCTATGACTTTGCTTGCCTATCATGAACAACCAATCTTGTTGAAATTGTGCTAATGCTTCGTAGAATGCTTAATATTTGTGAATACCCAGACCAGAAAGTAGTCCAAATTTGATAAACAATACCTGTAAAGTGGAATCATGTATCTGGTCCACAAACATCTTAATTTTGTCCGCACATTCCATCCGTACAACGCTTGAATGGGCTTTGACTAATTCGTACCGCATTGTTTACTGATGATTACTCTAAAAACTAACAACTGTTAGTAAAAGTACAATTTCTACACTTTTACGATTTAAAATGTTTTGTACGAAAGTAGCAATTATCTGTGATATGATTGGCGTAAGACAGAAGGAATTAGCCACAAATAAAAATTATTAATTTCTGTGTTAAGAATTTTAAGATCACACATTCCTGATTCAATCATTCAAGCCGAGATTCGACAGTTCAGTTTTTACAGCCAGTAAACAAAGATAATTAAATATAACAATGATTTAAAATTATGAAATAAGTACAGCTCGGCAGAAAATGCACGTCATCACGTTAGGGAATGGTTGCGTCCATTCCGCGTGGGTAAACACTTACATAATTTCAATATCTCCGTACATTTTTCTGTTCATAATTAAAGAAGTGCAACATAATTCATTGTTAAACGTGGCGTATCTGATTTTATTTCATTGCATAAGCGATGCTTCAGTGTGGGATCGAGGGCAGAGACAGACTTGCGCTCGCGCATCGGTGTCAGTGGAACAATAGTACATACACTCAGTGGGGGAAGGAAGTGTCAATAATTAATAGAAAATGAACCACCTTTTGTGTACTCAAGTGAGATTCCATAATGGATTACTTAGTTTCGGAAAGACAGAGACAGAGAAATGCATAGACATACTTATAATAATGACTTAAAGACAACAGGTGGTTGATAAAGTTGTCTTGGTCCAATTTCTCTGCAGAAAACATAACCTAGAAACAAATACATCGGCCAAATAGATTGAACGTCAAATATCTGCCAAGACTCTTACATCAAAACCTGCATGTTTAAGATGCATGTTCAGAGCAAACCACTTGACGTAACGGAGTCAATCACCCAACATAAAGTGCAAAGTAAAAGTTGTGCGTTACGACAATAGAACCAAAGGCGCCATTGACAGCACTTAACCTTGGCAAGTGGAGCATTTTCCAAATAAACCAATTTGTCAGTTTTGTAATTAAATAATTTAGTATGTCGACAATTTGTGGGGCGAGAGGCGTGAAAACGTTGCGTTAGAGTTTTGTCACGGGACAAGGAACTGTCATGCTGTGTGGCTGCAGGGCTGACTTTGCCCAAACCAGTTAGACTGCATTACAATATTGGCAGCTATAGGTACAAGTATAAATTTGACCAAAGGTATTGTCTTTCTAGATTGACCATCATAATCATCATATCACAAAATAGAGAGGTACTTAGTTAAAAGAAGAAATAGGAAGGATCCTAATTGATTAGCTTTTTATTGTCTGTATTACCAAGGATGATGACAATAAAAAGCGAATCAATTAATCTTCTCTTATTAGGAGAAAACTCTAAGACAGTTAATGATCAAAGGAGAACTGGAGAACAACTTTAATCATCAAAACCAGCACATTACAAACCTGTCACACCAGCCCTTTGACAAATATTACCAACTGACAATGAAAGTAAACTAAGCAAGGACAGTAATGATATCAAACAAATCGATCGGCCAGCTCCCGAGCACTAATTTCATAACTTTCAAGTTACTCCGGTCGAAGCTAATGTACTCAAACCGGTATCACAGCATATCAATCAGCACACAATTATTGCAAAATTACGGCTTGTGAAATAACCAGTGTAATGAGCATTGTAATGACCCACCGTAACAGCTGATCAAGTTTGTGTTTAATGGAATTTCACTAATCTTATTACAGGGGCTGGTTGCAATGTAGTTTTATTTGCATTTCAATGCAGAGCAATTTTCTAAGCATTGATTTATTTGAATAATAGGTCTTTACCTATGAAATTGCCGTTTTGTATGAAAAAATTTAAACGAATTTTTTTCATGAATTTTTTATTTGTATTAATCGAAGTAATCACCCATGCAATCAATGCATCTTTGCCATCGCAGTGGCAGTTTATTGATGCCCTTCTTAAAGAAATCAGTTGGACGGGAGGCAACAAATTCTTCAAAGGCATTTTGTACTGCCTCTCGGGTATTGAATTTTTTTCCCGCCAAGAAGTTATCCAAATTCTGGAAAAAGTCGTAGTCTGTAGGCGCAAGGTCTGGTGAGTAGGGCGGATGACGGAGAGCTTCCAACCCCAGTTCTTGCAACTTGGAGACCGTCTGCTGTGCAGTATGAGGTCGCGCGTTGTCGTGCAGGAGCAGCGGAGACGAGCGATTGACCAATGCTAGTTGGAGATGCGCCAGCTTCTCCATCATTGTGTTCAGTTCTTCACAGTACACATCTGCAGTAATGCTCACCCCGTTTGGTAAGAAGCTGTGATGAATCACACCGGCGCTAGACCACCAAACAGTGACCATCACTTTTCTAGGGGTAAGTTTTCGTTTAGGGCATTGTTTAGGTGCTGAACCAGGTTCCAACCAACTTGCTGAGCGCTTGCGGTTATCAAACAGAATCCATTTTTCATCGCAGGTAACAATGCGGTTCAAAATTCCTTCATTTGTGTGTCTGTTGAGCAGTGCAAGGCACGTCTCGACGCGTACTTCGCGCTGGCGATCATTGAGTTCGTGGGGCACCCATTTGTCAAGCTTTTTTACCTTGCCAATTTGACGCAAATGGACCAATATTGTTTTGACGCTAACGTCGAAAGCTGCTGCTAATTCAGCCGTAGATTGTGTATCATCAGCTTCCACAATCGCCTTTAATTCGTCATTGTCGACCAAAATCTTCGGACGACCGCGAGGTTCATTTTTCAGGTCGAAATTTCCAGAACGGAAGCGAGCAAACCAATAACAGGTGGTGCGTTGGTTTGTAGTGTTAGCTCCGTAAACGTCGTTGATGTTGCGTGCCGCTTGTGCCGCGTTGCTGCCACGACGGTACTCATATTCCATAATTACTCGAATTTTTAACGTATCCATGATGACGAAAAAGATTGAAATGCGATGAAAATGTAACACTAATCAATAAAGAAATGACTGCTTTTGGAAAAAAAAACCATGTTTTTAAAATAAAATTAATTTGAAATTAGAATTCTTAGCCAAACAAAAATTATTTTGATTTGAAATGGCCAGTACTGCAGAACGGCAATTTCATACCTAATACATTCCGAAAGAGGTTGTCTTGATTCTGTTAACAATATTTCTATAAGGTGTCAAACCACCTTATATAGATAGAGTTGCTCTGTAATCTTTATGTCATCCTAGAAAAAGGTGATGGCGAAAACGAAATCTAATAAACATCATACATTAACATAACTTCCTCCTATCTGAAGCTATAACAGTTTACATGTCACCGTTAGAAAATGAACGAACATTTCTTACATAAAGGTGAGCAAGCAATTAATTCGTTAATTTAATAGTGAAGTGAAGGTTTGTGAAAGGGCCGGCAAATAAATTAATTGTGTAATTTCGCACATGCGCTCCGCGTGGGTGTAAATAAACGTGTACGGGACAAAACAATAGGCTGTGGGATGAACACATACGATTACTGTAACCTCTACACCACACAATGGAACATTGAGAGTCAAATGTCATACGAACAACCACTTCACTACAAAAACTGTAAACAACAAAAATAAACTCAATCGCAGGAATAATAAGGTTCTTGTAACATCTGTCAAACAACCAACTTACAAAGACCCACAACAAGTATTAAAATGTCTTCATTGAAATGTACCAGTCGAAGCGTGATAGCGAGTGAGGAAGGTCAAGATAAATTGGACGATCAAGTTTAGAAGTCAACGATGTCAAGACAATGACTAATTGGCAACTCTTCGCTTTGTAATCATATAAACACGATACAGAACGAGCATCGAGTGGTGCCGTAAAAACATGCGATTAATGTAGGGATGCATTTTTTTAATTGTTTTCTGTACGAGTCACGATTTATACGACTGTGCAATAGATCAAGCCTTTGTTAATTGGTTAAATAATGGAAGATGACTGTGTTAATTACAGATAAATGCAGCTTGAGAAATTTTTGCATGATATATCAGCATCGTAGTAAATACAAAACAGGGAATTTTACAAGACAAACAAGATTAAGTACATAATGAAGTGCAATCCGTTGCGATTGCGGGATTGATTGAATTGTTGATGTCGTTACGCACTGATTGGCTCATCATACAGCTATAAATAGTGTAAATTGAAACAATCGCGATGTACGTTCGTCTAATTTTATTAATCTTTAAAAGAGATTTGAAAGAATCAGCAAAAAAATCACGAAAATTGAAATAGACAGATCATGCAACGGTACTTACTGGTAAAACAAATTGTAGAAATCAACAGAGAAAGAAATTAACAACATTTTTCAAGAAAAAAATAATCAGAACTGAAAACTATTCGGTTCAGAAGTGGCAAAGATATTCTGTAACGAAAGCCAGTGTGTTGCATGGTTGTATTCAAATGAAAAAATATCGTATAAAACAGAAGTTATGGTTTTTAAGAAAGCGCAAGACGAACGAATTCAGAGACAAATTCCTGAAAGTAGTTACCTACCAAATTACATGAGCACGGAGTTACTCAATATTTAGCACTCTTAACAGCTATCATAGCACAAACTATGCGCAATAAGTCAACCAAAATAGGACAGGGTCAATCTCAAGTGTGAGAACGTAATGAAAAAATTCAAAATCAAGAGATAAATCTTTTTCTCAGCACTCACAATGTATTTGTATAATTAAAGGAATATCATTCTGAACAATGAATGGCATGAATTAGTGTAAATGGTAGATGATTAATGAATTCAAGCGTTTCCTTGATGCTATTTTGCAGCTACAAATCTATCACCAACGGAATGGCTGTGTGTTTGTACTACGGGATAAGCTTTTATCATATAAAGTTCGTATCGATATGACTAAACAAGACTTACAGACAAGGCTTGTGTTAGAGTAACGTTTGTTGCAGTTTTTAAAGGAGATAAAAAAATCCGTGACGCTAGTCACGGAAGTGCATACTGCTCGCCACTCGGGAACCATACAAGCTCATTCGACTGTCATAGGTAATAAATCTTCAAAACAAATTGTTATGGAAGTACCCTCGGAAGTTACTGCTTACGCAAACCTATAAAACAAAAGCTATTCCTTATTGCTCATTGTTCATAACTGATTGAAAATCAGCCTGTTATGAAACTGTTGACACATGAAGAAGATATTGAATTTTAAGCAACAATAGTCGTTAATTCGACATTGACGCCTCCGAAACTTTTGTATTAGATGAATCAGCATTCAATAAGTACATAATATCACGATTTTGTTATTTAATCATCTTAATCGGTTTATAAACGACAAAAATATTATGCATTTGTGTGTCAAACGCTTAATTAAAATCCGATTTTATAGAACGAAGTAAAAATTCCGATGGTAATTTATCTCAATCACACAGGTATGTAATATACCACAGACAATCGACATTCTCATAGACTATAGAGTCACATCCGTATACTTTCTTGTGCTTCCGTGAAGCGAATGAGACGTGTCGTTGAGTGCCGAGGAAAGTTGTCTCTGGCGCGCCCTCTGATACCATTACATGACAGATTGCTTCATCACCCAACAACATACAGGCTTATACAGGCCAACAACTACTTTTATTGAGTAACTGACCTTTACACTCGCTTTTTTCTTTATACATATGCCTGGCGAAATATTTTTGAATGGTGAAATCTTGTAAAAAGGGTGCGGTGTGCCGCAGGGATTTAAAGTGGGACCTCTGTGTTTTTTTACATTGTAGTAATTTCGAGCAAACTTTAATAGCACCACCTTAAATTGAAGTATTCAAAGAGACAAGACACCCGCCAAAAAATTATATGTGCAATTAAAACACCAAAAGGTAGCCGCTACATGGTAACAAAAACATGTCGGCAGAATTAGAAAATTACGCCAGATGTTCACGAGACTTTCTAACTGTCGGTCGCTAACTGCGTAACCATTTCCCTATTATATTATAACGACAGCATTACGTGTAGCAGTATAGACAGAGCCTCAATAAACTGCTGGTTCAATCATGGCGATCGTTTCAAATGACTCTCGGTTTGAAGGAGTCAATCATTGATTGTTTAATAATTTCTCCAATCGGCGGCAAATGTATCGTGATGGATCATGTAATCGATTTATCGTGGGTATACGGTTAATTTAATTTCTTATGTATATCTGTCGTCGAAATTAATGTTCTAAAATGACTGCAAATTCCATGGTGTCTTTTATTTTAAGAGTGAGCTTATTTGTGATGATGATGATGAAGCAACTAATGATCTACAAAGAAGATGGGTGATAGCATAACAATCCAAAAATTTGGCTTCTTTCGAGACTGCAGAGGTCATCTCTGACTTAAGTGGAAACAAATTGTCTGCATTCATTCAATATGTAACCAAATCGAAACACTCAATTTTCAGATTCATTATTTTCCTCAACGATGAATGTCCCAGGTTTGCCATATAAACAAAAACTCTTGTTACGGCGGTATGTGTAATTAGGGACGGCGATCGAGAGAGCGGCGCGTGCGCAAATATTGGCGGTATGTGTACGAACCTGTCTCCCAACCCAACCACACCGGCCGCTTTCCACCCGAGTTTCGGCATAACACGTCTCCATTCAACTTTTTTCTCTCCAAGTTAATCTCCGAGCCGTTTTCATTGACATTTACGTTCTCATCGGCATCTTGTTTTATAATCTCTATTATTAAAGCTGGTTGTTTTATTTTGTTATATCTTGTATGAAGCTTTTAATTGCTTGCATCAATGACGAATCGATTTGTTTTTAGTTTGTTTTTAATGCCAAATTATTGGTAATGAACCCAATGTCTGTTGATAAACGAGTACGAATCAATTACACTAAGATCTATAAACTGGTGTTTGTAACTTTTGTTTTCGATAGAGGTTTCTTCAAATAGCTTTATCAGTTTCTCTCAGGAGATGCATCTGTCTGAGCAGATGCTCGTTTTGCTCGACCACACCTTTAACAACTTATGCAACGGCTTGGCAAAGGTCATAGTTTCTCTCGATGTATTTTAAAGGGCCAATGGAAGCACTTTCTTCATCTTATCTAACAGTTCCATAGAAACCAGAAAAAGCCGTAAAAGAATATAAATAAAACGAGTCGAAAAGACGCGTATGGCAATACACTTGACCCAGCCAGATAATAACCACTCAATTTTGCCAGAGATGAATGAATCAACCTCAACGCACTTAATTCTACTTGTCATGATACTTTCAACAAAACCAACGCAGCACATGTTATGCCCACATCATACCTGGTAATGATAGCCACTTGACTCGATTCAGTGACACACATCGGTGGCTCGTGGCTAATAACCCCATAGATTTGTAGTCAACGGCAACCGCACAGTTTTTCACCGGACCGGCCGTAACAGTACGGTGACATAATTTGCTACCAGTTGTACGGTCGACAGCATTAGCATATAACTCATGAAAAAAAATATACAATGCAGATAGGTACTTTTAGCAGTTCACGAATTCATCAGCATGCAATTTTAAACTCCCATTCGATTGGGTGTGGGTTTCGAAAAACAATCTTCTATGGAATATGTTCCTAAACAATCTATGGAGTATATTCCATAGATTGTTTTGCCTATATGTTTTCAGTGGTTTATTCGGCGCTTCGTCGCGTCGGTGACTGGTCAGGCAGTCACAGAATTGTCTTACAGACGCTGATATTTTTGCTCTATGAGGTCTGTTGTAACTTAATGCGAGTGGGGACCCGGGCACGCTTTGCAAGCATAAAAATTTGACTAAATTAGTTATTTTCTAAGATCTCTTACTTTTGCAAGTCGTGATGATCAAACTCTGGGCGTGTTCTTCATACCCTCAGGGCATTTGATATTTGATCATGATGATGTCGCTAAAGTGTACAATCCTTGTATTGTCACTTTATGCTGTGCTAAATAATTAACATAGCATTGTATGAGGTCGGCTTAGAGATTTGGACTTCGTCATATGCAAAGTATAAGGTTTGTGAAGATACTTTTGTCTGTTTTACCTGTCTTTTTGTCGTAAAAAAGATCTGGGCTTATTAATATTTGGAACATAACTTGCTCTACAAACTGTACTGTAAGTAGGTGAAAATAATGACTGTTTATAAGTAGTAATGTTTTGGAACAGTCAGGCGTGACGTGTTTACTAACGGTCACTGCCGTCCGGCTAACTTTGAGACATAGTTTTTGCTACACTTAGCCGGCCAGCCACCTGACACCTGACGCATAAAGTAATTTAACAGGCTTTTGGTATTTAGCCTTCCATTCCATCAAGTTAATTATATAGAATGAAAAAGCAACAAAAAGGTTGTTATTAGGACCCGTGTTCTGCTCAAAACTTGATCCGTCTTCGACACATTGCAACTGTATAAACTTCGTAAAAAATATAACTGCTATAACAACGCCTGGGGAAGATACTGCAAACAAGTTTTCATTTCCACTGTTGGACTTTGCAAAAAGAAGGCTCACCGAAGGGAAACACGACCGCAGGCAATGGGCTGGCAAGCTACTGTTTATGCATTATTCAACCTTCAAGACCAGTGCCTTATTATTTTATTATGGCTTTTGCAATTTCAATTCAATAAACCTCGTTTAGAGCCTTGTTCATGTCAAGAAATTTAAAAAAAACACAATGACGTTTCCAATTCATTCAATTATTCCGACGTCATTTAAACGTGGAACGCGAATCTAATCTCAGAGTAATGGAAAAACAAAAGGAGTTAAGACGTTCAACGTCCTTTGGCGTGGCCGAGCGAGTGGTCACAGTGCACTGATCACCTTGACCGCGGCAGCCCGGTCAACTGGCACCCGAGCCGTGTCGATTCGAATCACTGCCCACCGCTAGTGTTACGTGGTGTGTAGAACTAGACTAGTCTGTACTTAGAAAGTATTGTGTATATTATATACTAGCTGATGCCCACGGCTTCGCTCGCGTGTATGTCGGTTATTATTTTAAAAAAAACTTGAGATATATGCTGTTTTCACCAATGGATACCACTGTATCCATTGGTGAAAACAGCATGAAAATCGGTGCAGTAGTTCTTGAGTTTATCGCGTACTGGACGACAGACAGACGCGGCGGAGGACTTTATTTTATTAACCGACTTCTTCAAAAAGGAGGAGGTTCTCAATTCGTCTGTGTTTTTTTTTTTTTTTGTGTGTGTATGTTACGCGATTGCTCCGCCAATTATTAATCGATTTTGATGATTCTTTTTTTGTTTGGTAGGTCATGCTTCAGAGGTGCTCCCATATAAATTTTATTAACTTTGCTTGCGTAGTTTTTGAGTTAGCTTCAATAATTATGTATTTTTCCCACTGTATGTAGACGATATATTGTTTGACTCCTTCACTGTTATTTACATACCAGGTAGTGGTATTCGAATTTGTGTGGAGTAGGTACCACAACTAAAAAGTGAAAAATAAAAACTTTTTACAAAAAAAAAAAGTTTTTTGGAAGTCCGTTGTTTTTTTTTTTGGAAAAAGTTTTTATAATATGTAAGGATGTAGCCTGGAAAATAGGATGGATTTTATAGTGCGTTTCTTGAAGCATGCGTGTGGTGTGACTATGAATGATAGGCTGATGAATGATGATAAGGCAATGCTAAAAGATATAGTGTCAAAAATGGAAAAGAGTATGCTAACATGGTTTGGCCATGAGGTCAGAGGATGAATGAAAAGCGACTAACACAAGGCAGATGCTGGTGGGGACGTCCTAGGAGGACAAATTATAGTGACCTTATTGGTGATGTTCTTCAGATAAGTCAGGAGCGTAGTACTCGCAAGTAGTACTCGCCTGTAGGACCAGATGTAGGAACGTACACGACGCAAAAGGAGTATGTAAGGATGGTGGCAGTGGCGTTCTGTAGTTTCTGCCTACCCCCATGGGAAGAAGGCGTGAGTTTGTGTATGTGTATGTATGTTTTATAGCAGTGTTTCTCCATTGCAATTTAAACCGTGGGTTGCGCGTCTAGCTTTCTAACAAGGTAACTGATCGTGTCTTCCTTCAAGGTCTAATTGAAATGCGTAGGTACAGTCACGGACTTTAATTGATGACCCACCTGGCACTATTCGTATTTTAGCCGTGTAATGCAAATCGGGTTTATTCGGTTCCCGACACGGAAAGTCATAATGTCTTCGTATTAGTAGAAGAAAATTATATTTAATAACTTTACTGGTTGGCTAACCTTCGAGCCAGAACTACAAACTTGACAGAGTGATTACCCAAAGTCAACCAATTGCAGGTTTTGCAACAGTAACCTAGCAACGATTGTTTAAGCGTAGCGATAGTAACGTTAGCGTACAGAGAAATATTAATAGTCATTTCGACAACTTCGAAATTAACGTCTCTGACATCGACATTTCAACTGCCACTGTCTTCAGATAAGTTTTCAGAATAATTGAGTTAATGAGCTCTGATTCAAAGGAGGTCAGTATCAAACAGATTGGATAAACTTAATGCAACATTTTATTTATTTTTATCATTGAGAACTTATTAGGTCAACCACTATGGATAAGACTATTTCCGATTATAAGTAATTTATTTGTCAACTTGTTTACGAGCGTGCGGTTTGAGTTCGTGTTTAATCGTGTAATCTCGTGAATGTATGAAACTGTAAAATTGAAAAGTTTGAAGGTGGCTTATCAATTAAAGTCCGTGACTGTACTTGTCGATAGGAATCCTTGGACTTATGACTATGTTACTTCAGACCAAATGAAAAACCAAGACAGAGTGACGTGTAATTTGAGCGGAGGTGTAGCTTTGGCATCATCATCATCATCAGCCTATAACAGTCCACTACTGGACATAGGCCTCTTCAATTGCACGCCATTCAGCTCGATTCTCGGCAGCTCTAATCCAGCTGCTACCAGCCACCCTGCGAAGATCGTCGCTCCACCTAGCCTGAGGGCGTCCTACCTTACTAGCTTTGCAGCTTTGCAGGTTTGGCATGTTTCAATGTATGTTCGCATCACTCTGTCTAAGTTTGTTATTTGGTCTGAGTATGTTACTTAGCTAAGAGCAATGTGTATTTCTGGTTGACCATACAATTTCAAAAAACTGAAATTTCACCTAAAATGACAAACTTTTTAAATATTATTCTAGATTCATTATCATGAATGTCATCCGGAACTACTTCAGGAACTTATAACTAACAATCGCAATAAAAACAACGAAACGGGGACGAAATTGAGAATGGAAGCTGCGTACGAGAAAGCCACACACGGTCAAGTTCTTTCGATTGACATTTCGACAGCACACTTCGGCACGCGATCAGCCGGGAATTGGGACAAGAATTTGTGGTCAAACAATTGAAATTCGCGCATTGGACACATGGCCGCTGAATTTGAATGAATTCGTTAAGTAGGACTTACTGGCAATCTGAAAAGTTCACTTTCGAACGTTTGAATTTAGAATGTTCATGTTATGTTGGTATCATTGATTCATTGCAGGTCTTCAGAAACTGAACCGCTTCTTGTGAATGAAGATAAAAGTTTTTATTACTAGGCAGATTTAAAATCTCAAGAAGCGTAAGTACCTAAATCAAAAATGCACAAATAAATAGGTACCTACATCTTCCTAAGAAAAGTGTAGATCTCTTAATGATATTCACATCTATGTTTGCAATATACCTAGGTACTCTATGTACAGTCAATTTATTAGAGTTACTATTTGCTAGTACATAAATGTGTCAGCGCACATAGCAAGTCAGTACAGTAGCAACCAGCAACTGTTGCAAGCTTTAGCGTTTCGAATCGCAATGGAGGGTACAAGCTATTGTCTGCCGATGGTGACTCCTTCGGTACAGTCAGGCAGATAAGTCGCAAGATGTTGAAAATATGTAAAAGACACAGACAGCATTATTATCAAGGATGTTTATTTTTCAATCATATACAATGGAAATCGAATCAGTCACATCGCTTGACAGAAAGTGGCAGTCAGTATAACTTCTTCATGGGAGTTTTTTGATGCGAAAGTTTTCAATCATACCTATTCTTCACTATTTGCTGAAGTTAATTGCGAAACACTATCAATAAAACTTTTAGACGTGTCAACATCCACTCTTCTAGTTTCGGTCTTTCTCCATCCATGCATACGCAATAAACCATAAATCAATATCATAAAATCACTCCTGCGCCTGATTGTACTCGCCATAAACGGCGCACGGCCCACGTACTTCCGATGTGTAGAGCTACCTTTGTATATCACCTACGTACCATAGGTATATCTAGTATTTATTGTTTAAACAGCACGACGGATTCTCGCTCCCAAGCGGTTACCAAGATCGAAGGTTGAATAAAGAATGAGGAGCTGACAATATTAATGCAGTTTTGTCTATGGTGTGCCGTGTGTGGGCAAAAGCAACATGGCGGTTGAGCTTTATTTGTTGCACATCATAGACAATAATGAAATCAATCATAGATAACAATGTGAGTACCGTGATCGAAATGCTGCCTGCCTGTCGAATTTTTAATATTTATTTGCTGGTTTAGCCACATATTGTTGTTCAACCACTACAAGCGGTCAGTTTAAGAAACGTGACAGACCTTGTAAGATATTCAGATCATGAATGTGTGCTTCTTTCGTTCAAGATTGTAATATGCACCACACAAGTCCGAAGTCATAGTTTTCCAATTCAATCCGTAACAGGCACCATTTTGTTGTGACTTGCGAGTCTATTATTTAAGTATACAAGAACATCACCGCAATTTTAGAGACATAACCATGACCTACTAGTCCTAAAACTTTTACAAGAGTTAACTATCCTTGTTCGCTAATCAAAACTAACCGGTATTCTGGCAGCAGTGACTAATTTCCATAGTTCCAAACAGCAGAAAATCAAGTTTATAGAATTCTATTTGCAAAAAAGGAGTGGTGCATATTTACGTTGTAAATCATAGTTTTCTAGGCAGCTAAATTAGGCAAACACGTTGGCTGTTTGCAAGCAGAATGTCTGCATTCCTTCAACCTATGTGTCCCTAATGTGAGCCCGTTCATACGCAGGCCGGTGTTGCAAGCCTAATGCGTTCGCCATAAAATGTGCGTTTTCCGGACATGTCTTAGTTTTCGCTTGAGGCTTTTGATGACATGCAGACAGAATATAAATCACTTGGTTTTCACTTTTAAGGTAAAAAGGAGGTCTTGTTAGATTTTGTTGTTTGTCTTTTTTAGATATTGTGTGGAATATAAAAGAGGTAAGTAGAGTCTTACCAAGAGGTATCGTATTACCCAGTTACTGGGTTGTGGAGGTCAGATAGGCAGTCGCTCCATGTAAAATACTGGTATTCAGCTGCATCCGGTTAGACTGGAAGCCGACCCCAATATAGTTGGAAAAAGGCTAGGCAGATGATGATGATAAAAGAGGTAAGTAGTAAGTAAGAAGTAAGGTAAGTGTAAAGTTGTAAGTGGGTCAAAAGCGTTGGCACAATTTTTAATATAAGTAAGTACTTACTTATTTTTCTCGTGTCAACTCAGACCACAATATTTCGAATTCAGGTAACAAAGTATTGTGAAGCATTTTAGCTCATTTAAAAGTTGTACAACATTCGTGCATGTCTATCTGAGACTAGCATTTATGAAATAGTGAGCGTCTTTAACTCTATGTTCAATGTACAAGTATGTTATATTACGAAACAAGTGACTCTCATTTATACCAAATGAAAATAATAATAAAAATAGAACCGACGACACTCTTATTTTTCTTATAATTCTTTATTTTCTCTTTAAAAATTAAGTAAAAAAATCAGCCAGCCAGTTTACACAAACAAGAATTTTCTGATTTCGTAAAACAAACAAAATATTCTTGGTTTGCAAAATTATGCACAGTCATCACCTTGTGTTCATAACTATTTCTCGCATTATAGACTATACGCTTGTAATAACGTTACATCTACGACAGGAGGTAATTTACATCATCGTCATCTAATAGTACCCGTACCCACTTCTTGCATAATAACCTCAGATATTCAATGCAAGGAGTACTATGTTATCCTACATTTTGGGTCAAGGGTCGCCAGGTCATTGTCGTCAAATAGAAGCAATCTAAAATGCGTTTACTTAGTTATTTTTTGAATATCACTTAATTGATCATGGATCCTTTTAAAAAAACGGAATAACAATAAATTCGAAGATGACATCATTTAGTAATTACGGCGGAGCGAGCGCAGACAAAAAGTTCAAAGTGTTTTGTGAGATCAAGATTCTGCACCGACTTAGCTGTTGCTCATTCATGATATCATTTGTGAACGGAACAGCATAACTAATTACAAGTCGTTTCTTTACTTAAGACTTAAGTAATACATTAGTGCTTTTAATTACTTACCTACTTTAAAATTACATGACTATGTTTTAATTGTATAGTTCCTGAAATGAAATAACCCGGATTTTTGTTTTCCATTAAAAATGACGATACTTAACTCTACAGTTTGCACTCATTTTATCGTGGTCACCCCTATCGGTGACTCGTAGACTCACAAAGTTATACATAATATAACATAACATCACGCCTGTATTCCTCGAAGGCTTGGGCAGAAGTGTATCTATAGTATAGGTACCCAGTTACACATACATAAAGTTTTTTTAACAATAAGGCAGTGGGCAGTGGAGTATTTCTCCATTTAAAACGTAAAGCAAGTATTTATGAATTAAAAGATCGATGCGTGTTCTTTACAATTAATTAGTTAAATTGCTCTTAACACGGCATATCTAATATCAAGTATTTATAACGGGATTTATCTTTAAATCTCAAAAAATATCTTAAATTTTAATAGCGCTAGCGTGTGTACGTCCAATTCAGGAGTTGTTAACACATCAGATCATCAACGTATTGGAGAAATCCGTTAGAATAGCCCGCTGTCCATCACGAGCCACGAACCAAGCGCTTTCTCTATCAAACTGTTCAGCACGACAGATCACATCCGAATTACTTAACAATCATTATTAACCGTCTTCACTTGACAACGCCCATGTGCGGAATGTTGGAAAAACAAATAATTGTTGACTAATTAAATTTCAAACAGTTCGGTTTTACAAAGGATCGTTCGACTACTGATGTTGAACTTTTGTGTTGAACTTTTAGGACAAGTTTATAATGCATGGGAAGATAAATGCGGTCCTTTGGGCATCTTTTGCGATTTTTCCAAGGCATTCGACTGCGTTCTTCATGGAACATTAATCAGGAAACTGGACTACCTGCGGAATCCGGAACGCCTCTCTCGATCCTGTTACTTAATACTTATGTGATAGGATTTAGAGAATTGATGTTAATGGCAAAAGATCACCCAGATCTGTAGTAACAATGGGGGTGCCCCAGGGTTGAGTTCCTGGCCCATTTTTGTTTCTTATATGATGATATACCTAGTATTATTTTCAGACGACACTTCCCTTATATTTAAACTCGAATATCAGCAGTTGGTAACTGACGATGTAAATAACGCCCTCGCAAAAGTAGTCAACTGGTTTAATGTTAATAACCTACTTCTTAACGAGAAAAAGTTCCGAGTTGAGCTACACATCATTTACAGGTCCACTCAAAACCTGTGTGGTGGTTTCCTCAAAAGACCATTTCAGACACCAATCTACATGGTTCTCAAAAGATCTGACCAAGATAATTTCCGGATTTTTATATACACATTGACATTGATGAATCTTATACATATATGTATACAATGACATGAATATTTACTTTATTTTAATTATTGTGAATGTAAGTTTATGTAGGCCACTGTTTTTTCTGTTTTTCCCAGTTATTTTAAATCATGGTCTGGCAGTTGTTTATGCGGTCTACCCAAATGTCCTTTCTTTGGTATTTTTCGTCGAATGGTTGAGCTCCGTTGAGCTGCACGATTACTGACAAATGGGTGCACAGGTCCACTCAATCTGGTTCTGATTCCTAAAACCATTTTAAACACCAATCTACATGGTCTTCACATGTTCTGACCAAGATTATGTCTGGATTTTAAAACAGACCGACTTCTGAGTTTGTTTCTGCCTTTCTTCTCAGAGTTGTCAGATAGGAAACACCGACCTCATTTAGTTTTGTTAAATATGATTGATGTGTAAAAGTGTTTGTACACACCTACTTACAAATATAAAATCATTTAACAAGCTTTTACTCAGTGATTTCAATGTAGGTAATTTGTTGATTGCAAAGAAAGGAAATAATAACCAGCTGGCTAACAAAAGAAAGTGCAATTTCTCGAAAAAGTAATAGTTTCAAATTACTTAACAAGGCATCGTTGTTTTCATAATGACGATTAAAGTGCCAACACTACCTTTTGTCACGCTGAGAAGTTTCACAGCTCATCATAACATTAGACAGCGTAATTATTCATTACCGACTGTACGTAGGCCTATGATTAAAACGAAACCTTCGAATCATGAGACAGCGCAGGCGCAAGCCTCTCAAATCAAGGTACCTACTTACGATGTGTTGTTTAGTTTAGCATTGAATAGACATATTGTATCTGAATAGTGTGCCAAACTAGTTTTGGCCACATTCATTTGTATGAGATGATGAAAAAGCAACTTATTGCATTAGAAATGGCAGAAGGGAATAGAAAACCAAGAAGGGCACAAGTCTTACAAGTGGTATCGTTTTACTCAGTAACTGGGTTAGATAGGCAGTAGCTCCATGTAAAAAACTGGTATTCAGCAGCTGCATCTAGTAAGACGGAAGACTTTTTAAAACTTTCACGTAGTTTTAGTCCCATGAGGGATATCAGTGAATTTAAAATCTTCTGATTTCATGACATGTCCTTGCCTAAAGCTTCATTTTAAACTGAGGTATAATCTCAACAAAGATTGAACTTTATACTGGTGGACGTCAGAGGTTTCTGGTCTTACAGCTCAGTAACCGCACGACTATGCTCAAGATAAACGTGAATGAATTGAAAAACGTGACCTTACGTCATCTTGTCTATGCCCGTGTAGTCGCTGATTCAGTAAGGTAATATTTTGTCATAAAAAACTTATCTGCGATCTCACTCAGATGTTGTGATCATACATAGCAGTATTAGCAGTATTTGTACACGAGTTTGTATCAACGAAAAAGGGAGATGGATTCGTTTTTTGCTTGTGTTCGGCTTTGCCTGGGTCCTTGAGAGAGCAATGTTTGACTAACCTTCTTTTCTCGAGAGATAAAGAAAGCTGAAAAATGGTAATGGGGGAACAATGCACCACCGTTGCATGTCATGCATGATCACGACAATCATGTTGAATGGTAAGCTGTAAAAGTCATTTGTGGCTTACAGAAGGGAGAATTAGATATACTTACTTACTTACATCAAACGGTTCATACCTAATTCATAAATCCTAAGATTAATCGACATAACCAACCTGTCGGCGTTTACCATTCGTTATTGGTTTAAAAGCCGTAATTTACTTATTTAATGACGATTACCAGGTAGTAAATGTCTCGACATGGAACCAAAAGCGACTGGACATAGAATTAATTACATAAGATGATAATATAATTACATTCTTTATTTGCCATAAAAAAGGGATTACTGTTTAGTGTAATAATATCTTGACTCCATGAAACGTTGGAGCTTGGAGAATATTGGAGATGGGCTCGGCACGATATCTAGGAACGTGTCATCGCATATACGCAGGTAATTTCAGCGATCTTCGACTTACTTCATTCGTGACCTACATTGCAACTTTCAGATGAAACTCAATTGCGATTCTGTCAAACAGAAAGTTTTAAATTTTTGAAATGGAGGGTTATTTCTTCGGTGCACCTGCAATTTTGCTCATCTAAAGGATCTTTTATGCGGATTTTTTATATAGCTTTCTGTAGTCGAAAAATTTAGCTACTTAGATTGATTGAAAATGTCGTTTATGTCCATAAATCAGAGTCGTAGATCTTTTAGTTGATAAAAACGATACACCAAACACACCTACTGACGAATTCGAATAGTGGAGAATCAATCACGAAATCTCAGGAACTTTAGAAGCTTACACACTTGAAAGGCAGATAGGGGTTTCTTAGAGGGTGTTAGAACATCCTCTTGGAAAGATTTTATGATAATCGGATCAGAGGGTCTTTCCACCTCTAGTGGAATGCGAATATAGTCGGGAGATCAGCTAGTAAAATATAAATGGATACCTACTTAGTCAACTGACAAAAAGCTTAGGCAATCAGGCATTCAGACAGGCAAGTATAGCTTTCACAAACATGTTTATGTTTTGACTTATGGGTCAAAAGGTTTGAAGTCATACCTACCTAGGTATGTACAGGTGCCCTGTCCCCTTCCTTGTATTTCTACACCGGTCTGCTGGCTGAGCTGCTATATTTGCAGTCAAGCAATTAACGAATAAGCAGGTAGGTAGGTAATACATACCTATCTTACCCAGGTAGGTATGTGTTTCAGGTTTATTCAAATGTTGCAAAATTGTAAGTGAATGCGGGTCGATAAGTGATTTATGTATTGAGTTGGTTATTCGAAGGTTTAATCAATAATATCACGTCATCAAGGAATTTTGTACATTCAAAATTAAGTTGGATCCTTGTCAAATTTAAAAACAAAAAATATCGGTTCCAAGGCCAACGACCGCGCCCGCGGGGTCAGAGGTTCCTTTATTAAAAGTTGTCCTCAAGCCTAGTAGATACCTAATAATTGCTCTTTCATTAATTAAACGTCTATATAATTATCGATTATGAATTAATTTATTGAATTTAAGTATAGGTACCGGATAGGTAATTAACGATCGCTGTCGGCGAATTTTACGGAAATCCGAGAAATCGAGACGTGTTCGCTAAAAGTAGGACGTATGGTTACACTAATCAGGCTTTAGACTGACTTAATAATTAGTCTTAAGGTGTACTTAGACTTAGATAATTCATGTACCTACATGCAGTCTTGGTTTATTGTCGCGAAAATGTTTACTAATTAGCTTTTTATCTCAGAAAAAACAGGAAGTTTTTTCTGTAAAAAAAAAAGATGCGACGTAAACAAACTTATGTAGATAGACTACAACTTAAATACGTAGTTTAGAAGGCTATAACGCGAAATCAACGTCACCCAGACACGTATACCTTTAGAAGTTGACTTACAGGTAAATAAGCGACGAGACACCCAAGTTCCTTGAAAACCTCCGTCAACTTTCACTAAACTTCATAACACAAGTGTTGTACACAACTGTCACAATATTATTCACATATAGATAACAGAGAAACACTCGTATAACGGCAATTTTCACACATATTTTGATTACACGGTTAAGTTTTTAGGTGATACCTGCCCGCGACCACCACAACGTTGTCGGCGACGAATGAAATGACTGGACCGGAGTTGGCTGGCTTGCGCGAACGCAACACCGCATTCCACGAGTGCTAATCGAGGTTATCTCTCTCTCGCTCATACCATCAAGCTTTGCACTTGTGTGACAGAGACACCAAAAAAGGCAATACATCCAACTTGTATAGGTAGGTAGCCCCGTTATTCATACACAGGTAAGCGCGGTATTATTAAAATTATAATTGCGATGATACTCTCATTAGAAATTACTTAGATTATTAAATTAATTGACCCCAACCCATTTTGGATAAATCATAGTATTTGAATAGGTACACATTTGACAACAATTTAGGCTACCTACACCCAACAACCTACCCTACCCACTTTTATCTTGAAACATTGCAACTAGAGCGGAATCTCACACATTTTTTTTCAAACAACGATAGACCGTGGTTATACGTAAAATTGTAAAACATACCCACATAACTAAGATTTAGAAATTGTGAATGTTTGTTCATAAAAGTGAAAGCATACAAAACGTATATTTATCAAGAGGGATTGTAAAATTAAATATTACATTACTTATGTAACTGTTATCTGCTTATAAATAAATAATTGGTGTTTTTATTAATTTTTCCAAGTTTTATTGACAATTTCGTGTATGATTTACATTGAAAATTATTCCTTGTAATACGTTTTTGGTAATAATTAGCAACATTGAATTTAAAGTACCATATTATTTCAAAACACTTATTATGTAGATAGAGAAAGGGAAGGTACCTTTTACTAATGACAAGTTTTCACTACAAGAAGTGTTTATGCAAAACGCCTATGAAAATTACAGTAGCAATAAATGATTTCGCTGCCAATTTTGTAGTTTTAGGAGTATTTACGTGTTTTATGTGTTTACGACTTTTATCGTATAATAACCGGAAAAACATGATTTTATCATTGGAGTGCATTGAGCATTAAGGTTGATGCGCTAGGGTGGCCGATGCGTTAGAATGAAAATTTCATGAAATCTTCAGTCAATACACTTACTTGAACTTAGAGAGTTGTATTGCTGATTCTAATGTTTATAATTCTGTAAATCCATATTTGTTGCGGCCGCTAATAATATTTAGATCAACATACAACCTGATGCTGACCTGCAAATTGCATAAAACGTAAGAAAATTTGAATTTCGCGGGCTACCCTAGCGCATCCACCTTAAACAAGGTGGACCATTTATAGTGGTCCAAAAATTGTTTTTGTGTCTAGGCGTGGTCTAGGACATCCGAAGGATTCATCGAAACGCTAATTATTTTGTGCGAAAATCAGAGTGTAGTAAGTTGTGATTTTTTTTTCTTAAAATTTTCTTTTCTTTAGTCATGTAAACCTATATTGGCTCTATATTGAAAGTGACACGCTCCTGGATTTCCGAAAGTAAGTCAGTTGTTCCTTATCAGCATTCTATCAGCGCATCGATGGCATTGTGCTTGTCAAAAATGTATTAACAGTGCGCCAAGTATATTATAAAGTACCACCTACTAAATTGACAGCTAAACCGATCCGTAATTTATTTATATAAATATAATTTATTATAAATAACAAAAAATAAATTAAACAACAAAATCTACAATGGGTGGCCTTATCGCTGTCTGCAATCTATAAAAGACAAGCTTGGACTGGACAGTGATTGTGTGGACATAAAATGGGGATGAATGGTCTCATTTAGAGTGTTCCTTTCTTGTTGAAAATATGTAAATTGATCAAAAGATTGAATGCAAATTGTTTCTTTGTTTAGGTGTTTTAGTCTGCACTTCCCGAGCGATAGACACATCGAATGATCGACTATTGGAAAGAACGAGTGTCCCGCGGGTATGAGTGACAGAGATAACGTTCTACAAAGACGAGACTAAACTAACTTAGACGAGAGAAGCAAATTGTAACGGGGCACACTGTATATGTCATTTTCAGGAACGGTTTAGTCGATTTTATTTAATAGTAAATCATCAGATTAGTCGATTTTAATCGTACACGACTACTGTCATAGAAAATGTCAACTTGTAAAGTGTTTATCAAATTCTTGCTGTCAAAATTGGTTTTGTTGAATTTGTATTGTGACTCCAAACAAAAGTTGTAATTCATTGATCAGATCATACAATGCCGAAAGTACGTCGCAGTCGTAAACCTCCACCAGAAGGATGGGAGCTCATTGAACCTACTTTGGAAGAATTGGAACAGAAAATGCGAGAAGGTAACTAACCTAACAAAACGTATATTTTGTAACATTGTAAACTTTATCTTGGCTTGTTTTCACGTTCCGCATCTGAATATAGTCCTGGCATATCTAACTCTTTGTAAAATTGGCGTCTAAATTCATGTTAACAATCTAATAATTTTATTTGCAGCTGAGACTGAACCACATGAAGGGAAACGCAAGCAAGAATCTCTATGGCCGATATTCAAGATACATCATCAGAAGTCCCGTTACATCTATGACTTATTCTACAGACGTAAGGCGATCAGCAGAGAGCTGTACCAGTACTGTTTAGATGAGAAAATAGCTGATGCCAACCTCATAGCTAAGTGGAAGAAGACTGGTTACGAAAACTTGTGTTGTTTGCGCTGTATTCAGACCAGGGACACTAACTTTGCAACCAACTGCATATGTAGGGTCCCTAAGAGCAAGTTAGAAGAAGGCAGGATAGTAGAATGTGTTCATTGTGGGTGCCGGGGTTGTTCAGGATAAAATTTTGGTAGTTTTTAGTAAATATATAATTTAATGATCTTATTTTTCTTTATCTGATTTGTATTTAGTGTCATAAGTTCATAACTTCATTCCATAACTGGAAAAATTACCCCCAAATTCATTTTCTATAAAATAAAAATCTGTTTATGAATAATCATCATAATAATGAACATTCAGACACTTTGATAAATAATGATGAATATATTTTTAGAAGCTAATATCTATTTCTCCAGCAAGGCAATAGTATTTATATTTCCACAATTGTCATATTTAAGCTATTGAACTCCCAAGTTGGATTAATATGATGTTCCATGCATGGAACCTGTTTGTTTTTTATTTCATTGCCTGACCCTATCCGTCGTAGGTTATTATTTGTCATTTCTTCTCTTCTTTTTGTAGGTAGTGACTAACCTGGTATCAGAGTGTGAGTTTTTTATTTTTTATGAGCAGGTGCTGGTGGCACTGCAATTAAAACGTTTTGAAACCAAGTGGTCTATAGGTTGAAAAACCAAACATCCCTAGAAAAATCTTTGAGATAAAATCTGTGTATAAGTGGATGATATATTCATTTTTTAAAACAAGGCACACTTCTTTTAAGATTTTATTTTATTACAAATTATAATCATCTTACACTTTGAAAGAGATCTTATTGAAAGTTAGGTGTTAGTACTAGTTTTTCTTGTTAGCAAATATACATTTTAAACAATAGTAATCATTTACAAAGTATAGTTAAGAATCCTACTGACATATACCCTGTATTAGATCTTTATCAAACTTAACAATTTACTTGTGTCATGAATAAACAAAATAATTATAAGTAATTAGGTACCTAACTAACTAAACAATGGAAAGCAAATAATAAACTTTTTTAAACAATGATAACTCAAGTATTTTAGACCTTCATACACCTTAGAAACAAATAATAGCTAAATCAATTTCTTTCAATCTGAAAGATTATTGAATAATAATATTTTTTTTATACACTGAGCACTAATTTAATGTTCAACATTAAAGTAATTATTATACCTATTTAATGGTATTAAATAAGGCACTTCTTCTTAATCAAATGAGTATACTTAAACAATACTAATGTACTGTTTTTGAGCATTCTATTGGAGAAAACAAATGGAGATTATGTTGTGGAATTGGGACAACTAGTGAACTGTGTTTCTTTTAAGTCCTTAGTAAGAGACAAATTAATTGATTATTAAATGGTGGCTGTTCTTGTTAATTGTAAGCTTGAAGATATCAAACTTTATGTTGTGCAGCATTAATAACACTAATGAACACATGATTGATGGCAATGGAAATTAAATCAATCCACTAGCATACCCATATAAAGATATATTTATAAAGTAATAATGATTAAACCATAACAGTTCTATGCTCCAACTCTTTGGATAGTTCCACTATCAAATCCTTATAAATAATAGGGTTCATATTCTTACCCAGCAAGTACAGAATGAACCAGTCGCCGTAACCAAAACGCTTCACAATTCGCGATATCATGCTCTTCTTGACATACCTCAGTTGACCAGCAATCATTAACGCACGTAGGGGGCGGAGAGAGAGCACGAGAATACGAAAGAAAACAGACAAAGTGGAAACAAAAGCTAGAATTATAAGCCAAAACCAGAGGATTACGAAGATCTTTTCGTTGACAATATTCAGAGGGAGAACGCAGAGGCGGTCTTTGAACTGCAGGGTGCCAGAAGGACCGTAGCTTCGGAGCCAGCACTTGGTGAGTTTGGGGAAGAACTGGTCCATGGGGTTGACGGCGGCAAAGTCTGTCATATCGGCGGGAACGCGCGGGGTGTGCGTGAACGCTGCGACTGCCGCGCCGTAGTTGCGAAATGCGCCGCCCAAGAATATATCCAGCAGGAATATTTGACCAACCTGCAAATATTCAACATTTTTATAAACTTGCTTGCTGTTGATAGTGCAAATCTATGAACAGTTAATTCACTTTAAATTCTACGTAGTACATGCTGCATGTGCAAATTATCAATTTACAAATTAAGCAGGGGCAGGGAACGATAAAAATACCACTCTAATGCATAGGAGAAGGAAAATATAAATAGAAAGAATATTTACTAGGCCATGTCCAGCTGGCTGGGTAGTTACATCTTCAAAATCATTGCCCCACACTAGTAATTTCACCTTTCTTTTGGGAAAATTTACACACTAACAGCTAGACAGATGAACTATTATCAAAAGATGCATAGAAGAAACTTGTATGACCTAAGATCCCATAAAACTCTTACGTAATAAGGCTAACAATAAATTAAAAAAAAAAAAAAAAACACTGCATATAGTATAATTTTAGTTTGTAGGAGTTTACTTTAGAAAGGGGTTTCTGAAGTCAAAAAATAGAGGTACTTAAGTAGTGTATTTATGTACTTACCACATTGAAAAGGTTGAGAATCTCACAGAAGGCGTAGCGCAGTGCATACATGTTGTGTGTATGTAGGTTTGTGTAGCTCAGGTACGAGACCAGCTCCCCACGACGGAACTCCGACCAGTCTTTAATTACCACCGGGCTACCTGCAATAGAAAGAAACATGTGATTCATAATCGTGATACAAGTTAGAGCTAGGGCAAAGACCAAACTATGGTTTCTAACAATTTCATCATCTCTGATCAGTTAACGTACTACAAAATGTATAAAAATGTAGTTAAATATCAAAATCCAGTAAGTATATCCACTCTAAGTGAAACAAGGAAAATGATAGAAATACATTTTTAGCTATAGGTATTAGCGAAGGTGATATGGCTATTATGAGGTCTAATAATAATAAAGTTAAAATATGGACATACCAATGTTTGATTATATTAGCCAAATGTACCAGAATAAAAAATAAAAAAAACAATACAAAGTAAAAAATTTTTTTTTTTTTTAAATACTACCAACTTCTTCTTAACTTTAATTTAGGAAGTCTTTGGTTTTGTATTTTCGTTTTTTGCCACCAACTTCTGATACTAAAGTTATTTTTCACCTTTTAGTATTTTTTTTTAAAGTTGGTTTTTATTTCAAGTATACATAGGTAGGTACCTAGGTAGCTCATTTATTTCCTAGCATTTTATTCTTATTTGAATGAATTAGGATTATAAGAAAACAAAAAAAAACATTAATTATTAAAAAGAGCAAAAACTTACACTTTAAACAGAGAAAAATAGTTAAGATACCAAATAATTGTAAATACACGATACATACTCAAATCTGCCGCCAGAGCCTTGAGTCTTCCCCCTTCCCAGATCTTCCACAAGTATCTTGGAGTGTAGAACATGACAGATTGACCGAGCAGCACGAAGCACACCCACTGGTAGTAAGTGTGTTTTATCTGCTCGTCATTGTCAGCTTTGTTGGGCCCCACTCCTGGGTACGCCATGTGCACGCCTTCCACACCTGTTGGTAAATTTTGTATTAATTGGGGTTTTGGGGAAAAAAGTTTTAAAGATTTATGTGATAGGATTCGCCTGCATTGGTAGAGAGTAGAAGAGTATTGAACAGATAGAGAGGGAGATCTTCTCCAAGCAGTGGGACAGTACAGGATGGATAGATTTGGTTTGAAAGCCATTTATTTTGAACTTGGCCAGTATTGGAACAATAAAATTGAGCTTTTTTACTTCAAGTAGGTATCTTTTCATAGACTGTGTGAAAGATGATATGGCTAGAAAGGGGGTGACTACCGAGCTGACCACTAATAGAGAAATGACAGATAAATTGGGATAAGGGTAGGAGAATGATGAGGTAAAATGTTTTCCTGATAACAATGTTTTTTTTTTTTTAAAGAAAGCCGGAAGTCAGCCTTCCGGCTTTTTTATCTAACGTGCTTCAGCGAAAGAAATATTGTTTATCGATACTGCTCGCAAAACTGATTGCGATGAGTCTGATCACAAATGGACACGACACATAGGCACGGCATATTATTATAGCACATAGCGGTACACCAATAAGTTTTGAGATACTGACCGACAAATCGGCTCTTCAGTGTGTAAGTGCCGTAGATCCAGCAGTAGCTGTTCACGGCATCCTTGTCGTTGTCCTTCTCGCTGTCGCTCATACAGTGGATCGGCTCCCCGAAGAACTGCTTCGATGTCACCAGCAACGTGAATACAAGCAGCATTATCACCGTCACCTTGTAGTGCATACGGAAAACATTGTTGTCCGTACACACGTTTTCAAACTTCAAAAATGCCCGAAAGGGCATAAACAGATCTATCATGTTTTGTTTTGTTGATCGCCAAGATATTATCCGTATTCTTTATAATTATCTCGCGAAAAATTTGCAAAGAAAATTTAACTACCCGCGAACTTTTTTGTACTTTTGATTGACGGGCGACAGACGTGTCAACGCGTCCTGTCAATTCAAACAGTAGCAAAAAATGACAGACAGAGATTTTCATGAATGGCGGCTAGCTGGCTGGCACCGGAAGCTAGCAGAAAAAAATATTAAAACAACTGAAATTAATAGGTAAATACTTGTAGTGTTACACATTTCCAAAGATGTTATTAACTTTTGGCATTTCCAAGGGTTTTATGCAAATCGACAATTATTTTTGATTGCCTACATACTTTTACCAATAATTTGCCTAGTTTGACAAACGCACGTTCATGTCATACTGTTAATATTTTCAAAATTGATATAAAAATAATTGTTATGATTTTATAGATAACAATAGTAAACATAACAAACAGTGACTACAGCCGTACTACAATACAGAATACAGATCGTACCTATCTGTTTATTTATCATAACCTGACTACATTTCATCACGCCCGTATTCCCCGAAGGGTTGGGCAGAGTGATACCTATAGCACACCCACATTTCGCCGGTTATGTTCGAGTCCGATGTAATAGAGGGCCAGCCTATTGCCATCAACCGGGCACAAATCCAGATTCCGGGCTGCTATTCCAGATGGAAAAACCCAATAACTCCCGGGCATCGAACCCCAGGACCCCATGCTCAGCAGTAGCGCTTGCAATCACTAGGCCTACGAGGCAGTCGGTACTAATGTAATGTGATAAAGTTAAAGGATTTGATTAGATACAACTTTGTGAAGAATTTGCACACGATTATCATAGATATTTGGAAATGAGCCCGCTTTGGATGAGCATTGGGCGTATTTAATAGGCTACATTTTTGGATTCCCTGCGAGCAGTAGGTACGTTTGTCCGGCAATGTTTGCGCTATAAACATTTTTCTAATAGTTTTTTTTAATATTCGTTTCTGTGCGTCATTTTACTTCTCAGGCGTTGGAAGCTACATAGTTAGTTTAAAATACGTTGTTACAATAAAAAAAAATCTTTCTTGGTAATACAAACTTTATTGTTATTTCAATCACCCTCTCTTATGTAGGTATACATGGCATTCATGTTTCTAATTTATCACAAACCCCGGCCTTACAAAAAAACTTAATCACAATTGAAACCTTAAATAGAAGGAATGTAAGTTTTTCGTGAATAAATAATGAAATTAATTAATTTTACTACTTTTTATAACATAATTGAGCAATCTATGATATAGATGCCTATCAATCAGGGCTGGGAAAACATGCATAAGTGATGTTAATAGTCTTTATACATTATTATTAAAAGCGTGAGTGACGAGTAACTTTACGATCAAAAGGTACACCGTTGGGGAAAGTATAATAATTAAGTAGGTACTTCATTCTTCGATAGCTATAATACAGCTACAGACATAACAATTAACTTAGAAAGCTCTGATATCTGATATTTATATAATGGCTTTTTCGCGGTATATGATAGACCAGTTTATGAACCCTAATTTCATAGATATTATTTTAAAGCAAATGTTTTGTCAATAATTAATTAATACGCAACACATTATTAATATTTTATCAATATAGTTTTGCAAATAGGTACCAGCAATATTTTTACAAATGCTTAAAATGAATATGAGGCATCCTTAACGGTTTGAACACGATGAGTTCCAATAATATCACACTAAAATGACATGGCACATCAATAACAATTATAACACTATTCTGATTAAAATTCTATATAAAGTGTGTTAAGTTCTGGAAAATTCTTTGGCTTCTCTACAAACTATAATGTAAAAAAACTTAATGTTAAGACATTATTCTCTTGCTAAATAAAGCTTAATTAAGTAACTTAAAGTACATTACATAAAATCTATAATAATGTAGAATGTGTGTAATTAAAGCACAATGTACGGTAAAGGCACTGCTTAGAAACATAACTTTTTATTCATATATTTGTTAATTATTTCACTTTCTTTTACATTTCTTAATTTCTAGCGTACCTCTCAATCATACTTAGCGTTTTAAAAATCAAGAATTAATAGAAGTCTGGCCAACGACAGTTGATCCTGAAAACACGCGATAAATAAAATAAAATTACAAGACTGTTTGTCCCTAAACATAGAGCGATAATTCGTGTTGATAATTGAAATTTAATTTAATTTAAATACAATAAAATTTCAAGTATCAACACGTGTTATCGCACTATGTACAGGGATAAAGTCTTGTTTTTTTTAAATTTCGCGCGTAATTTCAGGGTCAACTTTAATTACCCAGATTCTAAGATGAGTTGAGAAATGACGGAATTTTAGAATTAATTAATGGAGTACATTCCTAAAGATTAATTGAAAAGCATTCACCATAAGTAAGATAAATTATTAACCATACTAATGTAAGAAAAAATAAGCATACTTTGCTAATAAACATTAGCTTGAAGACACTTTTTGTTTTAAGTATCTTAAGGGTCCCATCCCAAATCTAGTATTTCACTAGAGTTGTACAAAATTGTACAGTCACAAGCATGAATACCTTACATTTACGTAAGATTCCAAAGTGAAATGGTTTTACGACCAGTATTTTCGGAACTATACTATTAATATAGGTCTGTTATTACAGTTGCATTCGTAATTTCACGAGAAAATCTGTATTTCCTATGCTCGTACTGAACAAAGTTAATCCCTAATCATAGAAAAAGTATAAAAGCAGACTGCGCATTTTGCTTAAAAATCTTCACAATGAAAATTACTGAGTGTTTGTGATATCTTTCAATCTTAAACTAATCTTACATCACCTAGTTCGTCAAGAAGATAATAACAATCAACGATCACAGTAAGTTATCCTTATGCGAATTTGAATGGGAGTTGACTAATCCAATTTTACCAAGATTTTAAATGGATACGAGACATATTTGAACCTAAAACTTATAATTTACTCTTCGCTGCCATGTTGTTGTTGCTATGTTCTTCAAATGCTATATTTCCTAATGCGAAAATATTGTCAGGATCCAGTGCTTTTTTCGCGGCGAGTAATAGTTGCCGTCCAGGCTCACTGACTGTATCCGTGTACCATTTCTTACGAAGTTTCCCGACTCCATGGTGATGTGAAATTGATCCTGTAAAAATAAAAAAAGGTTAGTTTTTAATCGACGAAAAAACAGGAGGAAGTTCTCAAATCGACGTGTGTATATATATATATATATATATATTTCGCTGGTTAGGTACATACGAAAAAAAAAGTATATCTTTGAGTATGATTCTAATTGTAGTACATAAAGTGCATTAGGCGAAAAATTTAAAACATTTAATTAAAAGTATAAAATATAATAAATTGGTCACAGTATATCTCAAGCGTTTACTCGAACACCAAATTATAGGGGTGTACTATGCCTTATCGAATGTCAAATAATCGAATATCAATTGATCGACCACTATAACGCGAAAGTCTAAATACTCGAACGTTCAAAATATCGAATGGTTAATAAATCGAACATTCAATACATCGTACACTCAATACATCGAGTGTTCGAAATATCGAATGTTTGTTTGATCGAGCGTACAATGCTTCGCATATTCATTGTATCGAAATATCAATATACTGAATACTTTTGCCGTTTGCCTCTTTTTGTAGAATAGGTCTTCCCAATCCTGCGTTTGCCTTTTCAATTGTCATATTTGTTATAGCTTGCTCCTTAACTAAAAACTCTATGGTAGCATAAAGACCCCGTTTATGCTTATCAAGCAACGTGTTCCATAACTTCTGTGTCATCTTTCAATATTGTTTTGGGTTCTAGGAAAACCCAGTGTATTATTTTGAAACACAGACCACAGTGAAGGTGGAAACATAGGTGATGAGCGTGCTACAAGTAATTTAATATGTAGGTACCTTCTCACGAGAATGCATATTTCCCCAAAAAAGTATTCAATTCCCATTCTATAAAAAGTATTCAATATATTGATATTTCGATAGAATAAATATACGATGCGTTGAACGCTCGATCAAACAAACATTCGATATTTTGGACACTCGATGTATTGAGTGTACGATGTATTGAATGTTCGATTTATTAATCATTCCATATTATGAACGTTCGAGTATTTAGACGTTCGAGTTATAGTGGTCGATCAATAAAATTGATATTCGATTATTTGGCATTCGATAAGGCATAGTACACCCAAATTATAGCGCTACAAGGTTCTTTTGTCGTGTGGCAAAAATGGGAACTAACGGGACATCTTGTTTTGTCAATACAATTTCTGTCAATGCACATACATGACAAGGGGACGTCCTTGTCAATGTTAGTGCTCTGTGGTCAATGTATTCAGACGCCAAAGATGCTTGAGTTAGCACTTTATTAAATCACTCAATTGACTTCATTTTAAGAAATCAATGATGCCAACTGACAGTAAATAATAAAAATAGTCTTACCGCCACAGGCAATGATTTCGTCCCGTGCAGCCTCTTCGATTTCTTCGTAAACGGATACGGGGTCCGTGCATTTCCCAATATTGTGACCAAAGTAGAAATAAATACAACAGCCTGCGTCATACCTGAAAAACATACGATATTGAATGAAAATACTGCAAAAATGACAAAATTCATTGTGGTTTCATGTTTGTGCAAACTAAAGAACTTTAGGTATTGGGCTATTTCGATAAAAACACTCGTTTATTGTGTCATTGGATTGGGCTATTTCATCAGCAGTAGGTAGGTAGGTAGCCTAGAGTATGCATAACGGATGTTGACTCCATAATCCCTATTAGAACTGGAGAAATGAAAAATGTGGTTGAACTTGTAACCTCCCACCTGCCTACACTAGAGGTGCGTGTATTTGTATTGTAATGTTCTAAGACTTTTAGGCACATAATGAAAATGTTTTATATACTCACGTCTGTGTCAATCGATGAGATATGAGGTACTTGTTGATGCCTCGCTTGGCGCACTCATCCCGAATGCGTTGCTTCACATTAGCACAGAGGGCCAGGGTGCGGTCCCAGGGTACTGATGTCTCAAAAGACTCCGCTACCACGTCGTACTCTATAGCTACGTCCTGAAGTAAACGAATAATGCATATTTAGTAGGTAAAATGAAAGACCGAAAAAAATAATGTTTTTTTGATAAAGCGGCAATAGAAATGCATAATCTGTGAAATTTTCAACTCTCTACCTATTACAGCTCATGAGATACAACTTGCTGACAGACAGTCGAACAGCGGAGGCTTAGTAATAGGGTTCGTTTGGCACCCTACGGGTAAGGAACCCTAAAAAGAAGATAGCGGCGTTAGTTCCGATTTTGGCCACAAACCTAGTAGCGCTATCCATACTTAATATTATAAATTCGAAAGTAACTCTGTCTGTCTATCTGTATGTTACCTTATCACGCCTAAACCACTGAAGGGATTTCGAAAAAATTTGGCAAGGAGATAGATGGCACCCTGGGGAAGGACATAGGCTACTTTTTATCGACATACCGCGCGGGCGACGGGCTGAAGCGGGTTTTTATATACAGTAACAGGGTTTTTCTTGTTCGTTGTTTCATAATTACATTCAGGGGTTACTAACCCTAAGATAAGCAATGACAAACGTCAGTGTATATCCATTCTCCCCGTTGGTGGCGCCGGCAGGGATGCCTCCGAACTGAGCGGCGATATTGTTCAGCTTCGTCTCCCTGTCCGACACCTCCTCTGCTGATCCCTCCATGAGAAGGGTCACCACGCAGAGCTTGGCCGGGTTGAAGCCCTTGATCTTGGTGATGTAGAGGCGTTTTAGACCGTCGAGGAGTACGCCACCCCAGGTGTTTTCTGTTTTGAGGGCTTGGCCGAAGCGGAACTGTCGGTAAAATAAAAAGTGGTATTATATAAATTAAAGATAAAGAATAAGATGAAATCGATATAGTCCTCCGTATCAATTTCGATAGCGGCTTGTAATATTTTGGGCAAAATAATTTTTATATAACAATAATTTTTAATAAGTAAATTGTACGATCAATCTGAAACACAACGGCTTTATGTGAAACTACTATGATAGAAAGCTTAGTTTTATTTAGGCACAACATTCATTGCGTTATTTACCTACTATACGTCGTAGAGCAGAACAATTTTTCGAACATACGAAGCATTGGATAAGGGCTCAACACACATAAACACGTTACGACGACGCAACAGCACGTTACATTTTTTCATAATAGTTTACTGGCAGAAAACTGTTATGAAAAAAAAAAAGCAACCGACTTCCAAAAAAAACACTAAAAAAGTGAAAAATAACTTTAATTTCGGAAGTCGGTGGCAAAAAACGGAAATTGAAAAGCAAAGACACCACCTTCCGAAATTAAAGTTATTTTTCACTTTTTTAGTGTTTTTTTTGGAAGTCGGTTGCTTTTTTAAAAAAAAAATTGTTCTGTTGTTTTTTTCGTAAAAAGTTTTTATTTTTCACTTTTTAGTTGTGGTACCTACCCCACACAAATCCGAATACCACTACCTGCTATGTAAATAACAGTGAAGGAGTCAAACAGGATATCGTCTAGATAAACTAAGTGGGAAAAATACGTAATATTGAAACTAACTCAAAAATTACGCAAGCAAAGTTAATAAAATTTATATGGGACCACCTCGGAAGCATGACCTACCAAACAAAAAAAGAATTATCAATCTCGATTCATAATTGGCGGAGTAATCGTGTAACAAACATACAAAAAAAAAAAAAAAAAAAACATACAGACGAATTGAGAACCTCCTCCTTTTTGAAGAAGTCGGTTAAAAATGTAACGTGTTTGTGTTTGAACCCTTAGCAGTAACCTACAAAATGATTCAGATGATTGATCGTGTGTTACGTAATTTGGGTGCTGATTATTGAAGTGAGTTACCTGTTCATTATCCATGAGCCGTATGCTGGAGGGTTGCAGCCGTTGCCTAGCAACCTCCCTCTCGAAGTAGAACCCGCTCTCCCAGTCCGGGAACACGAGGGAGCCGTAGCGTACCACCGGAGGGAGCGGGCGGATCTTTATTGTGACCTGAAATTTTCAATTGCATGGTTAACTGTAATATATTAAAAAGAAATGGGGATTGTTTGGTTAATTTTAACCTAACTCAAGTATCCTAAGCGCCTTTTAGTATTTTCTTGGCAATTTTGCGAGAAACGGTAAAGTTGCTTATTTAATACAGCAGGCGCTTGCGCAATACTAGGTTAGGTTAATCTCTTAACTGTTGCATTTACTTACCTCAGTAACAACTCCGAAGCAACCCTCAGAGCCCATGATGACATGTTCCCACTCGGGCCCACACGAGATGCGCGGCACACGACAACTCTTCTCGATCACCCCGCGACCTGTTACCACCTATAATAATAATAATTTCTAAAGCACTGCAAGCAACAAGTGAATTAAATCCAGCCAGCCCAAAAAGAATATCATATTCAAAACTCTTCGAAGCTCCTCCTTTTTTAGAAATCGGTTTAATTGGGACACATTCTATAGAAAAGTAGACGTAGAAAAATAATTTTCAATGGCTAACGAATATGTTCGCATTTTGTTATTACCTGTAACCTACTGCTTTGGGCACCAGCTTGCATATCGTATGTTGGCTATTCAGGTGTACCATCACCAGAATTCGCCGTGTTTATCTTTGCCGATCCATTGTACAATGAAAGAGTCATACCTCAAAAAATTATAGCTTAAATTACTTACAAAGCATTTTTACTGATTGTACCTTATATCTTCGAAATTGTTTTGGTATTAGTTTAAACAATGGTATCCGTTCGGAATAGAAAATAAATATGAGTTGAAACAAATACCAGTGGTATTAGTTTTTGGTATTAGAATGGACTAAATCAGCGATCATACATAACGTAACCATTCATTCAATTAACGCATTTATTTCATTTTTCTTCAATTTTTTTCCTTTGACGCTAGTCTAATATAAACTGTCGAGCACTTACCTTAGTGTTAACAATAAGGTCCTCAATGTTTCCGTAGGTGTTCTTT
This sequence comes from Lithophane ornitopus, assembly GCA_948473465.1. Lineage (NCBI taxonomy): Eukaryota > Metazoa > Arthropoda > Insecta > Lepidoptera > Noctuidae > Lithophane > Lithophane ornitopus. The sequence goes on from OX419622.1 coordinate 3,851,754, forward strand.
TTCATGCCACTGGCTCGCGTAGCCACCCATCCGCCCAGGGTCGAGAACTCGTACGAGTCAGGCTCGTGGCCAACTGTGTAGCCGCGCGCACGCATCTCACGCTCCAAGTCCTGGCCCACTATGCCAGCCTGGAAAAACATACACACAGTGGAGGCTCTTTAATTGACTACTCTGGCTAAACTTTATCAGCATCATCTTGGAAAGAGATCATAATCAGCTAGAAGTATTTTACCTGCACTCTAGCCAGCAGTTGTTCCTTATCCAGCCACAAGATGGAGTTCAAGTCGCTGGTGTCGAGAACAAGGATCGGTCTGGACTCCTTCTCGGGGCAGGTGACAGCGCCCGACACGGAGGTGCCTCCACCAAACGGGATGATCACGAAGTTATGGCGGGCAGCGCATGATACTATGTCTTCTACCTGGAAAGATTTTACCATTTATAAACATTTTTTCTGAAAATATAGGGGTCTTAGTAACAAGTAAGTTGAGCAGAGTCATAACTGAATAGCTGCCGAGACACGGAAGATGGCGTTTTGACAGATCCAGTTCCGTAAATAGGGCGGTGCCAGCGGTGCCCAGGGCACAGGGCGCAGACCCTGGAGGGGCGCAGAAATGACCAGATCAGGGCCACTAACAATACCTATTATTTATTTTTATAGACAATCCATTTTATTGTCAGAACCGGTTATGATTAGAAAATATTTCAAGGGCGCGAATATAGCAGCTCGCACCGGGCGCATAAAAGGCTAATTACGGCACAGATCCACAGTTGGATGGATCAGAGGCCCTAGACAAAGTGACATTCTATCAGCGATAACGATGATCGAAAAGGCAAAAATGTATAGGACTGACATAAGCTATCGAAAAGCTTATGTGAATCCAGTTGAAAGTCGTTGTAGAAATACGAAACGCTTTCGAAGCGATTGTCACTTGTCTAGGCCCTCAGGACTGCGGTTAAGACCTACATGAGACTCGCATAGACCAAGGATGCATGGCACAAGAGAGAGGAGGTCTATTCAGAAGAGGGTGGAACAAGGCTACCAATGATGAGAATGATGCTGACAAATCACTGTCCGCGAGCGGTATTATTGTGCGAACGAGATAAAGAGTGAATTTGAGCTGAAGTATTATGGACTCTTAAGCCTTAATACCTTGACAAAATCAAACACAACAATGACATTGGCATCTGATTACATTATCCCATTTCCTAATAACATACTGATCGGTGCTTAGTGTGAGTTGAAACATCTGATTTACAGTATCATACTAATCGTCTCGATCAATATCTAAATGCATTACCTACTTAGCACCTCGTAAGAAGTCGTGAAGGACATATCAACGACCTAGGAAAAGAATTTTGAAGTAATCTAATAACTTAATAGTACCTGGGCGATCGAGCTCTGCTCGGGTGAAAATAGAGAAAACGTATTTTCCCGTATATGAGACCTAGCTAGATCGATTTTTTGCCCCCGTAAACCCCTATATTGCAACTTTCATCTCGTTAGAGCCATTTTCGAGAACATGATATGCAATGCGATGGCCTACTTCTAAATTCACGTCGTTACGACAAAAATGACCTTAATTAACCATTTGCAATTAATGTGTCATATCATAGAACATAGATAAACAGAACCATAAACATAAAAAGTTTGATGTTTGACCTTCTTAAGTCGCGATGTGACATTCCCTCAATTGATATTATTACCTTGTTCTTGACTTTGATCAGATGGTGAATAAATATGCAAAAATTTCAATAACACAGTTACGAAATATGATTGCTGTTTGATGGGAACGGTCAGCACAAGGCCCTATGCTACATTATGTAACGGTTTTAGAAAGAACTAAGTACTTAGGACCTAAAATATTTTGATTTAAGAGTGTCCATAGAGTTTCTTGCCCGTTCTTCTCCATATGCAACTAGCTTCATCTTTTTGAATGACCGACCCCTTGGCAATTCAAAGGTAATTACTTTATTTGGAATAAAAGCTTTGAGTTTGAAACAAAGGAGTAGGAATTTCAACCAATCCACATTCCACGTTAGATATTTTCTGGCTTGTTGAGGGTCAGTTAAATTACCTGCTGCAATGGTCTCAAATATTTTATGGAGTTATTAAATGCGTGGTCATGATCGTGGTTGCTAAATCTATTATATATTTCTTCGCACCAGGATAACGAGAAGGGCTCTATATTTTTTTTATGTATATCAATGGAAATTTACCTTGGCACGGTCAGCAACGAAAGTCGATTAGCACTTTAATTTTTTTTAAACATAATTTTTGAGCACAATATTTAAGGAACAATTGAATAGAAAACGTATTCAGATACTAGAACTTCCCAGCTATTAGGTACATGTATGCTGAAAAGTAGTTTATCAATTGATTTTAGGTGTATTTAAAAGTAGCAGTGTTAATCTACTTACGTTGCCGACTACCTATTCTTGCGCATGATTATTTCTACCTTCAGAAAGAGCTGCATGTCAAGATATCTATGCTTTCTTGAAACCATCTTTGTTTCCTCACCTGTTCATGAGTTTCCGGCCAAATCACAGCATCAGGGATCCTCGGAAAGCTGTTGCTCCTCAGCTGGGTCATGTCCTTCAGCGTCTGTCCATGTGCCCTGATCAGTCTGTCCATGCCATCAATGCTGATCAGTGCGATCTTCTCGAGTTCCAAACGGATCGGCTCTGGTAGCCTGCTCTCGGCAAAGTTCGTGGGTAGCTCGGGTATCTTCGGCTCTCTTGTTGGGTCTACCCCGAGGTTGTCGATAGCCCATTGTGCTAAATGCGGTAGGGATTGGCCCCCGATGGAATATCTGTAACAGAAAAAGTTTAGTTAATTGGCGAATCAGGGGAAGGCCGAAATTAAAATTGTATGGTGGAGTGTAGTAGGTACGCGAAGGAATGCCAGGGCAAACGAAACAAAATAATTTAAAATAAGATTGCTGTGTGTGTGTGTTATGTAGTACCGCAAAGGTGCACACAGCAATGCGTTGGATATAATCATTGTCCTAGGATATTGCTATTAACAGACACAAAAAAACCTATCATCAAGCCTATACTGTGGTGCTCGAATTTCAGCATCCTTAGCTCCTTTCGCGGATTTGAGTAACGATAAATATCTACCATATAGTGCGTCGGAAATAGGCACTTACAGGTGGTACCGACGATCAATAACAAAAAGGAGGTATATAAACCTATCATCTCGTGCTACGTACGACACACATGACGTCAGAATCTCACAGAAGACGATAAAATATGCGTTTCACACATATTTTGATCAAATGTTTGTGGTTGTATGTTTATAAATTTCCAGGATGCGAACTCGACAAAATGATGTCATAAAAAGGTCTAACTAAATAAAGGTAGAAATCCAATGATTATCCCCCCCATGCTGAGGTCACCTGCTCACTTATCTACTACAAGCCAGTACTAGCCATGTGCCCGGTGGGATTACCCATCGGCAGCGAAAATGACGAACATGGTATTTAAACCCTTTGAAAGGGGATCAAGCTCGTGGCTAAGTAATAACAGCGGCACGGATCTATCCATCAGGATAAGCTACGCTTGCCGGGGCTGGTCCGTGGATAGGTGACCATCTTTACATACCGAGACTCCTCCGTACCTCGGAAAGCACGTTAAAAGCCGTTGGTCCCGGCTGATATTCGTAGATCTTTGACAGTCGTTACAGGTCGTCAGAACCCCGAAAGTCTGACTACAAGTCTTACCAAGGGGTATCGTATTACCCCGTTACTGGGTTGTGGAGGTCAGATAGGCAGTCGCTCCATGTAAAATACTGGTATTCAGCTGCATCCGGTTAGACTGGAAGCCGACCCCAACATAGTTGGGAAACGGCGGAAACGGCGGCAGATGATGAAAGGAGATCAATTTTCAAAAATCCTTTCTTAGTGCACACTAAAACACTTTCGTTATATTATAAGGCCTTTTGGGTATAATTTCATGCTTCTAGATCTAGACCCAGCAGTTTAGGCTGTGTTTGTAGATTTTCAGAGTGTAAGTAGCTAAGTAATCTACCTATGGATTTTAACGACGGCGATGAATAATAAAAAAACCTTGAAACTTTGCTATTACTTTTATAAACTAACCCTTTATGTAAGTAGAAAATACCTTTGATGTCGGTCTTTATTGATCGTGTAACCTTTCGGACGGCATCAGGTAGGTCTGTACCTACTGCTATTCTGCGTGTGTACGACTAACGTCTATTTCTTTTTTCCATAAGCAGCTGATGTTTCCCTTGAGAAATTGCCAGGTGCTTGACTGGTAATCTGGTAATAAACAGTTGCCTTGATTTTATAGAAAATATTGAGGTTATCGGAAAAGACATTATTAACGTTACCTATGTTTAAAGAAATAGAAATAACAGCAAATGCGTGTAGAGAGCGGCGATAATAAGTAATTAAAAAACTCGGAAAGCCTTTTTCATAAGTTTTCCTGATTTTTTCGTAATTAGGAAAGCCACTGTGTGTTCAATACATTTTTGGTTGTCATAGAAGATTACACCTAGGTACAAGTGTTTTGGTTAAAGGATTGACCCCAGTGATATTGTAACTTTGGACTCTATAGTATGAACGCTTGGATAGCTACTCATCCCTTTAGTTGTGCCGTCGGTATAAAGTTTTCAACAGTACAACTGTCAGTCTGTCTGTGTCTGTCATCTGTGATTAGTTATAAAACTCATCATAATCAGCCTATAATGTTGCCACTACTGGGACACAGCCTGCTCTCTTCGAGAGGGAGTGGGTTGTACTGTAGCCTAACACGCGGGCCAAATGCGGGTTGGTGTAGATGTCACATATCTTCGATTTTTTAGTTCTAGGACATGCCGGTTTCCTCACGATGTTTCCCTTCACAGTTTTGAAAGCAGTGGGGATTAAATTATTGACATAAAGTAAAGCGCCTGCCTGGGTTCGAACCCACGACCAGCAACTCGTAAGTTGGAGCCGTTACTAATGGGCCACCACTGCTCTCACTTGGCCAAAACTGCTCTTTAACTCATACGTCAAATAACTCAAGAAATGTTGCAATTAATCGAAACAGATTATCCAAGATCGAGCTAAACCAGACAAATATGGTTAGTGTTCAAAACAAACAGCATTGTATCATGTTTGTAGTCGTTGGATGTGAATGGCAAACATGGCATGCAAACAGACGAATATTTGTATAGGTACGCATTAAGTCAGAAGAACGAGGCAAAGGTCTTTCACAACATCAAGGGTCGGCACTTCGGTAGGGAATGGAAGTAAGAGCTTCTTCAAGGTTTCTGTGTAACAATATGACCAATCAATCTGCCTAGCCTTTTCCAAAAGCTATGTTGGGGTCGGCTTCCAGTCTAACCAGATGTAGCTGAATACCAGTATTTTAAAGGGAGCGACTGCCGATATGAAGATGATTTATAATATTTTGACAATACAATAGACGTAGATATATTTAGTAACCTATTCCGCTTGACTATTCTTTAAGAGTCCTAAAAAATCCTGTAAGACATCGACGTGTTTCCCCTCTCAACGAGGCATCCTCAGGATGACGATTGACCAATTGCAAACCAGAACGCGACGTGTTACCACACCGAGCGCTGGATGCAAAGTCTAAAGTGAGGATGCCTCGTTGAGAGGTGAAATACGTGTCGATTTCTTACAGGGTTTTTTAGGACTCTTGAAGAATAGTCAAGCGGAATAGGTTACTAAATATATCTACGTCTATTGTATTTTATAATGGATTTCCGCAAAGTCACGCCTGAATCAATTAACTATCCTAATATTTTGACTTTTAAATTAAATGCGTCATTACGAAATGAAAATATGTCATTATGAAATGAAAATTCGTCATTATGAAATGAAAATGCTACCTAAGTACTTTAATTTTCTTTTTAACGACTTTCATTTCGCTCCTCCAGTTGAACTATTTCGAGGACCCAAATTGCGTAACACACGATCAATCACAATCTATTTCATTTTGAAGAATTATTTTGAAGTATATTGCTAATCCATTGCTTCCTAAGTTCGAAAAAATTGTCTGCTAAACAACTTAAATAACGCAATGAATGATGTTCAACTATCAAAATAAATAATAAATCAACATTTACTTCTGAACTACTTCCATATTTGTTACTTATAAAAATAGTGTTAGTAACATTAATATTCTAAGCTGCGTGAGTATTGCGTGCAGTCGTATCCACGACCCCAAAATCGGAGAGTCCCACCTGTCAGCCAACGCTCAATGGTGCAATATGCAATGGTGTTAGCATAAATGCGCATCTCTTGCGCATGATAGCCGAAAAACTATCGTTCATAGTTTTTTGACCATCATGCGCAAGAGATGCACGTATATGCTTCGCCGCCCGTGTTCGCGTCATCCCCAACACCATTCTTAGAGCGTTGGCTGATAGGTGGGACTCTCCGATCTTGGGGCCGTGGATACGACTGCACGAAGTCAAGTAGACATTACCCTGGATCGGCGTGCCTCACAGATTGTGATTGATCGTGTATTACGCAATAAGGGTACAGGGATTGTTTTCTTTGTCTGGAATTATATGACAATTATACCTACTCCTGCTACTTTCATCTTTTGGCGCCTGAATGCTTTGATCAATAACCTGAATGACATTGACATTGACAGGCGTTGTTGGTAAAAATTATTGAAATTGTCACAGAAATTGTGGCGGCGCGGCGTTAGTTAGGTACGCGCCAAAAGATAATTGTACCGTTGCATTGTAGTTACGATTTTACGATACGACTCAAAATCAAAATCAAAAATCATTTATTCAAACTAGGCTGAGAATCAGCACTTTTCGAACGTCAAAACTACATAAGACAGTCCCCCAAAACGCCCACCCTTCACCACTTCCTAGTGCTTTAGCTGGGAATAAGAAGTGGCGCAACAAACTCCCCTGCAGCACAGCTGTCTGTTCAGTTAGAGAAAAATTGATTCTATACAAAAGTATACAAAATCATTTACATAACATACATAAAACTTAAATCTAATTATTAGCCATATGTCAGCTAGCACACGCCGATATACCAACCACAAAAAAAAAGATAAAATAAAAAATAAAACGAGATCTACTCAAGCAGAAATAAAAGTTAAACATAAATTACCTAAATAAAAGCCTCCAGGCACAAAGGGCGTGCCCGCTTACATATAGCTGTAACTGGAAGTTATAAATGATAAACTAGGACCATCGAAGTAAAATAAATAAAAAGTTAATTACTAATAACATTAACAAAACCGAGATCAGCAAGACGACCAGTCACCACAAGCAGCACCCGTTCACGAGCATAACGCAAAGATCAGCCATTACCCCCCTCGCCATATTTGAGGGAAGGAGACAACCCGATCCCCGACGCTACCGCAAGCAGTGACATCTAAGGGAGCATGACGAACCTGCTGCTGGTTGCTCAGGCAAAAATAATAATTATCAATTGTCGATGTCGCTAGCTAACCACATATTGCAATACAACTCATACAGAATACATTGTTATAAGTAGATTATGTCAACAATAAATTAAATTAAAAATTAATTAATTCAAATAAAAAAAATAAAAAAAAATAAAAAAAAACAAATAAAATAAAATAAAAAAATTATATGAACTCATATAACCTGTCAGTGGGTAAACTAATTCTGGAGAAAGAACATTTAAACTTTGTCTTGAGTTAATCACAGCGACCAACTACTCATATCATTTCAGTAGTCGTTAATAGAGTAGTACGGCTTTGAACAAAGGTTGCATTTTACTTTAGCTTTAAACGCATTATAAGGCAAATCTAGCAAAGAAGAGGGTAGCTTGTTATAAAAGGTTATACCAAGCCCAACAAATGAGTTATGAACCTTATGAAGCCGGTGAAAGGGAACTCGTAGTTTGTCCTTATTCCTAGTGTTAACACTGTGAATATCACTGTTTTTAGTGTATAAGTGAATATACTCAGAGGACTTTCTATGGTGGTCATGCTACGCGTGCAGCTTTTGATACACCTGTTTTTTTTTAAATTAATACCTATAGTGTGCACCAAGGAGGAGGATCTAACCTAACCAAGTGTCTACCTGATCTGATGTAAGTACGTATGAAAATCTCAGACAGAACCACTTATAAAATTATCATTAATTTGAACACATTAGTTGTTTAGACAAATTCCGATTCCGAGCTATTAAAAACATTATAGCTAATCCGATATAATGTTGAGGATGTCACAGTTACCTAATGATTTGTGTATTTTTGGTGGCGTTATTTTAATGGATGTATAGTGTTAATATTGACGCTCGTCCATTAGTAAATGATTTTACTTGTTTGGATTGCCGGCCCGTGTATCATTTACGGGTGTTGTACCTGCGCGTACTCACGTCCAAAAACATATCATACGGTAGATACAAAAGCGATTTTCACATAGAAGTATCGATTTAATTGTCGAGAAATATGATAAATTTTTAAGGTTTGAGAGAGGTACTTCCGGAGAAAATCTTGGGGGGAGCTATTTGCACAATTGCACGTAAGTTCTGCACTAAAAACTCAAGAATCAGTTTTCCACGCGTCTAAGTAGTTAAACAATTTTCGAATCGGTGCCAGTTTCAATTTTCAGTTTTATTTGAAAGTTTTGTCTGCATCCAATCCTTATGATTGTTTAATCAGTTTTTGGGAAAGTCATAAACGTATCTACGTCATGATTTTATATGTGACAGAAAATTAGCGGTCGCAGCTCCGCCAAAAAATGTCTGCCTTAGTAGATCAAGGTTCATTCTATGATCAAATTTTAATTTGTGGCCTTCCTATGATTTCGAACATTTTTCTTATCTTTATTGGGCCATTATTATGGCAAGTAAAATTGCTGGCCATTTATATAAGGTGTAATTGAAATAAATGAAAACCTGAAAAGGGGTCAAACCTTAGTGCCGGCCACAAACAGATGGAATTTCGTGTCGGAATTTTGAATCGGAGAAAATTTCGAACGTAGAACTGTACGTGCGATCCTTGATTTTGCATCGGATGATATTTCGAAACAGAATTCCGCGTGGTGGCCCACGTAGTATAGAATTTCTATAGTCCGTGGGCTGGCCTTATATGCGAACTTGAAAAGCTGGTCATTGTTGGCAATACCGAAGGAAAGAGAGTACGAGTCCGGTCGCCAACGCGATGGTCAGACCAAGTAAAATAAACTACGTCCTCAAGCCAATTCCAGCAGGTGGTGATGGCAACTTTGGACAAGAGTCAATGGAGGCAGATTGTCCGCTTACTGGGGTCGGCGGGGTCCAGTGACCACGATCCTCAACTCCTCAGTAATGATTATCCGAGAGACCGATTGAAGAAGAGATGCGAACTAAAATCTATGGAGCACTAGATTGTTTTTCGCGATTTCTCGATTTGATTTGATCCCTTTACAGCTTTTCATAGAAATAGTTGTTCATTATGATAATTAGGTACAATTACCACTTTTTAAGTTTTCAGTTAATTTTATCAATAACACCTTATATACTCCGTAACCCTTGGCCCGGGGCGTGAACGACCCCCTTTAAAGCTAGGATTTTATTGCAAAAAATACTCGGCAATTTTACGGGCACAACAGACCCGATGTCCCTGAGGTAGTTTCGATTCAGACTCGATTATGTTTAGGGTTAAACGTCATTGATATTGCCGATTGGTGCCCACTGGAGGGTTATTGATTTTTTTTCGGGGCCTCTAATTTGTTCGGTCGCATTCGAAGGGATTGAAATGTTAAATAGATCGAGAAAGATCCATCAATGAACTAAATGACAATGTTAACGAAGTAATATAAACAAAAGAGAATTTTAACAAGACCATATTTCCAACTTCCTTGTAATAAACATATCTATCAACAAAGGTTTTACGAGTGGGACATAACATAAATGATTTGTTTGTTATTCACAATAGACACAAGTTCAACCCATTCATCGAGATGCCACGTGTTTGTTTTATGGTCAATATTTACAGTCACCGCCATCCTAATGATTGCTCTACAGCTCTGACCATTATTTGCATGAATCGAACACGCGAATGTGTTGTCGTTTAAGTGCTAACTTACCTTTAACTTGTGTTGAAACTAAGTTTTATTACTGTGTAATAATTGCATGTTACGTATTAAAAAAAAAAAAAAACTTTACCTCAGTTTATTTCATCGCATTTAAATAATATTCAACAATGCAGACCTATAATTATTATAAAATATTTAAGTTGTATGTGACTAAGTTTTTTTTATTTTTAACAGACTTCTTCAAAAAGGAGGAGGTTCTCAATTCGTCTGTATGTTTTTTTTTTTTTTTTTGTATGTTTGTTACGCGATTACTCCGCCAATTATGAATCGATTTTGATGATTCTTTTTTTGTTTGGTAGGACATGCTTCCGAGGTGGTCCCATATAAATTTTATTAACTTTGCTTGCGTAATTTTTGAGTTAGCTTCAATATTACGTATTTTTCCCACTTAGTTTATCTAGACGATATACTGTTTGACTCCTTCACTGTTATTTACATAGCAGGTAGTGGTATTCGGATTTGTGTGGGGTAGGTACCACAACTAAAAAGAGAAAAATAAAAACTTTTTCCAAAAAAAAACCACCGACTTCCAAAAAAAACACAAAAAAAGTGAAAAATAACTTTAATTTCGGAAGTCGGTGGCAAAAAACGGAAATTGAAAAGCTAAGACACCGACTTCCGAAATTAAAGTTATTTTATACTTTTTTTGTGTTTTTTTTGGAAGTCGGTGGTTTTTTTTTGTAAAAAGTTTTTAGTTTTAATCATTCATACTTTGTACTAAAAGAATTTGCCCACTACCTATTGCACGGTTATACAAAGTTTAGTAGTAAAGGGGGAACTCAAAAGACCATAATCATTCTGCCTTTTCCTATGTTGGGGTCGGCTTCCAGTCTAACTGGATGCAGCTGAATACCAGTATTTTACATGGAGCGACTGCCTACCTGACCTCCACAACCCAGTTACTGGGTAAGACGATACTCCTTGGTAAGACTGGTTTTCAGACTTTCGGGCTTCTGACTACCTGTAACAACTGTCAAAGATCTACAAATTACAGCCGAGACCAACGGCTTAACGTGCTTTCCGAGTTTTTGTAAGACTTATAAGAGCAAATGAATATTAATCTGGTAACATGTGTTTGCTCAGTTCAGCTCATCAAGTGTACCTAGTTTTACAAAATACCTATTGAGTGTAGAATGACGTGCCGTGTCAAATGGCACGTGCTGCAAATTAACGGGAAGTGCCAATTTGTGGCCGCCCACGAGTAAGCCTGGTTTAAACTGCACTAGTCATACCTCGTTGACTCCACTTTCTTTACGCTTGTGACCCTCGTCTAGACACAAAAGAGACAATTCAGTGATATGGAGAGAGATGTATCATTGTGCCATCATCAATCAATCAGTCAATCATCTACAGGGTCAAATTGAATTAGCATTAAACATGATCAAACAAAATATTTAATTGGCCCCTGTACCTTGGGGTCGGCTACCAATTTATCGAGGATTTTGTAATATCTATGTTTAAAAGAGTGTCTTTGGAGTTTCTTGCCCGTTCTTCTGCACACAGATCTACGTTTTGGAATGGGCAACTAGCTTCAACTTTCTGACTAACTGACCGACTCTTTGACAATTCAAAAGTGCCTGTAAATGGTTTCATTGAAATAAATGCTTTGAGTTTGAGTTTGATTTAATCGGGTGCAGCTGAATACCAGTATTTTACATAAAAGTTCATGTTCTTTATTGCGAATCATCAGGTAAATACAGAACACAGGTGTCTGACAGGTCTGCCAGGGTTGCGGAATAGTCCGAAAGGGATACCGGGACCCTGGCAACAGGCAACTGAAGGAACACGGGTGGGTTTTAGTCAGTAAGAGTCTGAAACGCTCCGCCCAGAGCGGGAGAAGTCATTTGATGATTTCCCACACCAAAAAAAAAAAAAAAAGTTTTCTGACAGGTCGTGGTGCATCTAGCTTAAAACATATTTGATGTTTTAAAGTGTTATTAATAAAATAAGCATGACATGATTTATTTTATGATTTGTGTTAACATGTCTTGTGGTCAACGAATATTATGTCCAAGTTAAATATTGAAAATCAGTGATCATTTTTTTTTGTTTTGATTTGGCAAATAGGCTGATGAACTTAAAACATTTAGACGCCTAAAGGCATTTGCTATGTGTTGCCAAACTTAGAGATGAAGTTACAATAAATTATATGACCAATCGAAACCAAAGTACAATTATGAGTAATAGAAGTAAGATATATATTAAGTAATATGCTATTCAGAAGAGCTCGAGCGCGATCCGCCATTTGCGAAATACCAACAATACCAACAGCCAATGGATACATAAAAAAAAAAAGTTATTACTATCACTTGAGAAACTAATAGTTATTTCCAAAGAGAATTTTGATACAAAACAATATCAAATTGGCAAATAGGTACTCTTAATCAAAAGACGGTCAGCTAGGAGTTACTAGAAATCCATACTAATATTATAAAATCGAAAGTAACTCTGTCTATATGTTACCTTCCACGCCTAAACCACTGAACGGATTTCGACAAAATTTGGCAAGGAGATGGCACCCTGGGGAGGACATATAGTCTATATTTTTATCGACATACAGCGCGGTCGAAGCCGCGGGTGAAAGCTAGTTAAATTATATATTCTGTAAACTGGATATCAGAATCACTTTTACTACTCCTATCTAAAAAGTAAATCAAGATGAAGTGGACATTTCCTATCTGATTACCCTTGAAAAGAAATGGCGATACAATTAACTAATACAAGGGTCGAGGTCAATATTAAAGTCCGCACATTAGACAGTCTGCTCTGTCTGTCTATAGTATCCATTTTTATTTATCTTTCTTTATCATTATCTCTCATTGTGTCCATAGCTAGTCTGTAACAAACCTCGCGTTTGCGAGAAAGCCTTTTTGTGAAAAATTAGATTTTTGATCTCGACTGTAGGTACATATTATTTTATAGTTTACTAAGCATTAATTGATTATTAGCACATTAATTTTCAAAATTCAAAATTTGTAATCCATTGCCGACAAACTGTTATGTAGTTTGGCAGACTTTAGGTATGTTATTGTTAATACAGATATTGGAGTAAATAGAAATAAAAAGTACATACATAAATACATGAACCTACTCCTTTTCCCATGGGGGTGGGAGAACATACAAAACGCCACTTGATACGATTCTTAGAATTCCTTTTGCTTTGTTTACGTTCATACACGCACGCCGGTTGCGTACACGCACCTGACCTTTCTGAAGAATGCCACCAATAAGATCACATATCCTCCAAGGGCATATCACCGTGTACTCGCAACTTTATACGAACTTCGTAGATTAGGCTATGTAATATTTACACAAGTTGGTAGTACCTATATCTCAATCGTACTACGATTTCTCGGGTAAATAACAAAAACTTAATTATATAGTGTCTAGACAAATAAAGGATTATGAATAATACCTAGATGTTTATTTATTCTACTGAACAAATTCACTCTTCTTGAATACCCAGTTTATTAACCGACTTCAAAAAGGAGGAGGCTCTCAATTCGACTGTATGTTTTTTTTTTCTGAAGCACTTTATTGAACATTATCCTATTACATAATCTGCTGATAATCTTCCCAGTGCTGCCACCATTAGATTGAGAATAGGCTCTACTCTATCTCTATTTAGTATTTCCCTGTCTATTCAAAGGTTGTCCGGTACATAAAGATTTCCACCAGTTACCGGTGCTTTTCAGACTTCCTCTACTACGTACTCGTTTCTTTTTCTATCCAGTCGCGTATCTCCTCACATCCCTCTCAGCATTCTCATCTGAGCCGCATGCAATTGCCTTTCATTTAATTTTCCTTTTGTGGACCAACATCAGCTGTTTTACCCTGAATGGTTTTGTAAAAGAGCTTTGTTAAAGGAGATCATTCACCGTACATACATTTTTGGGCTAAAGGTGAAAGTGCCGAACAAAAAAAAAGCTATATTCCGAAAGAGTACGTTTTTCCCTTCATTTTTGATTACTACAAGCTATTACTTTTATTAGATTACTATTCAATAATTTAAGTACAAATATACTCAAAAAAGTAATTTTCAAAATCGTATAACAGCGCAGGGAATTGCCATACAGGTTTGGCCCAATAGTGAAAAGTGAAGAGAATAACATGTTCCAACGGAGTACCTATATCATTTTATTTATTTGGCAGTTTCATAATTTAGCCGAAAATGAATGATCTCCTTTCGGTGTTCAATAAAATTCTATCTATCTACTCTGGTCAACCAAATAGTGTAATTTCAAAATGGACATAAGTAGGTACATGAGTTTTTGTAATGAGCATAATCTAGTGCATGGCGGACGAATATTAAATCAAGGTTCATTGCAAAATTGCCAAAGGAGTGTTTGATAAAAAAGCGCCATTCGTGATAGCCATTTAGAGGCCAGTAACAAATTAAACTGGTTAGATAAATATATGCAAATTGTTGCACGATGTTTAGATGCTTTTTATATTAAAACTAGCGACCCGCTCCTGTTTTGCACGGTTATTACGACTATACAAAACATTGAGATTTCTTAGTTATATGTAACTTTAATATTAACGTATTATTTATGTACATATCTGTTACTAGCTGCGCCCCGCGGTTTCACCCGCGTAAGATCCCGTGGGAATATCGGGATAAAAAGTATCCTATGTGTTAATCCAGGTTATAAATTATCTGTTTGATGTGTTAATCCAGGTTATAAACTATCTGTTTGCCAAATTTCATCCAAATCCATTCAGCCGTTTTTGCGTGATTGAGTAACAAACATCCATCCACCCATACTTACAAACTTTCGCGTTTATAATATTAGTTAGATATATTATCTATCATAATCTGTTGCGTGGTGACTTATAGACAAACACGAAAAGCGACTTTAATTTATAATATAATTATATAGACCTTTAGTTAACTTGTTAAATTGCTAATATGCGCACGTATTGTTACGAGTGGCTAAAATAATGATTTTGTATAGATATCCATAGTTTCTGCCCACCCCCATAGGAAGAAGGTGTGAGTTTGTATGTAACTGTTATTTATTCTTTTTTTGCACCAATGTTTTTGCATTTAGACAATGTTTCTTGTTATATATATATCTTATATAAAGTAAAAGTTTGTAGGGAAACTTTTACTATAGGCAATTATTTGATTAAATAGTTTCGCTTAAATAGTACTTCGTTTCACAGGACAGAATACGTAAAATTAATTTAATCTCCAATCCCTGGATCTTTCAGTTTCGGTTTCAGGAAGAACATGGGCGAGAATGACGACAATTTGTGAAAAAAAAAACTTACCTGTTACCGGTGAAGGTAGCAGTGATCCCGTCCAATAAGAACATGGAGTCCTTGTAGCCCCAGCCATACCATTTCAGCAGATCTTGTCTGGAAATAAATATTTTAT
The DNA here is from genome assembly GCA_948473465.1 of Lithophane ornitopus. Classification (NCBI taxonomy): domain Eukaryota; kingdom Metazoa; phylum Arthropoda; class Insecta; order Lepidoptera; family Noctuidae; genus Lithophane; species Lithophane ornitopus. Next base: position 3,867,190 of record OX419622.1, read on the forward strand.
TCATTAAAAGATTTGCAGCAATTTATTTTATTCTATCTACAAGCCGTAGTAAAAATTACGAACTTTCATTCCCTATTTAACCAATTTAGGGGTTGAATTTTCAAAAATCCTTCCTTATGTCTCATTTTCACTTTCGTTATAAAAATAACTATTGTGCAAAACTTCACGCTCCTAGAGCCACTGGTTTAGGCTGTGCGTTTTCTGACAGTGAATGAATTTCAGATTTTTATTAAGTAAAAGAATTTAATTAAGTAGTAGAATATTTGCCAGCACTGGACCACCATTTCATATAGTATAGTAAAAAAAGGGACACAAAAATGTCGCCTTCCCGTCCGTCTCAAGGAAGTATCGCTACGAGCTATGCTACGCAACGAGTTACGCTGTGCTACGAGCGATCCCAAAAATCGCTACGCCGCGCCGAATCGTCGTCGTAGAGTTCTATGGGGTGGGTCGGGTGTACGATTCGTAGGCCGTAGGCCGCCGTAGCAGTCATGAGCTACATCGATCGGGTACTTCTTCCAAAATAAACCATGTTCTTGATTGAAAAATAGGTTGAAGTTTATGTACTTTTGATATCAATAATTTAACATTTTATATTAGATCTTAAATTGTTTCAAGTTCTTAAATGTTTTTTTTTTGTACCTACTTACCTAATTAATATATTAACTAGGTGCTACCCGCAGCTTCGTCGGTGGACTCTAAACTTTTATCTAAATTAAAATTAGCCTAAGTTACTCCGTATAACATCAGCAATCTTCTGGTGAAAGTCCCGTCAAAATCAGTCCAGCCGTCTCGGAGACAAGACGGACAAAAAAAAAAAAAAATGTTGTTTGTTTTATGTACCGTTTAAACTTGTATATGCATTGAGTAAAAATCTGTTTAATTGAAATTACAAACAGACACTTCAATTTGATTTATTTGTTTAGTGTTAATTAGATGCCAGACAATTCAATTTGATTTATTTGATTAGATTATTATGGTCAGTTGCCTCTGACAAATCAAAGTGTATGAACTGATGAATAATGTTAGAGGTCGTTTATTGTTTTGTGTTATTGCCACGATGTGAATTTAGCTCTAGTCACATTGAGGCGAATCCTGTGCAGCACCCTAATTGCGTAATCCACGATCAATCACAATCTGAATCGTTTTGAAACAGAATCCATTGCTTCATAAGTTCGAAACAAAACAATGCACCAACGTAAATAACGTAGTGAACGTTGTAGAACTGTCAAAGTGAAACAGATTAGTCTTAATCGTTTATGAAAATGTGCTCGCGCTGACTGTGTCACTGTCAACTAGTTTGTATGGAAGTGTACAAACTGGCGCGAATAGTCGCGTTACAAAAGAAACGACACGCGCAGTCGCATTCTACGTCCTGCGCAGGAGTCTCCTCAGTTTGATAGTTCCTTAAATAACAAAGGTCAAGAGGTTGGGAGACGAAACACTACAAATTATGTTACTTATTATTTTGTTTGTCTATCAACATCCAGTTTCCGAAGATACTTTTGCTAGCATTTTGAGGGGCCCGTACACAGAGGGTAAAACGGGATCCTATTACTAAGGCTCCGCTGTCTGTCTGTCCGTCTGTCATTAGGCTGTATCTCATAAACCATGATAGTTAGATAATTGAATTTTTCACAGATGTTGTGTTTAGTTTGCCGCTATAACAACAAATACTAAAAAAACTGAATAAAATAAATATTTAAGTGGGCTCCCATACAACAAACGTGATTTTTTTGCCGTTTTTATAGATAATGGTACCCCTTCGTGCGCGAGTCCGACTCGCACTTGGCCGGTTTTTAAACAATGGTGCCAATTCTGTTGTTCACAAACTAAACTAAATTTAAGTTCAGTGCATCTTTTTCTTTCTATTTAATTAAGAAAAGGACAGAAGATAAGTTTTAGTTCAGTCCTGTGAAACTGTCACTACTCCATACAAGTTTAGACGAGATTAAAAACTTGCCTACTAAAATTACGTCAATTTACGTCAGGCGCTGATTAATTTGACAGGACTAAACTAAAATTTAGTTTAGTTTGTGAACAACAGAATCGGCACCATTGTCTCATCTAACCCGCTAACTAAATAGTATATACTATATACTACTAAATAGTATATATATATATATATTTTGGACAGTACCCTAATTGCATAATACACGATCCGTCAGAATGGGAATCGGTTTGAAACAAATGTGCATCGTAAATTCGAAAAAATCCTACGTTACTTCGTAACTTACGAACTTATGAAGCAATGGATTAGACATTTGTTTCGAACCGATTCCAATTCTGATTGATCGTGTATTACGCAAATAGGGTGTAGGTTATTATCATCCAAACATGAAATGATAAGATAGCAAAATATCGGTCAGTTTCCTATCTTATCGATGTTTATAACCTGTTTTTTTAATCGAATTTTAGCCGTCTTGTTCGGTGCAGCCACAAAATTTGTACAAATAGAGACGTAGGAGACGTGGCTAAGAGATAGAAGAGGGGCTCGTGCGTAGCTGAGTAATAAAGGTCGATCGATCAGGTAAAGCTACGCTTACCGCGGTCGGTCCGTGCATGGGTGACCATCTTTACATACCGAGATCCCTCCGTGGCTCGAAAAACACGTTAAGCCGTTGGTCTCGGCTGTCATTTCGTGGATCTTTGACGGTCGTTACTGGTCGTCTGAAGCTCGAAAGTCTGACAACCAGTCTTACGAAGGGGTATCGTATTACCTAGTAACTGGGTTGTGGAGGCCAGATAGGCATTCCATGTAAAATACTGATTCAGCTGCATCCAGATATAGTCTAGAAGGCGATCTCAACATAGTTGGGAAGAGGCTTTGCAGATTGATTGAGCGACGTACGAAAAAAAGTTGGACGCGAAAAAGATTTGTTAGATTGCACTTCATCATGAGGGCACCTTCAATGAGTCCTTTTTTGAAACACGATCTAAGTAATCTGCGTTTTATTCACCAGATTATACGAAGTTGGTTATTTTTATTTTCAATGTAGATAAAACAATTCACCATAAAACTTTATTTATATTAGTCGCAGTTAGTGATTTGCAAAGTTGTTGCAGATTTATCGATTTGCTAAGCAATAAAGAAACAAACTGACATTTACAATATTAGAAAAAGCATTGTGTAAATGTTATAAGCAGCAGTCCTTGCAAACAAGAGGTTAACGATCTGCCACTCCTAACACATTCATTGTTAACATTATGCTACAACACAGAGGGGGCTTAAAACGGTCACTTTAGCAGAATCATAATATGAAATTATTATGAATCATCGTAAAATGTCACAAACTGAAAATTCATAATATCATCTAGACTATCTGGATGCAGCTGAATCAGTATTTTACATGGAGCGAATGCCTATCTGGCCTCCACAGCCCAGATTCATATTACGAAATATTTCATCTGTTTGACAGTTTTCTATGGAGATTCGTAAATTGGTCCACAAATTTTGAATTGCTTTTAAGTCAAATTAGAGTAATTGCTAATGACAGCTGGGATTCAGGAAATGAACTGCTTTTAGTGGAATTGCTAATGTGGCCGGTTTAGGCCCCCAGAGCGCTTGCGACCACTAGACCGATAATAGCCGCCTTTACACGACAAGCGCTTTCACTCGCGATCGGAGTGTGCACGATTGAACGCAGGAAAGCTTGCACGCGCAATCGTGTGTGATTGTTGTATTGATTGTTCACTCCGCATTTTAAGTATGAAGCTACAAGTACACGGCGGGTTCATCTTGTCTGGCCAATTCAGTGAGTGTAACGTAGTCAAAAGATAAAAACAACTTCTAGGTGAATATAACTGCAGGTAATTAACGCTTCGCGACCTGAATTGCACTTTATTGTGTGGTAGCAAGAATCGCTTTTTAATTAAATGATTTTGCAGAATGAACCATCTGTATTCATCTGTGGCTACAACAACAAAAACAACGGATCAACAAGAATAAATTCCAACTTTTGGATGATGTTGATTGATTTGTTGATTTCTTTAGCACATCTGTGGGCTTAAAACAGTCACTTTGGCAGAATCGTAATAGGAAAATATTATGAATCATCGTAAAATGTCACATACTGGCAATTCATAATATGATCTGCGTGAGATTCATATTACGAAATAATTCATCTGTTTGACAGTTGTATATGGAGATTCGTAAAATGGTCAACACTTTATGAATTGCTTTTGTGTCAAATTAGAGGAATTGCTAATGACAGCTGGGATTCAGGAAATGAACTGCTTTTAGAGGAATTGCTAATGTGGCCGGTTTAGACCCCCAGAGCGCTTGCGACCACTAGACCGATAATAGCCGCCTTTACACGACACGCGCTTTCACTCGCGATCAGAGTGTGCACGATTGAACGCAGGAAAGCTTGCACGCGCAATCGTGTGTGATTGTTATATCCATTTTTATGTGCCTTGAATTATGTTCGAAGCGCCCAGTCTTGAACGCATGAAAGCGCGAGCGGGCCGCGCGCGCGTGCTTTCTCGTTCTCGTTTCCATTTTTACACGCGCGTTCTTCCCTACGTGAAAGGCTTTTCACGCGTGAAAGCGCATGTCGTGTAAAGGCGGCTAATGAGGCAGTAATATATCATGAATATTTATTACATAATTTGTTAATGGCAAAGTGTTACATAATGTTTATTTATAACTTTCATTGTTCAGAACAAAGATAATTTTCTGATAATATGTATCTAATACATAGTACAGTAAGTACGTCAGTAATTTGCATGATACGATTTCTTGCAAATTCGTAGAATTATTTATGGAATCCAGAATGTTAATGAAAGAATTTGCGAGTAGGTAAAATAGCTACTACGACAAATACAAGTATTTAAAAATGTGTCAGGGTAGGCACCAGATTATTTTAATATTAATGGATGGATATACATAAAAATAGTCTAGCGTTTTCCAAACCTTGTTGGGGTCGGCTTCTAGTCTGAACGGATGCACATAAATACCAGTGTTTTACATGGAGCGATTACCTATATCAGACCTCCACAGGGTAACACTATACACTTTGATGAGACTGGGTTTTAAACATTCTGGCTTCTGACTACCCGTAACGACTGTCAAAAATCTACAAATGACAGCCGGGACCAAAGCCTTAAAGTAACGTGCTTTCCGAGACATGTAGGGGTATCGGTATGAAATAGATAGTGACGTATCCACGGATCAACTTTGACAAGAAATTCTCGCGAAATTAAAATTATTATATGAATGACTATTTTCATACTATGGAGTATGAAGTTAAGGAGATAACTCCTGATTCTAATTTATATGTATTGAATGACTATTTCATGAAATCATGACATTTGACATTAGTATTGCTGATTCTAATGATTATAATTCTAGAAAACAATAGATGTGACCTTTCCGCTTAACTGCGGAATAGGTTACTAAAATATATCTAGGTACGTCTATTGTATTTTAAAATGGATTCCGCAAAGTCACGCCTGAATCAATTAACGATTATAATTCTGTAAATTCTTATTTTTTTCAGTTGCGAATTATATTTTAATCAACATACAACAGGTCAGTGTCAGGACACTGACCTGAAAATTGTGTAAGAAAATTTGAATTTCACGTGCTGAAGCTTTTGCCATAATAATAGGTCTTTACCTATGAAATTGCCGTTTTGTATGAAAAAATTTAAACGAATTTTTTTCATGAATTTTTTATTTGTATTAATCGAAGTAATCACCCATGCAATCAATGCATCTTTGCCATCGCAGTGGCAGTTTATTGATGCCCTTCTTAAATAAATCAGCTGGACGGGAGGCAACAAATTCTTCAAAGGCATTTTGTACTGCCTCTCGGGTATTGAATTTTTTTCCCGCCAAGAAGTTATCCAAATTCTGGAAAAAGTAGTAGTCTGTAGGCGCAAGGTCTGGTGAGTAGGGCGGATGACGGAGAGCTTCCAACCCCAGTTCTTGCAACTTGGAGACCGTCTGCTGTGCAGTATGAGGTCGCGCGTTGTCGTGCAGGAGCAGCGGAGACGAGCGATTGACCAATGCTGGTTGGAGATGCGCCAGCTTCTCCATCATTGTGTTCAGTTCTTCACAGTACACATCTGCAGTAATGCTCACCCCGTTTGGTAAGAAGCTGTGATGAATCACACCGGCGCTAGACCACCAAACAGTGACCATCACTTTTCTAGGGGTAAGTTTTCGTTTAGGGCATTGTTTAGGTGCTGAACCAGGATCCAACCAACTTGCTGAGCGCTTGCGGTTATCAAACAGAATCCATTTTTCATCGCAGGTAACAATGCGGTTCAAAATTCCTTCATTTGTGTGTCTGTTGAGCAGTGCAAGGCACGTCTCGACGCGTACTTCGCGCTGGCGATCATTGAGTTCGTGGGGCACCCATTTGTCAAGCTTTTTTACCTTGCCAATTTGACGCAAATGGACCAATATTGTTTTGACGCTAACGTCGAAAGCTGCTGCTAATTCAGCCGTAGATTGTGTATCATCAGCTTCCACAATCGCCTTTAATTCGTCATTGTCGACCAAAGTCTTCGGACGACCGGAGGTTCATTTTTCAGGTCGAAATTTCCAGAACGGAAGCGAGCAAACCAATAACAGGTGGTGCGTTGGTTTGTAGTGTTAGCTCCGTAAACGTCGTTGATGTTGCGTGCCGCTTGTGCCGCGTTGCTGCCACGACGGTACTCATATTCCATAATTACTCGAATTTTTAACGTATCCATGATGACGAAAAAGATTGAAATGCGATGAAAATGTAACACTAATCAATAAAGAAATGACTACTTTTGGAAAAAAAAATCCATGTTTTTAAAATAAAATTAATTTGAAATTAGAATTCTTAGCCAAACAAAAATTATTTTGATTTGAAATGGCCAGTACTGCAGAACGGCAATTTCATAGGTAAAGACCTAATATAAGCTGACCGATCGACTCGTGCGGGTGTTATTACAAAAAAACAAAGATAAATAAAAACAAAAAACTTTTTCCAAAAAAAAAAAACAACCGACATCCAAAAAAAACACAAAAAAAGTGAAAAATAACTTTAATTTCGGAAGTCGGTGTCTTTGCTTTTCAATTTCCGTTTTTTGCCACCGACTTCCAAAATTAAAGTTATTTTTCACTTTTTTAGTGTTTTTTGTGGAAGTCGGTTGTTTTTTTTTTGTAAAATGTTTTTATTTTTCACTTTTTAGTTGTGGTACCTACCCCACACAAATCCGTATACCACTACCTGCTATGTAAATAACAGTGAAGGAGTCAAACAGGATATCGTCTAGATAAACTAAGTGGGAAAAATACGTAATATTGAAGCTAACTCAAAAATTACGAAAGCAAAGTTAATAAAATTTATATGGAACCACCTCGGAAGCATGACCTACCAAACAAAAAAAGAATCATCAAAATCGATTCATAATTGGCGGAGTAACCGCGTAACAAACATACAAAAAAAAAAAAAAAAAACAACTTACAGACGAATTGAGAACCTCCTCCTTTTTGAAGAAGTCGGTTAAAAATAGCTGAGGCTACTCGCACCGGGACTGTGCAGAAAACCTGTTTGCCATGGTCGATCTTAGTTTTTAATTTGATTGCCAAATTATTCGGTCAAGGTAGAACTTTGTTACAAAGCTTGCAAACCCGTGTTATGATGTAATGTATCAATCTTAATCACAAACAAGCATAAGGTGTACGCATGGAATATGGGAAAATTCGTTCATTTAAAAAATATTGATTGTTCTCCAAAAAGAACGAATAATTTCATAGTTATGTAGGTTACTACCTTCTTGTTTAAGTGCTTTTGAGCAGTAAAATTAACTTTATAGGTCCGTGATTTTAATCAATGTACCTATACCCCATTTGAAATAAGATTAGACATTAAAACAAACCCTTTTACAGTCCGTTCAACCGATTTTGACTTCTATACCGTAGGCATAAGGATAGCATTAAATGCAAAAAAAGTTACACAATACCAACTTTCTACTGCGGCTGCCTTTTGTCATGCCACCAACGCAATAGAATTCAAAATCGGTTGAACGGAATGTAAAAAAAAAGGCTTATCAATACGTCTAATCTTATTTCGAATGGAGTATAGTTTTACTTTATTTTTTGCATGCAATTTATTTGCCACTATGCCCAGTACAAGCAAACCTTCGATTTCCTCGAGTCTGTGATAGTCACTGTATAACTATCGTGTATCCTGGTAGAAATATCCCTATCAACGAAATCAGAATAATGTCAAACTAAAAAAATATTGATCGAGTTCCCTTTTTATCACAGCAGCCATGAAATTTAAAAATCAATCTAGGTATATTTTTTTAATTTTTATTTATCTATCTAGATAAAATGTGCCTATAACTATCTATCTAGATAAACTGTGCCTATATTTATCTATCTGGATAAATTGAGCCACTATTTATCTATCTATAAAAAACCGCAATGAGCTTGATTTGCGGTTTGACATGCATTCAATAAAACGAAGATTTCGAGGTCTTTAACTTCGATCTATTTCAAAGATGCAACTTTTCGGTAAGGTAGGTATTTACCGAGTTTTCACAAACAAACCAACATAGGTAAATGTTTACAAACATAATGTACCTAAGACGTTTGCAAAATTAAACCCCGAGTTTTATCAGATGCACTTTTTATTACCAAAACTGGTCAAGGTATATAATATAATGTCAGTCAGTTATTAGTCTAAGATCCGAGGTAAGATCGACCTTCATCCATTTGTTTACCGGATGAAAATTATGTTTTATCAAATACTAGCTGATGCTTGCGGCTTCTCCCACGTGGATATTACATACTAAAACCTTCCTCGAGAACCACTCTATCCATTGGTGAAAACAGCATACAAATCGGTACAGTAGTTTTTGAGTTTATCGCGAACAGGACGACAGACAGACGCGGTGGATGACTTTGTATTTTATTATGTAAGGATATTATTATGTTTACAAATATATTGCAAATGGGTTGCCTAATCCTAATTCACCTGTTAGTTCCTGGCAACCCGGTAATAGGGACCAGAAAGAGGTAGGTAACCTAACTGTTATAACATATAACATGTTCTGTATGCGGTACAAGTCCGTAGGGAACTGAAACTACTGTTCATAGTACATGAAACATTAGCAGTGGCTAATGTTTCAAGAGATTTCGTCCGCAAACCGACTAGCGACTAGGTATTTGTAGGAACTGGCTAGGACGAATCCACCTACTGATCATGTGAAGTAGTTCTACGTGGATTACGGTTTTGAAATAGCCGTCTAAAATACTAAGCATTAAGTAGGTACTGTCTAGTGGTCTTACCTTGGTTTGAGTTGTCACTATTATGTGATCAGTAGGTAAACCTAGGCTATTGTGACTGGAAAATCAAGGATAAGTTGCTGAATCAATAGGTGCGCGTAGGCAAGGATGAGCACATACCTTGGTACAGTTTATGTAGTGAATAGAGGTAAGTGACGTTTCTAATACTCATGTAATGTTAATAAGTTACATATATATACACTATACAGATTATTATGCACGATGTCTAAGGTTATATTATTGTGTAATACTTATGCTGATTATACCATTTAAAAAATAGAGAACCGACTAATTATAGGTAATTGGCTTCTTAATAATTTATTTGTATTTTTTATAACATCACAAGGGGTGTGCCCAATAGTATTTCCGAACGACGAACTTCCAGACAAACTTTCATCCCCTATTTGACCCTTTTAGGAGATGAATTTTCCAAAGAGAGCAACCTCAACCTCAGCGCGAGAAAACTCTTGTGCAAAATTTCATGCTTCTTGACCCAGCGGTTTAGGCTGTGCCTTGTCTGTCAGTGAATTTAAGATTTTTATTAAGTACATAGACATTGGAGTGGTGGTCCGTGGTAGCGGCCCCGACTAACGAGTTGTAGATCGTGGGTTCAAACCCGCAGCCAGGCCGCTTTACTTTGAGTAAATAATTTAATCACCACTGCTCTCAAAACGGCGAAGGAAAACATCGTGAGAAACCGGTAGGTATATCCTATAATAAAAAATTCGAAGATATGTAACATCTACCAATCCTCACTGGGTCCGCATGGCAGATTACAGCCCACATCCTCTTGAAGAGAGGAGGCCTGTGTCCCAGCAGCGGTGAGAACATTATAGGCTGATTATGCTATACGCTAGACTATAGACATAGATAGGTATGCTAGCCCATTCTTAGGTCCCAAAAAGGTATATTTTTCTTCTACGTTTTAATTGAAGTGTCAGGAGCCAGATTGATTGCTTTATACAGATTGATTGCTTTATACAGCCCGATAAGAAGATGGGACGACGATCTTAATTAAGGCGACAGCGGGGCCAATGTGGAAGAGGAAAGCCCATGACCGGGAACTGTGGAAGAATATGGGGGAGGCCAATGCTAAACAGTCTTCTGATGAAACCGATGTCTGAAGAGTTAACTTATATTTTTATTAGTTAAATAATATAATATGTAAATAGATTGTAAGATTGTTAATAAAGGCTATTAATTATCATTATCTTCTGTAATTTTGACTCCAGTGCAGTAGCGGTCCGCGGTAATTAGCAGCAGCAGAATAAAATATACGCAATAGTAATTAAAGTTTTCGCCTACGGTAACCGTCACTTTAAAAATTAATGTTTTGTCCCTATTTTTTATTCTGTAATTATTCATAAATAATTAATAATGAAGTCAATCCCACATTTGGTGTACTTATCGCTGCTAATACTCGTTACCTACATGAAATTAATACGATTACATAATTAACAACTTTTTCGGAACTGTTGACGTGTTTTAGGTCGATATTTTTTTCCTTTAGATATTCTTACATACAGTAATTGAGTAGACAAATACAAACAGTTTTCAGACTTCCCAAATATTTTTGTCAAATAAAACCATAAAGAAGAAAAATAAGCATTAATCGCCACCTTTGCTCAAAGCGATTTGGCATTATTTTAATTTGAGAGAGATCACTTAAAAATAATATTTTATATATTTTTCCTCGGTAAGTTAATAGGTAAGTATTTCACTTATAGAAGCGGAAATTCCGAGAGATTAGACTCAGAATTCACTGATATTTACGCCGTCTCTGGCCTATTTTTTTACACAAGGAAGGAAGTAGGACTGGCAGATTAAGGAATGTGACCAATAGTAAACACACTTTCTTATCTAATCTTATAAATTTTATTTTATTGTTGGCAAAATTCAGGCCCTTATCTATTAGATAAAAATACGAGGAACTCCTTGTCAGACATTCCATGTCTCACCGAGTTTCTTTGCCCGGTTTGCCCCTTAACGTTCAGGAAAATGAAAATAAGAATTGGCGGGAAAATAAATAACACGAACTTTTGCCATGCCATGATCTATTTGTATTCCCAGATATTTTTAGAGCGCGCTTGTTAATTATATCCAGAAAACTGGAGCACATCTGCGATTGCATGTTCCTGATTAAGGGTGTAGTAAAAATATGAAATTTATTTTATGAAATTAACGTAAAATAAAAATTTAGTTCCCAGTGCCGGGTGTGCTGCAGCTAAAGCTGGTATCACAGAAGCCAATAAATAAATAATAGCTTACCGTCGTCTAGGAATAACACTCTTTACTTTGATAACCGTGCTGTTGTTTGCGTTAGAATCGCTCTTTTTATTTTTATCACCAAAACTTTTCTTTTTAACACTGTCAACTGTCCTTTCATTATTGTTATCATTTTCCACATTTTTCATTTTATTATCGGAGCTGCTCGCGAATGCAGCTGACATTTTTACAATGGGCGACGATTATGGATTTGTGTCGGATAGCATTTGGTACGATTTTTATAAATCGCGCAGCCTGCCGCGCATGTGGTGACATGCTTGGTGGGTAAAGCAGGGCAACGTTAGCGACCTCTACATCATGTTAGTAGAACTGATGAATAAGTAAGTTAACTAGAGAGGTTGATACGAAAGAGGTAATACATACATGTTGTAGTTATTGGTAAGACTAACAGATGGCGCTATTAAATGTTGGTAGGGTAACCAGAACTTACTATCATTAACTGCTGTTGTAAAAATAATGGGAACGACGAATATTGTCTCATCATAACTATTGTACATTACAAGTTAGTAATGATTTCATAAGAATTTAATTAAACTTTTATTTTTTTGTGGGCCTAAGTTTTTCTATAACTTTTGTCTGTCGGAATTGTCGCCATCGTCGGGTTCATCGTTTGGTAATAAGCAAGTACAAAACAAGTCTCTTATTTAACTTACCTTCAAACCGAAATCTTACTAATCAAATAGGTTATTCTTGCAGCTTAACTTAACCATGCTAGTAGGTGTTCCGCAGATTCTGCGACCTCTCCTATTTCTAATGTTTTTAATCACTAAGTAAATGTAACCTACATTTACAGTAGGTACCTAGTGATTAAAAAAAAAAAAAACTAGGATATAGCTGGAATGAAGAATGAAAAATCATTCGTTTTTGTATATGATACCTTCCTATAGGAAAAGAAAACTCAACACAATAATTTAATAAAATATTTATTGTTCTAGTTTACATTAAGTAGGTATGTTGTACAAAATAATTATGCTTACATCTACGATAACAACTTAAGAGTCTAAACGGTTAAAGCAATGGCTTCGCCTTGGCCTAATTAGTTAAATTACACAATTAGTACAAATGAATAATTATAGTCTTCAATACAATGGAACTAGGTGCAGAGTCTAAAATTAGCATTGGCTTACATACAAGTGATTTAAGTATAAACGCATCCCTAAATATGGACGTTAATATCATAGATATAAATGCAGAAACTTACGTTTGAACGAAAATAATAATAATAATAATTCGTTGAATATGAACATATCCAAAACACACACACAAGTAGGTATGTATAAATACGAACGAAAAGAAAAGCCATCAGGAAATAGTTATAATATCTCAAATGAGGTTTCATTCAGCAGGCTTTGAAACGTAAAAAAAACTGCTTTGATAAAATTGTATTTATGTTCACTTTTAGGTGTTATACTTGGCTACGAAACCTGAAAGCCTAACATTATAATGATTATACGAAACACATAATGACTTCAATACAGCTTTAGATTTTGCGTGTGTGTACTTTGAAAATGTCATGATTTACAAAGTAAGTCACTTAAAAATAAACATCTTCGCTGTATCTAAATGCAGTACATAAATCTAGATAATTTAAATTCGTGACGCAGTCTTACTAAATATCTAAGCACCTATCGATCACTTAATACTAGATTGCGGAAGCTGGCCCATATATACAATGCAGTTTACAAGATTACTCTACTCATATAGTGGATATGTTAGGGTTTACTGCTAGAATATAGCCTTAAGCCTTTTAAAAGTTATGGGCTCTACCATGAAAATTTAAATCCCTCTTTAAACATTCATTGAACCGCCTTCTTGCTTAAATAATGGGATGCCCAACAAATACTCGCGTTATAAGTTCACATTCCCACAGATGGCTAAACAAAACTGACAAAATTTCCAGTAAACTCTTCAGTATATTTTTAGATTCCAGACACTTATTAAAAGCACATATTATCATTAATACAGTGCAGTGTCGTTTAAATGTTCTGTCACGATGTACATTCGATGATTGAGCATCTCAACCAACTATGTCGAGTGACTAAGTCATAGGAAACAAAAATGCCTCAACTAGTTTTGGGAATGAAAGGATGTCTGCGACAGATCTTACTACCGATGCTAATAGCAATAAAATGAAAAGCTGCAATTTGGAGTATATTTCTAATTATATACCGTCTATAAACGTAAGTTTATAACATAATTATACGAATTAGCATCGAAAGTAAGACTACAGAGCTTAGCTCAAATGTTACCCTAAAGTCACAGTACGACATATTAAAGTAAATATAAATAACTAATTTAGAGTCAAAGATCATTCATACTTAGGCGATCAAATCATTCACAATATTACGTATATTATTTTTATGTAGGATTAAATAAATAAAGAATCAGTACCGATATTTTGTTCAGTAATGGACTCAGAGATTCAGACTCAATTGATTGCATATCTTCACTTTTATTATATCTACTGGGAACGTGCTAAATAATCCGATTAAGGCAGTAACTTATGATACTCGGCGGATTTCTTATTCTTCTCAATTATGTAGAAGGACTTAGGTTTGCCGTTGCCGGAGTAATATTTTCTGAAAGACGTTTTCTTCGCTGGGACGTAATACGCCAAAGCGTCGAGCGAGTTCGGATGACTGATTGCTTTTGGCCATGTCGGCGTGCTCTCGACGTCCACTATGTCATCGTCAAACCTTGCCTGCGGTCGGTTTTTCGCGAACTTTTGTAGGACGGGAATGTTCCAATGGTATACTCGGGCAGGTTTACCATTGCTGGTCATTTGTAGAGGCAGGGTTCTTGCTGCAGCAGGGGCTGGTTCTGCATGGCTGTAGTAACTGGTATTGGGAGGCAGTTTGATGACGTACATTCTTGAGTCTCCTGTGGCATGCCTTCTGCCTTGTTCGGCGAGTCGTTTCCTGTGGTGTGCGGCGGGTATCCTCAACTTCTTCAAGCCGAGAGAACTGAGCAGCTCGTGTGTGGAGGGTTCGAGCTTGTCCATGCTGTGGTCTGTGTTGGCGCTGGAGGCTGGTGACGGAGCTGCGAAGGTCGCCGCCACTGAGACCAGCAACACTAGTGACCTGTAACAAGCAAAGGGAAATGTTAGTTTCTAGTCAAATACTGAAACAACTTATTGCTTTTCAGGGGATTCTTAAAGGTGGACCATCATCATCATCATTTCAGCCGAAAGATGTCCTTCGACCGGTTCTGTGCTTCTTGCATCCAGCAGAAGATGAATATTATGATCTAAATATGCAGGGATGATAATAGAATATCCCATTAACTGATCTTATAAGAGGTGAGAGACCGCGATTTGTAATAAAGCACGTTGACCGGCTGTTGACTTCACATAATAAGGCTTTTAAAATAGCAAGAGCTACGACCCACTTAATAAGGTAGTGTCTAACACCAAAGGCCACAAAAAAACCGCAGGCGCACATGAAAGCCAAAGAAAAACCAAACATAAATTCCTTATGAGTTATTAAGTGTTTTACGACAAAATAGATTATTCTCCATTTATAAGGCTGTCTACAAACATTCCAGTTTCTTGCTACAAGCGTGCGCTGACTTCAAATTGTTTGCCGACTTTAGATGGAACTTCTAAAGTTAAATAAAACCAAGGAGGTTTGTATAGGTAGTTATGGAGACTGTCTTGCCGTTGTCTGATATTTCAAAAGCAATTAGCATAGGTACGGTAGTTAGGCATTGTGTACACTGAGAATTTGAGAAAGCTTTTAAAGAAATAAGCCAGAGTGCGATTTTCATTTGTGAACAATTAGTCGTAGATTTTGTTTTATGATTCCTAGAAGATAGTAAAGTGAATGTTCAGTGTTTTATGTTGGAATATTAACATTACAATGTAAATAGTTATTTATGAGCGCGTTGTATCATTTCACATGACTATATTAAGTACAGGATCGGGGATAGTAATAAATGTTCGCAACAATGTCGTTTATACATTTTAAAATAATAGCCCTTCGTTTCGAAGAAGCGAAATACGGAAATGTTCAGATTTATAGTTCGATAGGCCATAGGCCGTACCTGAACATGTTTCGAGGCCATTTTTATAAGCACTAATAAACGACTGTTCAGTCATTAGAGCGTTTTGGTTTCAAGATAGAAGTTGTTTCTTTAAAATAAATGAGAAAGACCATTTTTAGTAGACCAGTTTTACCTACTGATGTATTCTGTGACACCGGGTGAACTTAGTTGAAGTGACCTGTCAAAACAGTCAATCCCTAGCACCAGGTGGAATGACAGTTCACTATAGTTACGTTTTCACTGTGTGATTTTTATCTTGTACAAATGTCATTGTATCTCAATCAGGGGTAGAACCTGTTGGACAATATAAAATACAGTGAATTTAATGATAAATCCCCATTGAGCCACAGACCTAACTGCCGCCATACATTCACGTGTGTTCACATCCTGTTTGTCATATAACTGAATAGCTTAGCGAGTCGGCTGCATTAGCAAAATGTTTGTTTCTGAGAAGAGGACAATGTGTCGGAGATATGGCCGGCCCTATGTAGGTTTATAGCGACACGTTCGTGTGCAACCTGCTTAAAGCTTGAGCGGTCGAGCCTACAACCTCATTGTGTTTGTTGCCGGTGTTGATATCAGTTTGTCCGGGAAGGTACTCTTGGTAGGGCCCACTTTTGGTTCGGAAACGTAACGGCGGAGACTGACTTGCAACGTTTGTAATGTATCGAGTTTTTGTATATTAGTGCAGCAAGCCGAGCCGCTCGATGCGAGTGCCGGATCCTCAACTCGACTGTCGGCTGTTTCGTGAATTCCTTTGAAACGGAAATATTAGAAACGAAAATGTGCTCGAAGCGAGCATTCGCCCTGTTTGCTGTATCGCCGTATTTCAACCAAGGTCACCTCGAATGATTACATTACTGATACATTACAACATTACAAACTTACGTTGAAAGTCAGTCTCTGCCTTAATAGATTACCTACTGCAGAAAATAGCCTTTGAAATAGGTGGGTACATTAATTGTACGAAATTAAAACGCGTGTAGATTTTGTAAAGGTTTAGGTCACTTTAGGTATCTTTCAATGATTAATGAATTGCCGAATTAACACGAAGCCACATCGTAGTAAATAGAGAGATTGAACATAACGTAGACACAATGTAGTAAATAGACAAAACGTAGAGACTAAGTAGTAAATAGAGAGACTGAAACCTAAGTAATTACAGTTACAGTTTTAATCAAAATCGGTCCGACCGTCAGACGATTAATATTTTAATCGTCAGACGGTCTGCCCGATTTTAGTTATTACTCAAGGTAGAAGAGACTAAGGGAGAGGGAGAGAGAGAAGGTGGGGGAGAGGGGTATCGTAATACCCAGTTACTGGGTTGTGGAGGTCAGATAGGCAGTCGCTCCATGTAAAATACTGGCATTCAGCTGCATCCAGTGAGACTGGAAGCCGACCACAACATAGTTGGGAAAAGGCTAGACAGATTGACTCCAGGTAGAAGAGAGATATTTTCATAATCATGAAAAAAAAAGCACCCTCTTAAACCTACATACACATAATGGCATTCCTTCCATACTGCCCATCCCATCTCATTGCACTATACATTAGACAGGTACCGGATAGCCCAGTGCTCCATTTGGCTCAGTTCCACTGCGCCCGCGCATCCGAGCATTGGACCACTTACAAACGTGATCTGAGTGGCGTTTGGATAACTGTTCATTACGTTACTGTTTATGTTTTGATTTCCTCATTAGCTTACAATGGTGATCAAAATTTTGGAATGGAATTTATTGGAAATTGTGTGTAAGTCGGTTAGTGGATGCAATTTAAATTTAATAAGACTTGAATGCACGGCAAGATCGAAACATATATGGAAATCTTACGGGACAATAGGATTAGGAGACATAATGAAAAGGCTGGCAAAAACTGATTTCATGATAAGAGGACCGTGTTATGAGGAGAAAAAATAGGTATATAGGTAGGTATACGTAAGCTTAAACTTAGCGCTTTTCAAGATCATGACCGCGCGGAGGTCAATATGACAAAAAATTTATTCCACGATCATTCCAGTTTTTATTTGGGTCAGAAGTAAATACAAAAGATATCCTAGTTAAAAAGCACGCGAAGTCTGAAGAAGTAGCGCCAGTTTTTTGTGCCCTAACAATCAAAGAGCTTTAAAGGCAAAGGAGATAATCCTCAAATCAATAAATGGATATCATTAATACTGGTGTCTTCGACAAACCACCCAACAATGCAAAAAGATGGACAGATTGTATAAAACATAGTTACACCTAGAAACGTAGTTAAACTTAGTTAGAGGTAACGGCTAATAGAGGTGAAAGAAAAAGAGGGACTGCGCCGATCAAAATAAATTCAGAAAAGAGCAGGAACATGATGAGGTATCCTAAAGGTTGTCGCACACAGTTAAACGCATCGCACATTTGGGTGGGCCGGGCCGCAATTCTCACAGAACAGACAACTGCGTACCGAAAGAAGTAGCGTTGGACCGATGACCTGGTGAACGCCGCAGGAATCTGCTGAATGCGAAAAGCACAAAACCGGTCGAAGTGGCGTGTGCTTGGGGGAGGCCTATGTCCAGCAGTGGACGTCTTTCGGCTGAAATGATGATGATGATGATGATGATAGGCCGCATTACAAGGATCCTCCTGCATCAATTTCGTACATTTTGTATGTCATGAACTATCGCACCTACAGGCGTGTCGCATCCCGCTTTTTTGCGTTGCGGTCCGATGCAGCTGTAATGTGCGTCAGGCTTTAAACGTCAAAGTATCGTCTTCTCGCCAATGATAGTAAAGGAATACCGTACCAAGAAGTACTTATCCACGTAATCCGCCATCATTACACACGGTGCGCGGATACAAATAACACGTCGAAGCATGTAATTGTCGCCTGAGCGTCTTAACGTGGCAGACCTGTCCCTAATCAATGTGCGCGAGAAATACTCGGTAATGTTGTGTTTCAGTAAGCAAATATGTGGTTGGATTAAGAGGACGTAGATATAGAAATTGATGTAGATGCGACTTGTGAGGATTTTACAGTAGTAGGACAAGCAAGTAATGAAGGAGAAGGCAATAGTGGAAGTTACGTGTGCAGTTTCGACTAGAAGCGACAATATGATAGTGTTCCCAATTCCTCAATTTATGAAAACTGCCAGTGCGCCGGCAGTTTTCTAGCTCAATGAAGATCATTTGGAGGTTTATTTATTTTATTTTATTCATTAGGGAAAATAAACAGTTATACATAAATCTTATAACTAGTTATAGCTAAACAAGAGATATAAATGTATAACCTACGACATTTTCCACAACATATTAAAAGTTATATCTAATAGTGCGCTACACTAAGTTGTTAAAACAGAAAAATAGTAAAAACGTGAACTTAAATATAGAAAGGCATGCAAACAAATAGTGCATGTTTATGGTATGGCAAACTACCTATACTAGTTCAAGCCACGTTGTAGCATCCCTGGATATCCTGCACTGATGAATAACAGAAGCTTCTTGCTCGTTCTTCTCCATAGGAACTTAATACGCTTTGGAATGGGCAACTAGCTGTAACTTTCTGACTGACCGACCCTTAGACAGTTCAAAAGTGCCTGGACCAATTGGTTTATTTGAAATAAAAATGCTTGAGTTAGATATCAAACGCACGTATAAAGGTTTTAGATTCTATAATACTCTCACTTTAAAGGGTTTTGCGTGTATGTAAATAAAGTAGATACTTGTATATATATATGCATAGCGTATTCAATGAATATAGATAGGTACGCAAGAACATATTACTGTTATTTAGTCTTGTAGCTTTGTTAACATGGTTCTGATTCACAACTGTGGCATTTATACCGTGCTTGTAGAATCGATATATATTAGTAAGAGCGTAAGAATGTACCTAATACCGTTGTTGTTCTTAGGTATATGGGCCTTTCTGAAGTCATATCAATGTTGATCAGCGAAGCTCAAAGCTAAGTAACGGGTCATAAGTATAAATATAATTTATAGTTAACGTAGGTTATAGGTAGGTAGGTAGGTAAGCTATAAAGATAGGTACAGTCTAAAGATAGAATGAGTTTACAGTTTGGATTAGTAAGTAAGACTTCTGGGGGCCTAAAACGGCCACATTAGCAATTCCTCTAAAAGCGATTCATTTTCTGAATTTCCAGCTGTCATTAGCAATTCCTCTAATTTGACACAAAAGCAATTCATAATGTGTGGACCATTTTACGAATCGCCATAGAAAACTGTCAAACAGATGAATTATTTCGTAATACGAATCTCACGCAGATCACATTGTGAATTGTCAGTTTGTGACATTTTACGATGATTCATAATATTTTCCTTTTATGATTCTGCCAAAGTTACTGTTTTAAGCCCACTGTTAACCTACAACTGTAAAAGAAAACTTTCATTAGGTACTACTAAAATTATGCCCCTGGGAGTATTATAATACGTCCTGGGGTCCTACTATTATAATACGTCTTTTTTAATATTTTTTAAAGTTCTGTCATTCCTCCCGCTGTAAATCACAGTCCGATCAATTATTTTTTAATATAACCGCTTTGATTATTTCATATACAACTGTGTATATAACCGACACATCTATTGAGTGGGCTGACTGGGATTAGAAGCAAAATTCTGACGGTTAATCAACGATAATTATTGAACCAATTACAATCGATTTTTTGTACTAAATCCCAGATTTTCCACTGGCGAACCATTTAATTTGTTGCATGGTTGCATGGTTGCATGTAGCATGTTGCATGTCCTGTTGTTTTTGCTCCCATACAAACGAATGAACATAAACATGTCAACGATTCTGTTAAATTCGCGTTACTTTCTACAATCGTAAAAATGTCTGCATGATATATCTTATATCAGTCTATAACATCTCCATTGCGGTTGCAATCTGCAGGCTCGTAAACGTCAAACGTGCAATGGCGGCGCGCATGCGTACCTATCATGTAACTTGCGTGACAGATATAATTTCACATGCAATTAAGTGTCTGGCCGATAGATGGCGCTCGTTCTTGATTAATATGATCTTGTGGGAAGGTCTTTACAGTCACTGTAGTGACAATCATAAATCCTACAAGCCTGGGATGGAAGTAATTAATTCCTGTTTACGATGTTCTACCTTATAAAATTAGTTTGTTGGTGCAAATTAATGATTCCATAATATTATTGCATCACTAAAATGAGATTTCCATCCATGCCTATTTCCTTTTGGCCGCATACCAACAATAACGTTTTTGTATGTGCATCCTTATTATAAATACTAGCTATTGCTTGCGACTTCCTCGTCCTTCTCCAGGTCATGGTTTACCCATGTGCTAAATTTCATCCAAATCCGTTCAGCCGTTTTATTGTGAAAGAGTAACTAAAAAACAAACAAACTCACTTTCGCATTTATAATATTAGTTAGGATATTTAGGATTACCAACTTGAAAATCAGTGTAAGTAATAATTCTAAGTAAAGCCCGTATTCGCGACAAATGACGAGGCTGTTGTGAGTTGTTAAGGCGCCCTCAGACGTGTTCGCACGGTAGCGGCTGTGATAGCGATCGATAGCCAGCGAGATCGACGTCCGATCTGAATAACATGAACTCATTTGCAATAAACTTTAATCGACACTCGACACTATACAGATTATTTCCCTGTAGTCTTACTGAGTTACTATAGTAGTCGTAGTAGGTTTTATGTTTTCCATTTTTGATAAATTTTAGTTAGTAGAGTACGCACGCAATAGATATATAATATATCCACTTTCCAGACCGTATAAATTAAAATATGGAACAAAAGTTGTTTTATATTACTCGGAAGTTATCTATAGACAGTGAAACAGACTCTAACACTACTAATTAACAATAAGCACATTGGAACTAGGTAAAATAATACTTAATTACCCAGCAATAACAGAAAAATACCACAAAAATATTTAGGTCTATCATCTGTGTTTACGATCTGAACGTGCAGCGTAAAGTCCCGTTCAGACGATCGTTCCCACCATAAGTCAGGTGGGTATTGGTATCGACGTTCCCGTAGCTAGCCGGAGGCTATCGGCAGTCCGTGTGGGCGGGCCCTAACACCGCTGACCGCTTGACCTCGACTCCCGGGTCAGCTTCGGGTCAACGCCCTGCGATAGCCGCGTGCGCAATGCATTGTCGCCTGCACTTTGGTAAGCTTGACGGAATGCCATTATGGAATTTTCAGTTTTGAAATATGGTCTGCGGCTGCGTTGGTTATTGTGTAGACCCTTTACGTGGAATGTATTTGGTTTCGTTTAAAGCATTTTAAAATTGAAAAAGTGTGCATAAGTACCTACATGATGTGAATTTATTAAGCTCTATAATATAATTCATATGTATTGTATAACTACCCGCGGTTTCACCCGCGTAAGTCTCGTTCCCGTGGGAATATCGGGATAAAAAGTATCCTATGTCCTATTCCAGTCTATGGTCTACCTGTGTGCCAAATGTCATACAAATCCGTTCAGCCGTTTTAGCGTGAAAGCGTAACAAACAAACAAACTCACTTATAGTTAATAAGTTATATTATAGTTACTAGCTTCTACTACTAGCTGCCCCAGGATGCCATCTACCTCCTTCAGTGGTTAAGGCGTAAAAAGGTAACATACAGACGACAGACAGAGTTACTTTCGAATTTATAATGTTAGCATGGATTAGGAAGTTAGGATAGTTAGGATTAAGTGTTTCAGGAAGCATAACCGTAGGCCCGCAGGTAAGGTACGTAAGAATCGCCATAAATGATCACATATACCTCGTACATGCTTACCATCAGGCCAAACTGACGCAGGCTGTTCAGTTCGACTTCTCAATATAAACCTACCCTTTAGAATCTTGTTAGCAAAGCAAATTACTTTCTATCAATAAAAAGTGCATTTAGAATAGTAATTAACAAGGAAAATAAATAGTTGGTAGGTTAGTTAGTTGGTAGTTATCGTAGAGTTATTTTACAGTTTTATTGTAGCATTAAATGCTAATTAGAGTTTATTGTGTATTAAATTATGTAAGTAATACTTGAAACGGTAAACAAAAGTACATTTTTTTTCAATTTGGAGTTTGTCATTGCACCTGTCAAATTAGTCTATGAGATTAAAAAACAGACTTTACGTCTTTCCATCCAGGGCCGGATTTGGTTCTATGGTATATGAATAAACGATCGCGTATTACTGTATTAAGTAAATCGTTTATTTTTTTTGTTTTCTGTGTACCTAATTTACATATTATTAGCAGCTAGGTACTCCTTTCCTTTTTGTTTTATTGACATAGTAAAAACTACCGTGCATTTGCACTGGCGAAACATGTTTAAATCTCTAGTTCCTGTCAACATTTTATGGAAAATTGACAGAAAATAGAGTTTTCAACATGTTTTGTCGTGAATGTTTCGCCAATTAATGCTAGTTGCGTTTACCATTAACTCATTCAAAATAATTACAAAAAATAAATTAAAATAATTAAAGACATTCAGGCCTTCATTTTATAATTAGTTCATCGTTATTAATTTAAAAACCTCTTTTTGATTTTAGTATTTTTTTGCAGTTTCTTTCTATTTAATTCAAGAAAGCCGCGAGTCGTAAATGATATTATTAAATTAAAAGAACTATTATTATTAAAATAGCTTAAGGTCTTAAGAGTCAGAATTATAGTAATTATTCATAATTTTAGCTGCACATGTCTCGGCCCGAGCCCCAGTTGGTAACACGACAACATTCTTTAGCGTCTTAAAACCAGTAATTTCGATATTTAATCGTCGAGTAATAAATTAAGAAACTATAAAAAAATACTGATAGCCGTTTAGCAAAATGGGCAATTTGGTAGAACGTTCTCTGCTGTATTACTTTTCTTTAACTCGTTTATTCAAGTAGGTACTTTTTTTAAGCAAGTAAACTTACGTTATAAAAAGCTTTACACAGTAAGATTTTTTTTTAATTATAAATCTAATCACCTAATAATTACATTATACAGTACAGAATTTTACAGTAGGTTGTTCTGTCCTATTTAAAGAAATTCTAGTTGCTGCCCGCGGCATCGCCCGCGAGGGCCCTAATTCTTTTTCTAAAATAAAAGCCTAAGTTACTCCCATAATTACTACAAACATTTCAACAAAAAGTCCCGTCAACATCAGTCCAGCGTTTCGGCGATTAGCCGGAACAAACAGACAGACAGACAAAAATTTTAGTTTTTTTATTAGGAAACATTCATAAGCACTTAGTAAAAATCTGTTATTTTTGACACATTATTGACATATTATTTTTATCACAAACAGACACTTCAATTTTATTTATTTATATAGATGAACAAACTGTGTGCCCCCAGATGGGATTTCACATCGGCAAAAATGAAAAGTAAACAAACTTTTATCCCTTATTTAACCCCTTTGGGGTTCTCTCTAGTGTTCACTTTCGTTATAAATAGGTAAGAAACGCTTGTGCAAAACTTCATGGTCTAGAGGTATGAAGTTTTGCACACACATTAAGTTTTGCACAGTTAAAACCCCTGGGGGAGTGGGTGCGTAGTCTTTCAGTCTATGAATGTAATACTTTTATTATGCAAGTAGATTACACATAATATTAACTGATGAGACACTATAAACATGCTAGTCCGCCACAAATAAAAGCCATGGGGTTAAAAAAATACTTTACTAAGTAATCCTTTTTCCGTTTTTTCTTACGACCGCATCGACGGTCAACGTCTTCGTACGACCGCAGCTTCTTAATTTACTTCATTCTTATACATAGACATAATAATAATGTATTATACTAATAGCGTAATCATGTAAACTTGTTGTAATATTCAGTAACGCATCTTATAGTCACCATACCTTTTTTAAGCTTTTTTATTGTAAAAGTATGTGGTGTGTTTGTGGTTAAAAGAAGTTAGATTTATTTTATACGGATGCGCCCTCGGTTTTACCCGCATAAGTCTCAATCCCGTGGGAATATCGTGATAAGAAATATGTCCTAACCTAGGTCTCGGGTCTACCGAGACCTAGGTTAGGACATATATTAGACATACTTATATTGTTAGGATTCCAATTTATAAATGTGGTGTCTAAACGCTGTTGACGGAAAGTTTAAAGTAACTGCTGGTTTTCGGCCTATTCAGTGGAAAGCTTTCCTAAAGCTTTTATAGTTGAAGATAAGGGCAGATAGAAGAATTGATATAAATTGCCTCATGTAGGTACACCGAGAGCTGGATGTTCAACTATACTCCATTTGAAATAAGATAAGACATTCAAACAAACCTTTATACAGTCCGTTCAACCGATTTTGACTTCTATACCGTAGGCACAGGGATGGCATTAAAAGCAAAAAACGTTAAGCATTACCAACTGACTACTGCAGCTGCTATTTGTCATGCTACCAACCCCTGTAAAAAGGTTTTTGTCTAATCTTATTTCAAATGGGATATAGTATTTGTTTGTACCTAGAAAGCAGCGATCCGTATATTATACATATAAACGGATAAAAAAAAATTTCGCTAGAAGGTTAAGTAAGTACTTAAGTCTCGTGTCAGTTTAGGTTACGTTGCATTTTATTTCATTCTTTCTTAATATACATAATCCACAAAGCTGACTCTAACTACAATTTATAACGTTTTTCAAAGATAGTCTCAGCGATCCTTTCAGTTCAAAGAATTTCGAATCCCTGGCGAAGGGAGAGTTGCAGTAATAAGTAATCATAGTTTTTATTTGTCCGTAAAAAAATAATATAAATAACTTGCAACATTGCCTAGACCCATCACCACCATTATCTTCAATACTTAGTGATTACTAGTGGAAGTTTAACGGTTTGTATATTATTAATTTGATTGCTAATAAAGCGACTATTTTACACGGCTAAGACCGGTTGCTTTTATAATACCACGTTTATTTTCTTAATTAAAATAAATGAGACATTGGTAAATGCTTCATAAACTTATCTAACAATTAACTCACCTTCATAACACCTATTACATTCTGTACATTCTGTAAAACGTTTTAGGTATTACGAATCAACATTAACTGATGACAGTAAGGAATGCCGTTAATTATTAAATGCCTCAACGCATAGGTACCTACATACAACAAACACAGTATAAATAAGTAACAGTATTATGTCTTCATAGAAAACGGCCGAAACGTGAATATTAGTATCAGTCCGCAACATTCTCGAGTGCGCGGCAGTTATGCACAGACACGGAAGGTTTATCTACTGAGTGACCGCAGGTCATTATTTCAAGGTCACTGCCGAGACATAATACTACTACTCTATTATACTAAATTAATTAATACAAAGTAATGGCGGCCTACAACAAATGAATCTGTTAATGATTTATGCACTAAAATTATTGACACTTTTTGTTGCTTCAAAATTAGAATGCGCTGAATAGTTTGAAGCAACTAGAATAGCTCAATCATGCGGCTTTTCTCCTCACCGCATCTTTTTGTAAGTATTAACTATGTTAATTAATCTGCGAATTTATTCACGGAGCCAAGTTTTTAGGCCGCTAGCTGACGCCCGCCGCCTAGCATGCAATAATTGTCCACATGCATGCTTATGTCTAGACTGACAATTAGCTTATTAGCTGGTTATTTAGAGCATAATAATAATAGTGGAGCGGACTAGGGTCATATAACAGATGTATGACACGAGTCATTAGTCAAGTGACAGCGAAGTGTTACTTATTGGTAGGCTGAATAGCTACTTGATGAGTTTTATTACTACTACTACAAATATTATAGTAGTCTATGTTCTACAAATTATGAACAATAAACTATTATTTACTTATAAACTGAACGACCACCCTCTTAATTATAAACGTTTAAACTTATAAGGGGGCCAATTATAATAGAATAGAATAGAAATAATAATGATATTTATATTGTATATTTTTCCAATTTTAGTTTCATTTGCATAATTGATTTTAATATCATCCTTTTCCTCATATATATTCAAAATTAATTACAACAAACAGCGATAAAAAAAAAAAAACAAAGATATTTTTTACGATTGATTAATTAAACCGAACATGAGTCGACGCACCCATGCACCCAGTCTTACACCCCAATTACGGCCCTGTGTCATATCTGTCATTCTAATTCGTGCAATGCTCGCGTGATTAATTTGTCTATGCGCATAATTGTAGCGTATTTTAAAATATGCTAAACGTTCATTCCTTTGAGCACACGGAAAGATGTAATATTTGCAATCGCAAACGAATGGCGATACATTACAGAGACACACGAGAAAATTTATGTTTCAATAAAAATGTATAATCAGACTTGGTTTGATTGCTAACGTTTAGCATACATGTTATAATGTTTAATTACTGCTGCAATTCATAATTCTAAGGAACATATTTTTTTAATCTAAATGATAAAAGCCGCACGGGTTGATCGAAGATTAAGCTACGCTTACCGCGGTCGGTCCGTGGATGGGTGACCATACATTACTTAACATAGAAACCCCTACGTGCCTCGTAAAGCACGATAAGCCGTTGGTCTGGGCCTGGGCTGTCATTCGTAAATCTTTGGCAGTCGTGACGGGTAGTCAGAAACAACCAGTCTTACCAAGTCTTATTGTGTTTCTCAGTAACTGGATTGTGGAGGTTAGATAGGCAATCCATGTAAAAGGTTCATCCGGTTGGATTGGAAGCCGACCCCAACAAAGTTGGGAAAAGGCTACGCAGATTGATTGAAACAAGGTATATTTTTCGGTAGAACAACATGATTTTGGTCACGCGTTTTTATTAAATTACACAAACGAGTAAACAGTATGATGCTATTGTATTAATGTTCGAAGCATATTACTAAAATGGAAAATCATTGTGGTCCTAAAGTCAATATCCCAAGTTAATAATTATCCTCTACAAACATAAAATGTAGATAACTATTCCTCATAAATGTCAATAAAACTTATATGTTATGTGGTTTCGAACCATTTTCCAACAATGAGAATTATTAAAATATGCGGTTACTGACATGGCTGGAAAATGGTTCTAGATACCTTCTATGTATGCAATATTTATGTAAACAAGTTTCTTAGATGGAGTGCTTTAAACAATTCACAAACCATTGTAAAAATAGGTACTTAAGTAGGTAATTTTTCTGGGCTTTTTCAGCAAATCACGAGACTGACTAGCAAAACGTTTAATTTTAACGTCCATGGTTATTTCCGAGCTTTTGTATTTAATTGTACTTAACCAATGTAGTATTTAGAGCTTGCATAGAAATCATTTATCATCCCAATCAATTTTACAATAAAGCACTTATATTATGTTACCGACCTACCTATTTATTGTACAGACCTACTGGCTACTCTACACTGGATCGTAGTGCTTCCTTTTTCTTAATTGACTTCGTCATCATCATCATCATCACCACCATCATATTGGAAATATTTACCGCTTTTTCGCATTTATATTTAGGTAAGTACACTAGATAAATGAAAGCCTACATTTTATTTAGGTATTCATTGATTTTCTGGGAGGATGGATTAATTTCAATTCCATATATCTTCTAATTATAGTTCTTAAAATCATTATACGTACATTTATCGCCTGCATACGTCCAGCTATCCATAGTATTCGTGCAATGCTAACGAGGTGTGAAGCCATGTAAAGGGGCCAGTATCCCGTGCCCTACAGGCGCCGGCGTCAATTAACCATTTATCTTCCCACCTTTTACCGCCAACAAGAAATAAAATGGAACTCGCTTTTTCCTATTTTAAATGTTAACTGAAAATAGGTTGGTTGCGTTTTTTTGTGGTCTATGGTTGGGTGTTTTGTTTTTCTTTTTTAAAAGACTCTTAGATGCAAGTCTGCAATGGTATGTAAAGCTAGAAAACGTTGGCGTTTTAGAATCTAACTGCACAAAGACTAAATGGAATTGATCGTGTTTAAAAAAAACAAAGTAGGTACCTACCTATTTGATGGTGATTTCAGTTTTTGTACAAAAGTATATGTCAATGGGTGTATTTCCTGAGTGCTTTCATTAAAATTTACCATTTGTAGATTTTACTGGTACCTAAGGCTAATATTTGTAATTACTCTAGACATTTGTTATTACGTTGCGTAATGCTTGGCCGTTGCAGGAAATAGACAGCAATAAAATGCGCTATTCGTGTACAATTTACAACATAATGCTTCCTTGGGAGTTATTAACCCTCTGCCGACATATATTCTATACTACTATAAATTACAGGCACGTGATACTTTAAGGTACCAAGTTTAAAAGTAGCAGAGGTATGTAAATCCCTTGATTGTTGGCAACTTTGCAAGGACCCTTTATTCTGTCATCACAAGTTCCTTATTTACGTTCAGGAGCGAAGATTCCAGCAAATTAAATTCTGTATTCTGCCTTTCTCACGACAGTCGATCGCGCAGTGGCTCAAGATTGACTCGTCGTGTCTCCACAATGGCTTGTAATTGCCTTATAAGTTCTCGTAAAACAGAAACTTGCAAGGAAATGTTGTCTATCCCCATGTTTGTAAGAGTTGAGAGTCGTTCAAGGCGCCCGTGAACGAGAACAAATGACCGACAGTAATTGATTCTCAAATGTGGTGATCTTTTTATACGCAAAAAAAACGCGTTAAGAAGTTGTGTGTAAATCAGAAAACGCGAGAAACTGAAACCTGTTATTCACTTCGCATTCAATTAAGACTAGAGATTTAGTAGCGAAATAAAGTATTTGCTGTCTGAGATAACACCTTCAGAATTAAAGTGGAAAGAAATCTTATCTTGTTTGTTTTGTGTAGAAACTACAAATGTAATAAATTAAAAATAATAATGACTCCTATTAGCATTATTTTATTTAATAGCTGTCTTACTCGTGGGCAATAAACACGAAGGAAATAAGTAAATTATTATCATCTCAAAGTAGGGATAAGCATTAAATAAGAGTCAATGAGAAACAGATATAAACCCTACATTTTTACAACGACTACTGATAAATAAATCCAATGCTAATTTAACGCACACTTAATCTAAACAAATGTACTTTTCGCGTGCACTTACAGAAGAGCTTTAAAAGTGAATAATGATTATCATTCACTAAATTGTCACACTGCCGCCTACGCGACCATCAAGAAAAGTTATCTCACAAGCACTTCTTATTTATTACTGGCCAGTTGTATTTGCATAAAAATGCGATACAACCTCTTCGGTAAAGATTCCATCTATTGCTCAGAGGACACCACTGGGCACCAATTAGCACTCAATCTTGACACCCACACGCAGTGTAAGGCGTAAAAATAGCTGAGAGGGAATCTAGGCACCGAGCAGCGGAAGAAAGTTTAGTTCAACATAATAAATCAGTAGGAATGTCGTGTAGTACATAGTATGTTTAGCTTAACCCCAATTAATTCAGGTAAATAATTCTTCTAGCGGCTAGCTACGAAGATATGAAGTAAGAAACTCTGCATAATCTTGTTAAATGCTAATAGCTAAATAATAAATAGGTAAGTAAATAATATCATACAGCCATAGTGTCCATTAAACTATAAAAAATAATTTAACAGGTCTTTAAACTGTCTGGTAACTCCAGAAAACGCCAGAGGCATGGTCCAGTGTAGTCATTGATAATTATTTAGATTAATACCCTTAGGGGCAGCCATCAATAAAGAATATCCTGTATTAAGAAATACATAAATGATTTAAACCATATTTATCTTAGTAACATGTAAAGGGACGGCCCGAGGCTAAGCTTCGGTGGACCTCTTTATTACTTCAAAATTATTCACTTCCACCACTGCCCGATTATTATCGGTTATTAAAATGAATATTTTTATTAGAAAAAGTGTGTGAGATAATTTTTTCAAAGTATTTATGACGGCGCCTGCGATGCACCCGAACCCCGCCCTGACGACGGCCCTGTGCTTTACCGATAATTCAGGTGCAGTCTGTGTAGAACGGTTTTAACAGGCACCCTTGGAAATTAATTATACATTAACTAATATTACAAGTTATCTAGAGTATGCAATCTTAGGCGCTGAGCAGACGATGGACAATTTGTCCGCGGCCAATTTGAAATCGTATAGAATTCCCTTTATTTTATATTGTTCGCGGAGGAATTGTCCCTCATCAGGTCAGCGCCGCGAAGTAGAAGTATGTTGTTATTAAAAAATGTCACGTCAAATCGCCTTGCTGCTGGCGCCTATTATTTATTGCCTTATTGTGCTTGAAGTCAAATCTAGGAGGCATTACCGTATTACAAAGGACTAATGAATAGGTATGTGTTTATTTAGATAACCTTTCGACTATACAATATTTAGTAACGCGAGTCCTTCTGTCTGACCTATTCCGGCTTCATCCATGCTCATCCCTAGTTCGAACACTTCGAACTCGCCCGCTTTTTTTTTAGCAGTCACGGGGCCTACCACCACCGCTGCACCGCTTACAGCAGTATTATTTTAATCTTACTTGGTGGGGGAAAGAGATGGAGCTATAGGTCCTGTAGAGCTTCGTCTCTTTCCTACACTGAAGTATATTAACTGCAATGACACAGTTTAAAAAAAACGCGGGCGCGTTCGTACTAGGGATGAGTATCCACGAAGTATTCCGCGGTACTAAGTTCTCGAAATAGCTTTTTATAAATACACTGGGCACTCGACCGGTTCTGCCACGTTAATTGCTCCCCTCGCACATTTAAATATTTTGTTTATTTATATCTAATTGGCTTTAGGCGGTCTGCCTGCGAGTCATCCTGCCGGACTGCCGGCTGCCGTCCTGCGCAGCCATCCCGGTCTATCACTACGTCGTCGGCGAATGCCACAGACTCAGCTCGTAATCCATACGTAATTGAGATAAGAATGAAGTCTTGCTCATAAAAATATTTCATGACCTGGTTTTTCCTGTATAAGCAGGTATCTAAAGTATTCGGTATTGCTGAATAGGTAGGTACAGGGGGCCTAAAACGGCCACATTAGCAATACCTCTAAAAGCAATTCATTTCCTGAATTTCCAGCTGTCATTAGCCTCTAATTTGGCACAAAAGCAATTCATAATATGTGGACCATTTTACGAATCTCCATAGAAAACTGTCAAACAGATGAATTATTCCGTGATATGAATCGCACGCAGGTCATGTATGAATTTTATTATCAGTTTGTGACATATTACGATGATTCATAGTATTTTCCTTTTACGTTGGAATACAAGTGTCGTCTCGCTTAGTATTACGCGGTGTGAGCCGAAGTATGAAAAGAAAGCTAAACAAACTTAGCTTCGTTTCGTTTGCAGTGTGGCCTACGCTTAATACACGTCGCGCCGTCTTTACGCTAAAAATCTATAAATGAGGATTTACATCTGAAAGAAACCTGCAGCTTTAAGGCTCCCGCGGACAGGCGCGACGTGACGGTGCGACGCGATTCTGGTAGAACAATTTCTATGAAGTTTTCATAGAAAATTTTCTCCTAGAGTTGCGTTGCGCTGTTGTTGATGTTTACCATACCCACTCCATAAATCCATAATTAAAAACTACTATTGTAACTACTTTATGCATGATATCTCCTAATTGACAGGTATAATATAGATAATAACCCGGTGTGTCCTGTTGTGCCATAGTCTCACAGCAAATAAGATATGCTAATATTTACATTTTAATGAGCCACCTATCATAATTATCATGTCGCATAATTTCATAAGCAGTTACACGATGTCGCATTACACATAATTTTATTTTTTGTTGGTTTAAAAATAGAACAGCCAGTCATAAACAACATTTCGATATTTTTATGGTGTACCATGGTAGAAAACTCGTAGAAAATTGATTTAATTTTCAATAAATTATAAAGGCTGGTTCTAGTAGCTGTTATTATTTCTAATAACGGGTATTTAATAAGACATGATTGAAAACTGTCGCATGTCTGCGTTACTAAAAATGAAACTAAAGAATTCTCAAGAAAACTGTGTAACATAATCTACGAAGCAATGAAATATATTTTCCGAAGTATGTTCACTGTTGGGTTGGACGCAGATAAATCTCATTCCGAACAAAAAATTCACTTTCGTTCACAATAATTATCTTAATGATATTTAATTTTAAGAGCGTAACAGTTAGTCGAGTTCCTCTAACTACTGAATGATTCATTGAATCTAGTCGATCGATGTTACATTTCATTGGATTCGATACAGACTGCACTGGCGTCGACTTAGCGCTACGTGCCCAATGCAGCACACCACTCACGTCTGAACGGTTACTTTACTATTTTGTTTACGCTCAATTTGAAATATCGCTTTTACTTACAATAGTTCAACTTAAAGTTCCAGTTCATGTTTATTTCTCCTATTTTGAATGCGCTTGAATGTTGCTGGCTGGAAAGCCGTAAGCCAAACGCATAAAACCAAATGTACATACTAATACCATGGCTTAAACTCGACGCACGGTGGAATCTCCTTTTTGAAATCAGAAAAAACCTAAAAAGTGGTTTGTACGCGTTTCCACGTATGACTGTAATAATCTAATTCATCACTGAATTATTCTTTGGGTCACAGACCGACAAAGTTATTCACACTTTAAAAAAATACGAGTTGTTTATATAATTACCTACCGTAAATGGAATGATGTTTGCGATTCATTATGCTTCATCTAAAAATCGACTAAACCAGTTCCAAAATATAGTGATTTAAATAACGTGAACAGGTTTGTCCACTGGTTGGGATATAGGTCACGAATTCACGATATTACGATTTATAACGGAATATATAAAAATAAACCTTACTTAAGCTTAGTCATGATTTCATGAGTATGCATGCATTAAGCCGATAAATATTGATCTTTAGAATAACGAGACGGTATGCGAAATTTATGGGAATTTCATACACTAAGTTAGCAAATATTTATGGATAACAGATGGTATCTTAATATCATGAGGAAAACATCTGTGCTTGTTTTAAAGGTGCATACTTTGTAGCCAGCATTAGATAGATGGGAACATACTGAGATATGTTATTCATAAAGACTATTTAGTCTGAGGTAAGACCCGTCCATTATTTCTGATATTTATGATTTGATTCGTATTTCACAATTATCAGAAACATTTCGCAATATTTTCTCAATACCTACGCCGATATCCCAATTTCAACGCATTTTCCAGCGACCATTTTCCGGTAACGAAAAGATAATCTTCAGAAGTTTTCATTCACAATGAAAATTTCTCACTCACCAGTAGCTCATGGGAAAATCTTATACTGAACCACATTGCTAAGTCTGTAGTCGACTACACTGATCATCAAAGAATACATTTTAGGCGAGTCGTGATTGATCTGACACGCGGGCCAGTTAGCTGTCAAGAGAGCTAACTGGCCCGCGTGTTAAGTTGGTTTGTTATTATTAGTCCATAGACAATGTAGTAGCACTAATGCCTTGATTAATTTATGTGGAACTAATTTCATCGTCTTTCAGGGATAATTGTTGATTGAAAAGTATGATTATAAAATGAATGAACGTGTCAGCGTGGCTATTATGAAGCTTTGGTTTTAGCAAAGAAGTGGCCAATTTGAATGGCACTGGCACAATACCGGAACGACACTCGAAAGAAGCATGTGCAGTCAGTGGAAAAAACTAACGAGTTCCATATTTAAATCACAGATTTAAAATAAAAAACACACTGCTTCATTATAAATTCAGATTCGCAAACAAATGCATAATTACATTCAAAATTCGAACATGGTCAATGAACTTGTTTGTTTCTTTATAAACTAAGCAGGAAAACGGGCCCGTATTTTTCTACTCTCACATTACGTGTTTTAAAAAATCAGGTGATTTTTTTTTGTACTAGAGGAGTATCATATTTATTGAATTTTCTTACTGCTCTACGTTGCGTGAACGAATGGCATAGCTTCCTATCTTCAAAATTGTTAAGAACTAATTGATGGGGCGTTTGTCGTGAGAGCATGCGATGTGTCATCGTCAACAATTGAATTGTCTAACGAGATATGTGTCCCGTTCCGCATGGAATCGATGGAGCATTTTACAATGTCGGTGCTTCTCTGATTTTATAAGATTGTTGTTTTTCTGTCTGCCAAAGTACCAATGACTTCAGCAGTGCAGTGTGAAGTAATGTTTATGGGTTTTACAGTCAGTAAAGTTCTTACAGCACACTGAACCTGTATTCAGCAATCAAATTAGATATCCAAATGGAAGATAAGAAAAAAATTGACATTTGTTAGAATATACAATAATCGACTATTTAATAATATTATCTGTGGGTTGCAAATTTATTATTTTATAGATATTTTATGTTTTTTAGTGGTGGCAACCCATAGACGATATAGAT
Organism: Lithophane ornitopus; assembly: GCA_948473465.1. Classification (NCBI taxonomy): domain Eukaryota; kingdom Metazoa; phylum Arthropoda; class Insecta; order Lepidoptera; family Noctuidae; genus Lithophane; species Lithophane ornitopus. Next base: position 3,902,032 of record OX419622.1, read on the forward strand.
GAGATTGGCAAAAAAACTAGAAAAAGGCGCGGGGAATTAAAATTTTCCATTGTCACAAAAAAGCGACGAATGTGGTCTCGAGTACAATTTAAGGTGTTAAGTACCAATTAAACGTTTTGTACAAGTATCCGAGTGTATAATTCTTTCACATTGTAGGTACAAATGCTATAAAAATAATGGTAGATTTGTGACCTATAACATAAAAACCTATTAGGATACATAAGCTAATAAATCATAATCAAAAGAGATCTCAAAGGTAGCCCGTGTTAGCGTGTCGAAGAATTTCCAGAAACTCCGTCCGGCATCTCACACTTTCTCGATCGTTTCAGTAGGAATGTGATAGATATGCGATACCAGAATACCTCGCAAGATTAGAACCGTGATATACCTACGTTAGGTATTGTAAGAGAGTTTGATAGTTAAGGGGTATGAGGAACAGGGTGTAAAATTCACTCATCCACCATAGAAAAGGGAGGATCCTCCGACCAGACGGTCGTTGTGACTGGCGGGCAACTGCCCAACGGTTGATGTTGGGTTCTTGTATATATGTCCACTGCACGGTAAACTTTAGTTGCGCGATGCAGGATTTATGTGACGTCAGGATCTTTATGTGACGTCAGGTCTTTGATGCGTAGTTCGCATGTGGCGATGTAGATACCGCCACAATAGCATTCCCTGAATTCTTTATAGATTAGTTACTGCTTCTTGTGTCCTAGATCATAATCAAGTACCTGTGATTGTATGTAATACCTTCATGAGAGCGTCTCGTATCATGTGCTTATCCTCCAGTTTTAGAATTGAACCTGTCTGTCAGTTGTGACTTAATTTGAATCTATTTACCTTCATTATAAGTTAATAATTTGACGTTGCAGGAAATACTTCAAAAGCGTTTAAATATTTTAATTTGTTATTTGTTAATACGCAAACTCATCGTTTTCAATAAAATCCTAATTGGAATCTTCCTCATTCTAAGATAGGGTAAGGAATGCTATTAATCCCAACCACTCAATCACGATTTGTCGAAATATGTCGAATAACATTATCATGAGTGTGACGAAAGCAACTGGTTTCAGCTTTTTCAAGTTGGTGACATAAGGACAGGGCCGAACCGGCGGCGAGGTCGGCGACCGCAGACCTAGCGGGAACGTAGCCATACGACCGAGCCCACTTAGCGCGAGGCCGCAAATGTACATACGGCCGACATGGCCGAATACCTCATTACTGCGAAATGTGTGAACCTGACTTAATCATCCCGCAGTGGGTCAACTACGAGTGTACCCATCGTAAAGTACACGACGTTCCAGCCAATCAGGAAGTGCATTTCTAGCTTCATTTTCTAATCTAAAAGTGGCGGCAAATTCTTAGATTTTCTTTTTATAGTTGACTTGAGATTTTCTCGACACCGCTGGCATTTGTCTTAATGTCCATCGGGGTTAGAGGTTGCCTTCGGTTAATTAAAACATTAACAACAGTAGGTCTGCTGTTAATGTTTTCTTGTCAGTATTTTATTCAGGCAAGCATTCCTTTGCTTTTAGTACCTCGGCTCCTTAATATCGCACAACACGTACGATCCAGTTTATCGACATAAGCCATATGCGTCAGCTGTATTGTGGACCGGTCGGCGATTCCGATCATTTCCAACAAACTGCCCGGTGATTCACTGAGATATCAATGGGGCTTTGTGCCTCTCATGGTCAGTTGTTTACCCTTACTGCAGGACATGTTAGGACGTTTGAGGGCATTTTAGCTATAGTTTTATAAACAGCCGTCTCAGAGAAAGGTATTAGAAAAGTTACGCCAAATTGTTATAATGTTTCGACGAGGTTTTTCCTACTTTAATGGGAGAGTTATTGCACCTATTTACTTGATTTCTTCCAGACATGCAAATTCTTGACTTCTTTTCGTAAATTCTATACATATAAAAGTATTTATATGTAATGTAATGTAATGATTACATGATTACATTACATATTTTGGTTACCTACGTACTTTTTTATGTATTTTCTTTTCTCAAGACACATCAATCTGTTTTCTTATTTCCATTTGCAATCTCGATTTTTCCGAGAATTTTTAGATAAAGAACTATTTTTCAAGTAACGATCGCACTTACCTATTAGTATCTATCGTGTACTTTATTAAGTACCTATCGATAAATGATAATTGCTTAAGCCCTGTTGCCCTGTTCATCGTGCGCTTGTTGGGGGTCTGTTAATGGCGCTGCATTGTCGTGAATGCGCATACCAATTGCATTTAATCACGCGCAGCCGCGGTGTGACCGCGCGGTTGTATTGTGTGGCCCATATACTTATTGATGGAAACGCATGGATTTAGTAAGTATTTTGTAATGAATTTTGGTTTTAAATTGAAGGAGATTTGGTTTTGTTATAGCTCCTGTCGCGGTGTTGGCAGAAATCTATGAGTTAGGTACCTATTGTTCTCGTAATTTTTTTGTGAATGTCTAGGCAAAAAAGCAGTATAAGTTTGGATATATTTATATCAGATATCGATATTTACATCTTGGGGAATTTATCTATTCGAATCTCCTTAGCCTTTTCCCAATGTTGGCGTCGACTTCCAGTCTCACCGGATGCATTCTAAATACCAGTGTTTTACGTGGAAAGACTGCCATAACCCAACTAGTCGAATTTTGGACAAACGCCATAATAATTCACGCCTCCGTCTGGCGGCTGATCAATCAGCGCTATCTATGAAATCCGACGTGATAATTCCGACTTTTCTTTCCAAGCAAGCTTACTTGCCACGTTAATAAGCTAAAACCTCTTAAAAACCAGTGCACCTACAAGTATTCACATCAAGCCGATATCCCTTTATTTTTTCTTGAAGCAAGTTGCATTGATTGCGCCTGCGGCGCTAGATTTCTTCGTTCAGGCTTACCCGCATTAGAATCTACTAGAGTCAAGTTACTTGTCAATACTTGGTGAAGCCAGTTTGCTAACTAGTATCTAAGCAATGTACTTGTTTAGCACAGATGGGTCAATCACACCTGATATGAAACGCGGTTAACAGGGCCGTAGGCAGGGGGGGGGGGGTTTGGGGGTTCAACCCCCCCCCCCCCCCCCCCCATATGCGATAAACCAGAATCTCAATCCAAAGATCGACCCCCTAGGGTACCTCCTTATACAGATAATTGTAATCTATTTCGCATAGGTGTACTTTATAATCTACAGTACCAGTAAGAGTATACTTAAATACTGTATTTTTATCGACTCTGACTTTGTATTGAATCAATTCCTGCAACTTCAGCATGCTCTGAGATATTCTAACCTCCCCCAGCCTCTTCCAGGCGGGGTGCGAAAAATTTCGAGCTCGCTTCGCTCGTTCTTGCATCCTTTTCTGCATCATCCTTCTCAAACTTTTCTGCATATTAAGTCGATTATGTTACTTCTATTTTTGTATGATCGGTCAAAGAGAAAGAAAACCTAACTTATTCGAACCTGGATGCTAAAAATTACGAGCTCGCTTCGCTCGCAATCATTGTTTTAAGATTTTCGAAAAAGAGGGAAATACTCTTTTTTTTTTAAATTTGTATTTACTATTTTTCTACCCTCTCTGAAATCAGAAATGGGTACTTAATTTCTTTAAAAAAAAGTTTGCAGTAACCCCCCCGAAATGAATTCCTGGCTACGGCCCTGGCGGTTAAGTTATTAGCTTAGTTAAAGGTTATTTCTTGGGCTTGGTCTTACCTTGGTAATCAGTAGGACTAGGTACGCTTATGTGCTATGATTATTTAAAGTGAAAGAAAGTGAATCGATTTCAGTTTCTCTGATAGTAATTAAGTCATAAACTTCTAACTAAAAGAAGAAAATGAAAGCACCGTAATAAATAGTTTCGTACACGATAAACATTCACATAAAAGCTTCAATAGCGTTTTATCGATTTCCTTTAAAAATACAGAACTCGTGTTAAAGCTAATACCTGTAAAATAACTTAAAAACCTATGTTCTTAACCCTATAAATGCACTAATACAACAAATGGATTAGATGCGCCACAGATACCGTGCACTTTATGAAGTCTACCTCTGTTATTGTCCTGATCCGCGCAGCTGATAGCAGCATTGTGCCGTGCTTTATGTGTCTGACATCACTGACACTTTAATGTATTGTTTCGTGCCAGTTATTAGTCTTAATTTACTGGCTTTTTGATACCATTGTCTAGAATTTCGGCGTGGGTATAAGGGTAAAGTTCACCTAAAGCATTTTTTTTTAAACTTTGTCAATACATTTGGCAGTCAAATCGTTAGAAACAAGGTATACCCAGAGCATCTGCAGAATGTACGTCCTATGGCGATTCCATCGTACGTTGGACTACTCCATTGCTATAATTTACCTAATCTTCATTTAAATTAATTTAATGAAACATTACGTCATGGATCCGGCTCGAAGAACCAAAGTATACAAATCAGCACCACTCGCACGTGCAGGGAGCATCCGGTCCCCCGCGGTCAGTTTGCCAACTCATTTGATTGCCGGTATTAATGGAATTGATTCCAGAAATTAGCCTTTTTATAAAATGGAACAGTAATGTTTTATGTAAAGCCGCGCGTGTGTGGTCCCGGGAGCTTTTTATTTTTCACTTTTTAGAGGTGGTACCTACCCCACACCAATTCGAATACCACTACCGGCTATGTAAATAACAGTGACGGAGTCAATCAATATATCATCTACATACACTAAGTGGGAAAAAATACGTAATATTGAAGCTAACTCAAAAACTTCGCAGGCAAAGTTAATAAAATTTATATGGGACCACCTCTGATGCATGACCTACCAAACAAACAAAGAATCATCAAAATCGATTCATAATTGGCGGAGAAATCGAGTAACATACACATAAATTTTTTTTTTAAAAAACATACAGACGAATTGAGAACGTCCTCCTTTTTGAAGAATCGGTTAAAAAATGATTCTAAGTTAGACACTAGTTTTATGAGAGCCCATTTTTTTCCCTTTTAATAAATAACAAGCAAGCATATCATTAATGATTACTAGTATTCAGCTGCATCCGGTTAGACTGAAGTCGACCCCAAAAATTTAGGAAAAGGCTAGGCAGATGATGAAATTACAAGCATATGCTAACGACGTTACATAAAGCGTCTACAATTAATTAAGTAGACGAAATGAAATCCAGAATTAATTTCATAACTCAATAAATAATAAACGAAACTCCGTCTACTATTTAATTACACTGACAAGATTAACAAGAAAGCCATCGGTCTTTTTACTTTTAATTTGCAAACTCAATTTAATTGCTTCATTAGGCCCGTTTGTTTATCATTTACACGCGGCCACGAGACCGACTTCAAACACAATTAAATCGATTCAACGTAATCGATTTGAAACTAGATCAACTCGTTCGGTACCCAGATAGCTTTCGCTGCGTTCATGAATACACGTATCGAGCAGATCTTGATCCGAGCGATTGTTATCGGTAAACGAACCAATTGGTTTAAAATTAGATACCGTTTTGATTGATTCATGTCTACACTATTTCTTATAATGTTATGCTGATGTAATCAAGTTTATTTTAAGAAGACTGCGAAAGTAATTTCTTGGTAGCCCGTCGTAAGCCAGTATTACAAATAACTTGTTTGTCTTCCTTGATAAAATTATCACAGAAAATCAGAGGATACAGTATCGAAGAAACGTCAAAGAGCACGAGGAAGAAGGTTTACACCTCAACTTTGATGTTATAACAAACAGCAACAACCGATTAATCAAATAGCAGCGAATAAACAACAAGAAAAATACTGATAAGCGCCATTCAACTTTAATACTAAACTGTTTACGATGCTTTTATTCTAATTCGAAAAAAGTTCACTCTTTATATCGTCGTCGGCTCGAGAAATCGATCTTGTTTCCCCACACAATGCCTGTCAATTGACTAGACAGTGTATTCATAATACACTGTTGGTACACGAAAGGAACCCACCTTCGACTTTAATCTTAATCAGACATGTACAGCAACCAACGAGGCATTTCCAACTTTTTCTTTTTCGTCTTCTTGCGCAAGAAGCTAGATTCTGCCAATAAAATCACTTTCACCAGTGAAAGGCTTATCTGCAGCTGAAGAGATCAATAAAATGATAAGGCGTGCAGTGGTGCATTCAGTCGGCTGCAATTGTAAGGTCGCATAGTTCAAGTTGTTCTTACTTTTTCTTTGATTAGAAACTAAAATAGCTTGTCTGGTTTGTGGAATTTGACGCCTTTTTATGGAAGAAGAAAAGTTCTGTAGTTAACTAAGAGGTATGACGTGTTTTCTCCGGTAAAGACCTCGTCATTTCCTATTCTACATAAAGTTATGTTACGGACAACTATTCTGATGAAATACAATAGACGTTGATATATTTAGTAACCTATTCCGCTTGACTATTCTTCAAAAGTCCGAAAAACCCTGTAAGGAATCGACACGTGTTTCACCTCTCAACGACGCATCCTCAGGATGACGATTGACCAATTGCAAACCAGAACGCGTCGTGTTACCACACCAAGCGCTGGACGCAAAGCGCTCGCGCTCGGTGTCGATTTCTTACAGGGTTTTTCGGACTCTTGAAGAATAGTCAAGCGGAATAGGTTACAAAATATATCAACGTCTATTGTATTTTATAATGGATTTCCGCAAGGTCACGCCTGAATCAATTAACTATCTATTCTGCTGAAGTAAGGTATGTCAAGTCATACTGGGTCAGGTAATATTCAATCTGCATACTCATCTTAGGCTCTTCCCTCACCTCTAGACTCTAATCCCAACTATAATGATCAGCATCAGTTTTTCGATTTACCAGATAGCTGATGATTGCCATTATCAAACAAACCATTAAACACGGCATTCTCATTTTACGATTTTACCTAGATAAATGATGTTCATAAAATAAGGTTTTATAACTCAAACTCCTATATTAAGAGTTCTAACGTAGGGTCACTAATTATATTTTTATAGAAGAAATACACAGACGTAAAAAGTTAATAGGATTCTATTTCTGATGCCATGTCCGATGACGGTTTCTAGGTATTTTCTGTATGGTTAATTCTACACCAGTAGCAACCCTGAATGCTGGCCATTTATTTTGTTATTAGATTTCCTCTTCCTTGTAAGTGAGCGAGAGTATGACGGGTTTAATTTTACCGCATTTCAAAGAAGTCCAAGAAGTTTTCAATTCATTGCGATTCGTTGAAGACTGGATGCTGAAGAAAATAACCTACCTTGTGTAGTAGTGTAACTTGTGATGCTCAACTTAACAATAAGTAAGTACCTGTGATTGGCGACTGTGTGAGTGGGTTATTCCCCGAGTACTCCGATCCCCGAGGCCCCCGTCCCGGAGAACCCCGATTTATTTTTATCTTGATAAACCCAATTAACAGTCTAATTGTTATCCGTACCTACTTAAGATATGTTGTATAAACAAATTAAACAAGCTGTTGGTAAATCATTATTAATAACTAAAATAAAATAGGTAACTAAAAAGAATATGATAAACAAAAATCATAAGCCCCGAGGACATACATACAAATAATTCCTATATAATATCAGAGTTCATTGAGATTTCAAACGCGAGCCATGCAGTAGCTGACTCATAAAAACGTCTATATGAACCTCCTTCTAGTATACAATTATTAGTTTTAATGTAAACGGTACCACCCCGGGGTCGGGTGCCTGCCCTCCTGTGGTCACTCAACTTTGTTTTTCTACTTACGCACAGACAACACTTCATTCTGCCTCGTTGACTTTCTCAAGGGGTTCGGTTTACAAAGCAAGTTTTCTAAAAGTCGGAGAGTTTTTATCGAAGTTTGCACGAAATTCATACATTGTATGTATTCGTGAATCGTGTTTATTAGCGTTACGGTATGTGGCCTGCATGTAGAGTGTTCGACAAACACGAAACCTCTTTATTTGGTTGGTTGTAGGTGGGTAGAATGAATATGTGAATAGGTATTTGATTAAGTGTGATGGCTCTAATTTAATAGAGACTTCTCTGTACACGAAAAAAAGGGTGTAATAGGTACACCTCTGCCTAACCCTTCGGGATTACAGTCGTGATATTTCGTTATGTTCCTTGTATGGAGAAAATAATGAGAGATGCTTTCGCTCTCGTCATGTTAAGAGTAAAACTTAGAAGCTTTTATATGAGGCCTTTGCCTAAAGAAATAAAACGCTTCGTTTTTCGCGGAATTTTCATCATCACTGAAAGCAGAAATCCTAGCTTGTGTGCGCATGCTTCACTAAAACTATTTTAACCTAACTTCTCTCCACTAAATCATTATTAACAACATAACCTCAAATATAAACAGACACGGAAGTCGCCTACACGAGGCAGTAGTAGCGGACAACGACGCGACGTAACATTATGCGCGTACGCAGAATGCAACAATAACCATTTTACCGACGCACGGCACCCGCCCAAGTCCCCGACGTATGGCGGACGCCTACAGACTTTATGTACTTATGCCCGTTTTCACTAACACTAAAAGAAAGAATGCTGTTGGATTTCCAACTTTTGGAACTGAGACGAGGGTTGAAAATCTAACAGCGCGCATTCATGTAGGTGTCGCCTAGCGTTAGTGGAAACGGGAATTACAGTCTTAACAATTGGGTGCTTGGACACCATAGACTGACCATATAGGACCATAACACTATCATTATGTCGTAAGTACCATGGCTTTAGGGGGATAGTACACCACCCGATGAAGTGTGACTTTTGTTACAATCGTCGTTTGATTGCTGTGGCAAATTCAAGTTTTAAAATTCGAATGGGTATTATTTTGTTTGGTTTATGGTTTATTATGTTTCTGAAGTTAAAGCGAAAGCTACATATAATAGTCGGCTGCCGACTCAAATGACATAAAAGTTTTGTTACAAAACTTATGTCTCCGTCTTCCGCATCATCCAAGGCAGCCATATTAAGGTCGTCGATCCATCAAACCGTATTTGTATTCCTAATACCTCCATTACCGAAGTAAATAAGAACTGACTATAGGTAATAATGCCTAGTTTTACCATTACTTATTTATCTTGAAACGGTCCAAAAAGTGGTTTTCCGAGTGGTTGGCTTATGTGTATACCGCCATCATAATGACTCAATAACTGCAAAACAAACAGAAGCTGCGCCTGCGCGGAATCTAACTCGTTCTATTTAGCTATCTACTGGAGTTTCTCACGGAGGCTGGACATGAGAGGATATCAATGAGTCGAACTATGTCAGGTTATGCACGGGAATACAAGGACATTGTAGTTGGACGTCATAATATTGAATGTAGGTTCGATAATACAAAAAGCATTCATACGATTTATTTGAAATCATTAACTATGAAGCTATAGGTAACACATAACATCACGCCTCTATTCCCCGAAGGGATAAGCTGAGGAGTACCTATAGTACATATGCCCACATTTCGCCAGATATGTTTAAGTCCCATAAATAATAGGGCATAATAGGGCGAGCTTATTGCCATCAACCGGGAACAAATAGCAAACAAGCTATGGTACTTTCGTGTACTCCGTGAGTATATTGTGACCTTTGAGATGCGTAAACCACAATATTTCCTCATGTTTGCCTATATGCATCCAACGACATCCAACTTTGTTGCAAAAGCAAGAATCTATCAATGCACATTTTAATGTCCAACATCGACCATTGTGAGCTCAAGCTATAAAACATTTAATACGTCCAAATTCACATAGAAAATGGCCTCGGGTATACAAACCGTGGTTCCTAAGAATTTCGTTTCGTCGTTCTAAAGTCCACACAGGCATGTCCGCCCGTCTATAAATCTAAATATTTTACTCCACACTGTTTTATATACATAGGCTATGTGAGAATTGATTTTTAAATGGACATTAGCATTCCTAGCGTCTCTCCATCGATGTCCTACCATACAAATGAAGTAAGTTCGCAAGGAATTAATACTAAGAGACGTCACATAGATTTTATCTATACACCGTTTTGAGTTAAATGTACCGTTGTGGATAAGGTTTTGGAAGATTTTGGGTATTTTTATATGCAAAGGATACCGTGTGTAGACGTCAAGTAGTCTGCAAATACTCGTATATCTGATAGACGTTTCAGTGTTCTCATGGGAACGTGAAAGATTGCGCTGTTAAAATAATTAGATTCTTGTGGAACATATTCTATTATTATGGTAGTACGGGAACTTATATTATTGTGTTGGAATGGATGTGTTGTAGTAAAGGTTCTAGAAGGGTGATGCCCATCTCCTCGGGTACCAAAAAACTATCCGTTCGAAAGAAACAATTTTTTTTAGGTTTATCTTAAATCGGCTTACAATTTTTTTATCTCCTAGTGTAAAAATACTTTTTTTAGACATTCAAGTCAGCGTAAATTAATTCCTCGTAGCTCTACAAGTATTGCTGTATCGCTGCTTACTTCGATCAATAATGCACTGATCGAAGGCTGCTTACGTACAATAAGTAGGTAGGTAATGTAGGTAGCAATTTACCACGATTCACCAACGTATAGCTTATCCAAATTGACTATTTTTGAATCGTCACTTCCGTTAGACATAATTAGCTCTGAATGGTGGTGACAAAGTGACAAAATAAATAAAAAAATAAGACAAAAAATTGCCAATCACTGTCAAGCGCGCGTCAATTCACAAAAAAATATCATTTGATGAGTCTATTATTTATTTAGTAAGACATTCTGTGTTTTGTCACTTTTTGTTCAAGTGCTAGTATTACGTGGTCTATTGTTAAGAATCTACTTAATCATATTTTTTATATGGAATGGGCCTCATAGAAATGAAATAAAATGAAATAGAGACCCTGTCCACTGGTTATGCATTAAGTGCTTATATACACAATAAGTATATAATACTAGCTTTTACCCCGTGGAAGTCGGAAATTATCCCACGGAAACGTATACCATGCTTTTTTTTTTTTTTTCGAGTTTGGGAATTCATCAAATGACTTCTCCCGCTCTGGGCGGAGCGGGAGGGCGTGTCAGACTTTTACTGACTAAAACCCACCCGTGTTCCTTCAGTTGCCTATTGCCAAGGTCCCGGTATCCCTTTCGGACTTTCCCGCATCCCTGGCAGGACGTATCCTAACCCAGGTTATGGTCTAGCTAGACCATGTGCCAAATTTCATCCAAGCCGTTCAGCCGTTTTAGCGTGAAAGCGCATTTATTTCACATTTATAATATTAGTTAGGATGATATACTACGGTACGTTAAAAGACTTAATTTTGAGTGCAGGAAAATAATTTCTTCTAAAGCGTAATTAACAGCACCATCATAAGTATTTGGTATCTACACAATTTGATCAGCTTCTTCTAAACATGGCCGAAAATGGATGAACTGATGACAATATTCAGCAAGACCTGGAGCTTAAAGACAAGAACAAAGATAATAAAAAGTGTAAAGCATTTCTCTATGATTGTGATATGACCGCATACTGGTGCGGTCAATGCATTCAAAACCTGATGCTCATCAATATACAATCATGTATTTTACATATTGGCGATTGTTTGACTAAAGCTAAGCTTTCACAAACATTAGCTCATAATTTACTCCTTTAAAATATTAACGTATGCAATATTTGTGAGAAAAATATAGAAATCAATAGTAAAAGTTATGCATAAAATCATGAAGCAGCCACTGATTCGGTCATTAGCTTCTTGACACAGATATATCATTCCAAGCAATTTCCTCTCGATGACAAAAAATCGATTTGAATAGTGATTGACGCGACAGGAAAGAAATCGCTTCGAACCAAACTAAAATGCAAATCGATATTAAAGAACCGGCTTATCGCCAACGCAATATAATAAATATTTGTTTAAATAAAATCTTATAATTCAGTATTTGTTCAACAAATCAATGGTCAGTCGAATATTTCACGTTCTATTTCATTTAGATCCAATAGAACTAATCGATTTTCCATCTGAATCGATGATAATCGCCCCACAAACCTCTGCACTATTGATTTTTTGCCGTCAATCTGTGCAGTAGCAGTTATGAATATTTTTTTTACTATTTTTTTACGTGGAAGCAGACAGAGTTTAGGATATTGTTTAGTATATTTTAGATGTTCAATGCAGTTTGCAGCGTTTATACTTATTGTTGTGTTTCTTAACGGAAGTTTAACAAGCGTTAAAAATAGTTAATATCATTATAATTGGAAGACTTATTGCAATATGAATCTGCACGTTTGCAAGACGTTAAGCTACATAACACAGGCACAAAGCTTCATAACTCATCGTATCTACATATTACCGTAAACCTTTCAGGTTTTCCAATATTTATTCCCAGTCGGAATCACCGTGACCCAGTAAAGAAAATTACACATCACTACTTAACGGGATGCGTTCCAAAACCCACGCTCTAAATTGATTCCGGGCCCTAGAATTAAAATGGACACCTTCACTTAACGTCTCAAACCTAAAAAGAAAATTGCGAGCAAAACTGATCGTTAGTGACAACGGAGCACGTTGCACGTTGATTACTTTAAAACAACGGTCGACGTCAGTCTTACGTGCGCACGTATTTTAGGCTCACGCAGCACGCTCGACCACCAACTAATCGCTTAGTGCATCATCGGCGGCATCGCTTAATGGAGCGATTAAACTAACAGGCGGGTCGAGCATGATATAACCCGATAGTAACACACCGTTGAACTAACTGGGACGAACCAGCTTACGTTCAGAACGTGAAAAGGAAAGCTGGCCGAGAAAGGTTCATAAATCTACAATATAGCACGGAACCCATGAAAGGACAATCAGCTTTTTATCGGGTTACCGTTATCGGCGGTCGGTCGGACGGCCGCACATTTGCATCGCACAGATTGGAGCAATAGAGCCTGCTCTTCAAGGTCGCGATGTTATTTTATTGCGTAACGGACCGATTTGTTCAGAACTGGTTTCGTTGATGCTGTTGATTTGAAAAGGGCCTGCTGTCCCGCTAACTTGTTGACACCCACTTGCTCGCCGGAAATTCGATAGTCAACTCGTTATGGTAATGTTGTTATAAAATCTCGTAATAGATAGATAGCTCTCTTGATTGATAGCCAATAATCGTGAGATGGATCGGTGTAAAAAACTGGATGATCCAATTGCATACAAATAATCCGAAATGTCTCGTTGCGAGGTACACGCGAGTCTACTTAAGCGATTTATCTGAATAATTGCAGATGAAACTGTATAGATTACGAAGTCAATAATTTAGAAGATTATGAAGTTTATCTCGTTAATATAGGCTATACCGCACTTACTAACTATGTACTAATCAACTGTATTTACCTAAAGTTGAAAATGCAGTAGAATTTCTATTTTCTTTCAAGTGTGTCTGATGCTTAACAATGTTGATCACCGTATCACTGACGCGAGAAAGTGACTAATTGCATTAATTAATTGCAATCAAATCGGAATTCACACATCTTAGCACACACACAGAGTCCGTTAACTGATTCCCACAATTAAACATATACAGACATTAGTTACACATACCTTGATAGCTGAGATTACAAAGCGGCTAATGAAATGAAATGAAATTGTTTTAAATTCTGTAAATAACATAGCGAAAACACTTTTACATGTCATATAAAAAATAAAAATAAGCTAGATGAGGTCGGGGTTCCCTATATGACTCCTCTGAGAAAAAAGGTTCACTCAAAAGGAAACTCAGAGGTCGCAGTCTCTTTTAAAGTCCAGACATAATCTTGGTCAGGCCATATAAGGGCCATGTAGATTAGTGTCTGAAATGGTTTTTAGAGGGAAAGAACCATATAGGTTTGATTGGACCTGTCCAATCAGTGCAAGTATTTGTCAGCTCAAGTTAGAACGAGGTGAGCTCCACGATTACTCAATAAGGAGCTCAATGACTGAAAAGAGGTTTCCGATGTAAACTCGACTATAGGTAGGATATGACAATTGTAGAGCAAATAACTTTTACTCAAAGAACCTCTGCGCTACGCCATAAATAATTATAATCAAAGTTAAATTTTCGTATCATGTTTATTATTTTTGTTATGAGCCGTAATGGAAATTATATTTGTATGCAAACTTTTTATATTTTCTTGCTGAAAAGTTTTCAAGGCTCTTTTTGCCTGAGGTACCTAATGAAACACCGGAATAAGAGTGTGTAGGTATTTATTCAATAAAACTATGTTAAATTTTCAGCGTACCTAAGTGCTGTCAATATGGTCTGCATCAACAAAAACAGACGCAATTTATAAAGTGTAATCGAAACCAGAACGTATGGATTTCATAACCATATCAGTACTCAATAGAGTAACCATTATAATTTTAATATTTCTTGTCGAATAAAAAGTGGCGCCAAGAAATTAGAAAATCAATTATCAGACCGATATTGGCAAGTGCCCTTTCCTAACTAAGAGCTAGTCTAGTCGATCCAATAATGTGAACACGCATTCCACTCGCTGGTATAAAGAGTTTCTATCTTGTCTATGGATCTATTATGGTGGATATACGATGAGATAGGACTAGTTTCATTTGCGATTAGGGTCGCTACTCCTTGAAATGTCGACTAGGAATCCTATATTTAGAAATGAATAAAAAGTACGTCCGCTTTCGTTCTTTTTGCGATGTCAGAGTCAATTAGGGATCGAATGGTATGTCGGTAAATGACAGGCTGCAGCGTATTATTATTTATTGACAAATGAAATCCTTGTGACTGGCTGACTGGCGGGATGACTGAGTGCCTGTGTCGCGATAGTGCGCATGGGATTATGATTCGTTTGATTTTCTGATTGAACGCTTCGGAATTTTGCGCGGTTGAAGCTCGGATGTTTTTTTAGAAAACATTGATTGATCGACAACCTGCAAATGCAAATGTCTTGAAAATATTTGCTCTGGGTTGAAAAGCCGGGAATCGCCCTCAGGTAGGCTATATTTTATATTTTCAAAAGTAGGCTTCTACGAGTAACTGCGTACGCCCCTTTACTGTTTTAAATACTCCACAAATCATGTTTTACTAACTCATTGTTAAAGAACGGAATAAAAAGTTGAATAGTAGTCATGTGAACTAGCACTGGCGTCCATTTCGCCTGACGTTCTAATCAAACTCGAGGTGTGGACTGACCCCGCCTGAACAAACAATTAGCTTAGCAAGTAGGCGCCTGTTTAAGGAAAACAACGGTGTTCTACGCATTTCTAATAGTTTCTCCAAATTGTTAGGACAGAGGATCAAGGTGAGAAGTTCAATGTAGTGGTTAGAAAACAAATGTGTTGGAAGGAGAAAGATTTAGGCATGTCTTCTGAACTAGGCTTGAGTGGCTTGAGTAGAGTAGTCTGTAGTGTGTGCATAAGACCACACGATAGAAGTGAAAACTTATATGAGCCGAGTATATGCGATTCAGCGCCGAGTATAAGCTATTCAACGTCACCGAACGACTGGAGCCGTGTATACCCGATTCAGCGTTACCAACCGTGATGTTTCAGTTTCGTTCACAGAAAGAGCGCAAAGTGCGAATAAAGAAGTTTTTACTTCAAAGGTGAGACAGTTTTGAAAAAAGAATCACGTATCAGAAATAACAGCCTTCGCCGAGACGAAGATGCAGCACGAGGAAATAAGTTACAGACGCACTGTAGGAAGAATGCTCGTTTGAAGAGGAGCTCGTGGCTAAGTAATTACAGCCGCACGGGTCGATCCATCAGATTCAGCTACGCTTGCCAGGGTTGGTCAGTGGATGGGTGACCATCTTTACATACCGAGACTCCTCCGTGCCTCGGAAAGCACGTTAAGCCGTTGGTCCCGGCTGTCATTCGTGGATCAGACAGTCGTTACGGGCGGTCAGAATCCCGAAAGTCTGACAACCAGTCTTACCAAGGGGTATCGTATTATCCAGGTCAGATAGGAAGTCGCTCCATGTAAAATACTGGTATTCAGTTGCATCCGGTTAGACTGGAAGCCGACCCCAACATACTTGGGAAAAGGCTAGGCAGATTAATTTTTGTAGGACGAATGCTCGTTTGTTATGATTGTTACGGTAAAACCAAATCTGTATCTACATACAGATTTGGATAGCTACACCAACTACTGGTGCTAATTGTGCCTACACGAATGAAATCTATGTTAAGCAAAGCACCACGTTACAGTTTACAGTGTGTTGGAAAGGTTGATTTTTTATACATTCAACCTTTTCCAAGACCTAATCGCGCGTCATGCTCTATTCGTCTGATATCCTAACTGGTTTGTAGGTACACTGCACTTGAATTAATTACTAAGGGTCAATTACATCGTATGACGTGAACGCATGTGAACGCTAAGAATGATAATATCTTAGCGAAAGGGTTGGCTTCGTAACTGGAACGTCAAAAAAATCCTTTATGGGTACATACTAATTCTATGGTTAATAGTACATATTAATTCCATGGTCACCATTTACAAACTGTCAAATCCTATTCTTAGCTGACGTTAAACGTCAAAAAACCAGATTTGACAGCTTTTGCTGTCTTTATTTGTGTTTTTCCTTTGAAATACCTTGCATAACGTGGTGAACTTGTAAATAAATAAATAGCACCATGATTTGATCCCGTTACGACAAAAACGCTAGAAAAATAAAGCTTTGTTCTCTTTACTTCCCGTGTGGGAATTAACATGAGTTAAGAAAATTAGAAACAGTAAAACAAGGAGGAAGTAAAGCCTATAACTCATGACAGGTGGCGTTCGATACTCGTGGAACACCGGAAATAGCCGATCATAACATGTCAAAAACGCTTAGCTTCGAGCTTGTTTTACCCGACTACGGCAAGGAAGGGTTATGTTATTAGCAGTCTATGTATGTATGTTTGTATTTACGTTCCTATGATCAAACGTAGCTCCTAAACTATTTATCCGATTTTTATGAATGAGGTGTTTTTTATAGAACATTTTCTATTGGAGCACGTTGATCTTATGATCTACAACGGCCATAGGTTCTGCTGTTTATGCAGCAAACCCATTGCGTGACTTCGATTCTTCTGTGGATTATTACGAACTATTATAGTAATCCTTCAAACACACAACGTAGAGCTCGCCTACTACTCTCTGAACACACACACAGAACACAAAAACACACACACAACACACACATTTTTAAATTGTGGTTCAATTATTTCCATCCAATTATCAGAGAGAAGTTAAGCGCCTTACTAAACGTTTCATGAGAAAACACATCATAACGCCATGTCAGCCAGTTTCTATTTCTGCTTCAACAACAATACTTATGTCACAGTATAAATAAGTAACAGTATTATGTCTTCATAGAAACGACACGCTTTCTAAATCTCAATGTAGGTATATCACTCACTACGCAATAATCTCGACTCGACTGCGCGGCAGTTACGCACAGACGCGGAACTCCTAAACGACCGCCGGCCGTAGGTATTTCAAGGTCACTGCCGAGACATAATACTGCTACTTTATTATACTGTGTAAATGTTCAATTATTTCTCAAAACTATAACAACACGGTGATTCATTATTTCCCACAATTTTAGTTGTCCGTTATATTCTTGTCACACACTGTAGGAGGTTATTTGTGTCACATAATGTTACCGGTTTTAAATATAGCTGTATTATTTTACGATCTAAATCCTGACGACGACTATTTAGGTATCGGGTATTGTAACTGCATTGGATGTGACTTCTATACGTAATATAAATTAAATTCGCTTTTCGTGTTTGTCTGTATGCCCGCGTTGTTCTTCTAAACCAGGTTACAGATTTTGATGAGATTTTCTCCATCGTTTAGAGAATTTATTCCGGAAGGTTTATGTGTATAATACGTTAGTATTACAGTTAGATATAACTATGAAATCTCGATGTTTTGTCAAGTCGTAAAACCGTGCGAAGCAGGAGCGAGTCGCTAGTTCAATATACTTAATTGATTACTTTTTTTATAAGAAACAGGAACTTGAAAAAATATAATATATATATAAAAAATAAGTTAGGAGAATTTAGACATCGAACTATAATTAAAAACACAGACGTATCGCGATACAGAAGACAGAACCCCGATTGTATTTGGTTTAATTCAACACAATCGAGAGTCTAATGAACAAATACTTAGTGGTTCGAATTTAATGAAAAAACTTTTTACAAAAAAAAACAACCGACTTCCAAAAAAAAACACAAAAAAAGTGAAAAATAACTTTAATTTCGGAAGTCGGTGTCTTTGTTTTTATCAATTTTCATTTCTTGCCACCGACTTCCGAAATTAAAGTTATTTTTCACTTTTTTTGTGTTTTTTTTGGAAGTCGGTTTTTTTTTGTAATAAGTTTTTATTTTTCACTTTTTAGTTGTGGTACCTACCCTACACAAATTCGAATACCACTACCTGCTATGTAAATAACAATATATCATCTACATACACTAAGTGTAATATTGAAGCTAACTCAAAAACTACGCAAGCAAAGTTAATAAATTTTATATGGGACCACCTCCAAACAAAAAAAGAATCATCAAAATCGATTCATAATTGGCGGAGTAATCGGAAAACATACACAAAAAAAAACAATATATATATATATACCGACGAATTGAGAACCTCCTCGTTTTTGAAGAAGTCGGTTAAAAATGAAAAACACTAGTCCGTTTTCGACACCCTCAGGACACTTTTAAAGTTAGTTTGTCAGGGTATACTCGACTGCCTGCCAGGGTTGCGGGAAAGTCCGAAAGGGATACCGGGACCTTGGCAACAGGCGCCTGAAGGAACACGGGTGAGTTTTAGTCAGTAAAAGTCTGACACGCCCTTCCGCTCCCCCAGAGCGGGAGAAGTCATTTGATGATTTCAAACCACAAAAAAAAAATGGTATACTCGACTGTCAGTTAACTTATGCGGAAAGCATATTGTATACAAGATCAACTTAAATTAGTTAGCGAAACTTCACAGAGGTGAAATTATATCTGCCTAGCCTTTGCCCAACTATGTTGGGGTCGGCTTCCAGTCTAACCGGATGTACCTGAATACCAGTATTTTTCATAGAGCGAGTGTCTATCTGAACTCCACAACCCACATAATGGGTAACACGATACCCTTTGGGCCCTTGGTAAGACTGGTTGTAATAAGAATGTGTGTGGACTTTAGAGCATTTGACTACCCGTAACAACCGTCAAAGATCTATGAATGACAGCCGAGACTAATGGCAAATTAAAACAGCTACGGCCCATCAAATACTTTCAGCCTAATTTAAGTAAATAAATATTTATGCTTGTGTATATTCAAAACAATCAACTACACGAGCTCATTCCCGACGTCTACATGACAGATCATTAACTTTGATTGACAGATAACGAATAGATACAGTCATGCCCATAACCAGCATTTCAATCGTATTAACGTCTTCTATCCTGCTTTATGACGTGCCGTTAATGCCGTAATCCACAAATAAGGAAGAGATGCAATAGTTGAGCTCCCACGCCCGCACTCCGTGGGTCATTGCAGCTTTATGGGTCAAACGAATTCAATCGTGGCGTCGGACGAACGGTTTGACACGAACGTAGCCGTCAAAGCGAACGCGACGCTTCCATATTCAAATCGTTCCTCTAATTACCGCCGTTTGCATAATTTGAATTAGAGATTACTTGGACCGCTAAAGGAGGCTTGCATGGTTAATTTTAAAGTTTACTGTGCTGTTTTAGAAATACCTGCAACTAACCATGGCATGCATTATAGGTTTTTATCTCTAGGTGGATCATCATCATCATTTCAGCCGAAAGACGTCCACTGCTGGACATAGGCCCCCCAAGCACCGCCACTTCGACCGGTTCTGTGCTTCTCGTATCCAGCGGATTCCTGTGGTCTTCACCAGGTCATCGGTCCACCTTGTGGAAGGCCTTCCAACGCTAAGGTAGATATATAGGATTTTAAAACTGACCATCGTGATTTACCCGACTCAAATCTAAAATACTAAAAAAGTTAGCACCACGCAAAAAACAAGAGAGATTCATAGAAGGGATAAGGTACATCTTATTTGAAATAACAAATTATTCCACTAATGGCACCTGCGAAAAAAAATTATAGATAGGTGCCGTATGTGGAATACCTCAGGTGCCCTTTGCTCAGGTGCCATTAAAGCGGGTGCCCAATGTGGAATACCTCTACAGACATTTAAAAAAGAAAATGTTTTCCACGAGTGTGGAACCTGAGACAGAAACACGCTTGTACGATACGACTACATACAGAAAGCAGAGCTGATAGAAATCTCTATTCCTAGACAGCACGTTTCGCCGAAAACTTTTTTCATAGAAAACACTGTTTGTAGATATCTCGGTCCATAGGAAGCACTTCTAGCCGTAAACTTTGTTCATATAAACCACTGTTTCTAGATACCTTGGTTCACAGAAAGCGTCTTTGAAGAAGAAGCTATTAATATAGTATAATTGTTATATTTTGCGATACATACATTTCACTGCTCAGATTCAGACAAGCGTTTTGTTAGCCGCTACCTTATTATAGTATTAGCACATTCCTACAGCACCGTTTCGCTGAACGCATCCCTGATGCTGGCTGGGATACTCCCACTCAACCTTCGAATACAAGAAATAGCCGCTCTGTATGTGGCAAAGAGTACCCCCAAGAGCGCCAGCCCTTGCGGGCAGGGAGGTTGAGCGTGTGGTGGCGTGTGCGAAAACTCTACATCCGGCAAACCAAAGTTCCCTCCACGCCCTGGCGGTGGAGGCGAGTGGGCGTAACGTGGGCGCGGCCTTATACCAGAGCAAAGATGTTTCCCTGTTCTGTGTAAAAGCTCACGCAGGGCTGAAGAACACCGAACGCACAGACCACCTTGCAAAAGAGGCTGCAAGCTGATGAAAGAGAAGACGGACCGACCGCTGCCTGGTTTCGTTTGTCAAATGTATTGGACCCAAGCTTAGAGTGTAATTGTACTTTCAAATAGTTTATATTTAAGTATTTAGAATATCGCTAGTCCATGTCCGGACACACTGTATATTAATAGTTTCTTCTCCAAAGACGCTTTCTGTGAACCAAGGTATCTGGAAACAGTGGCCTATATGAACAAAGTTTACGGCAAGAAGTGCTATCTATGAACAGAGATCTCTTTCAACAGTGCTTCCTATGGACCGAGATATCTACAAACAGTGTTTTCTATCAAAAAAGTTTTCGGCGAAACGTGCTGTCTAGGAATAGAGATTTCTATCAGCTCTGCTTTCTGTATGTAGTCGTATCGTACAAGCGTGTTTCTGTCTCAGGTTCGACACTCGTTTTCCACAAATAAGAGCCAATTTTCTTTTTGGTTTGAAATGTACCTAAACACAACAGTTGAAGCTGAAACGTTCTAAGATATATCGTCGTAGACGTCGACAGTATACCTATCTAGTGCATTAGTAGTGGTAGCGCAAGTCGGTATCAATGTTGCTCAGTAATTGAAATAATGAATATTATATCTGCCGGTGTCAGGCGCAGTGTCACCACTTCGCGACTGAAACTTGAATACGTCTGCAAGGAATTGCTTTGAATTGTCTCACAATTTATTGTGGAAACCATTTTGGGTATTTTCCCTAGGTTAAGTTTCGTAAGGATATTTGGATCGAATGAAGCAAAGGCAATATGTACCTACTGTGCATGGTTTTGCTTCAGATGTTAAAAATATTTTTAATATAAAAACAGTACTCAATCAGCTTATTATTTATATCGTCCAGACAAACCATCCTCAATATTTTTAATAGTTTTCCATTTTCTAAATAATTGTATCTGTATAAAAGCTTCGTAAGTGTTATACTTTTTTTTTTAATGGCTTCGCACTTTTTGTGCGTTTAGCCAATGTCACCTGTGTTAATCATTAGTAATCTAGTCAATTAATAGTTGTTTTGAGTAAATAGGTAATTAGGTACCTAAATGCTATCCTCAGTTACTCCACGTTTACGTTATTTCATGTTAAAACGTCCACAACTCTACACGCTACAACAAAGTCGTTTTCATGTTCACGATGACACAAAACTAATGTTCAATTAACAATGAAATGTTGAACCAGCTCCTAGTGTAATTGCCCTCCAGTGGGTAGTTCATAGTTCCAGGCGCATTACTTACTAATGTACTTGAAAATTTATTGCTTGTTTAATTACCTTTGGTATCTGAATACTACCTAGTATAAAATTTTTGGACAATAGTCTAAAGTAGGAAAAAGCTAGAATTGTCTGCACTTTGAGTTTAAACCTTTAGTTTGGGTCAATGAGAGTTTTCTGAAATTACGTTCACTAAACTGGCAGCACTGAGACGTCAGGTCCGGACACCTGTCAAAAATGTCAAAGCGTATTTTCTTTAGCCGTGAATGAATGATGAATGAAACGAATGACGCACCGTCATCATTTAATTTAAGTATATTATTCATTGTCGTCATCGAAGACCTCTTTTCAAAGTCGCGCCAACTGGCGATAGTGGCGTGAATTTCCATTCCGTACTCTGCTTTTTTTTTTTTGTCGATGGATAGTCTTCTTCTTTGTTGATGAATTGTTTATTTTGTTTAGAATTCGATATTAAAGGTTAATCAATATATCAGCTTAAATACAAAAGCCAGAACTTTGCTGTAGCATTATTTATCTTCCGTATCTACCGAAGTACTCCAAACATGTTAAGGGAAGCTAACTTCTCATTAGAAAAGGTTGTAAACGCAAAATCATAAAGTTTTAAGACATATTGTTTACTAAAGTCATAAAATGTTTCAACACTACCGGGCAAAGGCCTCACACAGAAGGAATTAAGGTTAATTCAAGCAAAAATAACTGTAGTTCAAACGATAACAATAACTTGACTGCACGCGCTAACCAGAGCCTCCGATTTCACATTCTCACAATATTGACAACACGCTTCCAAGGATTGCATGACTATAATGGCATGTAATACTACCCGGAGACTTTCCTGAAGTAATCAGACACCTTATCAATGGTCATTATTGGTAAACCTTCACGAACAATACCATAGAATCTACACCTTCCTTGGAATTCTTAACGTAGGCACTAGGGGTGCATAAGCCGTCTGACGTCAACGATTAGCAAAGCAACTGAATCGTACACCATCATCATCTGGCTAGCGTTTTCCAAACTATGTTGGGTCGGCTTCCAGTCTAACCGGATGCAGCTGAATACCAGTGTTTCACATGGAGCGACTGCCTATCTGACCTCCACAACCCAGTTACTGAGTACAACGATACCCTTGGTAAGACTGATTGTCAGACTTTCGGGCTTCTGACGACCCGTAACGACTGTCGAAGATCTACAAATGACAGCCGGGACCAACAGCTGTACCTGGTTTCCGAGTCACGGATGGGTCTTGGTCTTGGTATGTAAAGATGGTCACCCATCCACGGACCAACCGGCGGCAAGCATAGCTTAACCTGATCGATCTATCGGTACGGCTGCTATTACTTAGCCCCAAGCACCTCGAATCGTACAACATGTTAGATTTAAATGATTAAACGAACATTAAACACCAACGGTTTGTTCACCCACATGCAGAATAACCTAGTAACTTATAAACCATTACGACTGACGATAAACTAAAGTTAAGTAAATCTATTACTTAGATAAAGCTGTGTCCAAGATTTACGCACCATGAGCAATCTGAATCGCATCCCGCCAATAATTAATATCTTAAAGATAATTATCAGCTGCCATTCATCCGGATGCATCGAGATAAAGCGATACATCGCGATAGCTGGATGATGCTGATGGAGATAGCCGAGGGAATGTGCCAACAATGCCGACTACACTAATGCACCACACTTTGCTTACCGTTAATTGTAACGATGTTAGGTATATGTGGGACGGGAGCAACACTAATCTCATCTTTATCTCTAGTTCTCTTTGAAAGCTGTCTTTGTGAAACCGGTGATATTTCTGTAAAGCTAATGAATTTAATTGACATTAATGTTACTAGGTTGTAAAGTTGAATTACTCTCGAGGCCCGACAGCCATGGGAATTGTTCTGAAAACAATTGTGATTAGAATGTTTCGTGTCATTCTACTGTATCTGATTTGTCTGAATTTTGGTTCATATTTTTTGTAGTTTAGTGAGCTAAACGTTTCTTTCAGAGAACTCCATTGTGTAATTCAGATTCATATTTTATTTAGATAATCTAGATGTTGTTATTAACGCTACAACAATTTCTGACAGAAAACAGTTAACGCTTGGATAGACTAGACTATTGGCGGAAAAATAATGAAAACAAAAGCCCAACTGACCACACAAACACGCATTCCCACAAAAACGAGAATCCTTTGAATTGTAAAGTACAAAGAGTGTCGTGCAAATGTTAAAACACAAACTTTTCTTCACATACTTTTTTTTAAGTAAGTGAAATCTTTCTTGTTTAGGCGCGTTAAGCACTTTTTGGGTGAACAAAAATCATGGAACTCACGTCATCGTCACGCTTGAAGAATTGAATGAATGTTTTTGGTTGAACAAAAATCATGGAACTCGCGTCATCGGCACGCTTGAAGAAATAAATGAATGTTAAGTGAAAACTTCTTTAGGCGCGTTGAGCACGTTTTGGGTGAACAAAAATCATGGAACTCGCGTTATCGTCACGCTTGAAGAAATAATATAAATGAATGTTAAGTGAAAACTTCTTTAGGCGCGTTGAGCACTTTTTGGGTGAACAAAAATCATGGAACTCGCGTCATCGTCACGCTCGAAGAAATGAATGAATGTTACTTAGTTTTCACTTCTATCGGCAGTCCCCAAAGACTGCCCCGCATGTTTCTTTTTTTAATTAATTACAGTCTAAACATACTCTAGTTTACATATTGCACGAAATTTTCACGAAACCATGTAGGATAGCACAACATTCTTATCCAATCGCGTGGATAATGAAACAGAGGCGGCAGATAGCACGAGATGTGTACAAAAAGTGCCCATTATGATTTACATGGCCGTGGATATTGTCATAATTATGCCGTTTAGAGATTAACCGATATAGTTTTTATCTCGTATTTCCGCGTAAAAGCTGTTTGAATAGTTTGTGGTCATGATACAGACCGGCATGAGTTTTTGCGCGACAATTATGAAAGTTTAATTCATATTCTTACTTGGATATGCCAATTAAGCATAATTTGCGAATAGAGTGAAGTTTATGCATCTCATTAAAACAGTTGTTATGCTTACATTCAAGAATACATTATTATTTACTTTGAAGACTTTAAAGATTTGCATCTAATAGTATTCCTTCCGTCTTCTATTTCTAAAGTGTCGAAGTATGATTAGCTCAATATTTTTTGACAGACAGAAATCGCTTTCTCTGTTCCATACCTACATAAAATATTTTTTTTAAATACAATTTGTTAATACAGAAGTTATAATCCTCGAAAACAAGAATCCTATCCTTATAATCCCTTAACGACATCCAGCACAATATTGAAAGCAACTAAATACAACATAAATACAGCAGTCACGAACATTTCCCGAACAGATAAATGTTGTAAAAGGAACGACGCTGTCCCGTTAGTCATTTACACTATTTCACTTATTTACCTCTTGTGGTATATTGTTGGTGTTGGCGTAAATATCAGACACGCAACCGAAGGTATCCTAGAGAACTGTTACACACCGCTATTCAAACGTCTGTGGATTCCGAGGCTACTCGTCCGTCCGTACATCAGTCTGAGCGAATCTAGCCAGCACATCACTCTTGGGACCAAAAAGGAAGGTGTCCAGTTCAACCAAGGATTTATTGTAAAGTGTGGAGACAGTTAGCCTTACGACCGGGAATTTGTATACATTTTTAAGTGCTGGGAACTGTGCGCTTGCTATGTTGATGATTTACTATTTGTTGATTATATATGGATACGAATGATTTTAAATTCAAATAAAAAAGACGGGTGTTTTTATAAGCACTAAGCAAATAAGATGTGAAAGAAACTATAGTTGAAGGATTACATGGACACAATCATATTCCAACACAGGCTGCAGTAAATGATGACGATCATCAGCAATGAAGTATAATTGAACAATTCCTTAAAGCCATAGAACATATAATTAGACACAAAAAGCCACAAGTCAAACTTCCCCAGCGCTTTTCTAGGAAAAAACAAACGGTAGATCACAAGTGGATGCCTCATTGTTCAACGTATGTCCGAGTTACTGCTAAATAACTCCACAATTTTATGCACCAACTTGACTGGCGATTTTCTCAGTAAGTACATACATTTCAATAGAACTCCCGTGAGTTAGTGCCTACTTTTACGACTAAATATTAGTTAGCCCAAGGAAAATTTACGTTTGACGGTTCATAGAATATTATTATTTGCTATCTTTGCCTCTTTGAGTTTCATTCCTATCGTTAAATTCAATATCTTCTGTGGTATTCAATATAACATGCTTGTTAACATTTAGGTACCTATTGCGAAGGTCTGGACTTACTTTATTACGTTACTAATTCACATTAACATCATTATTATTATTTTTATACCAGGAGGAACTTAAACAACTGTCCAAGTTCTAAAATGTTTGCCTCATTGGAATCTTACAAATTGTTTTCTTGTTGGAAATATAAACTAAAAAATGGTGTGAGAAAATTCATTTGACAAAATCACTCCATCATGAAAGGCTCAAGTTCCAAATGAACGTGGCGCAATATCATTATCTCCGTAGCGCATCGGCGGGAACACTTTCGCGTGCGATTAATGACGCGCCGTTGTCTACACGTGTCCCGTTCCCGGTCTCACGCGACCAATCCCGGCCTTCGCGGAATCCCGGGCCACACGCAACACTGGCCTCCACAAACAGTTCTTGAATAAACAAAAAAACTGTTGACTCGACATTTCGTCTTCGTCTTGTGCGTGACGCGCGGCGACATCAAAGTTTTGTAATTTTGAGTCAATTGCTGTTTATTTGATCTTGTTGCTTATGGTTTTTGGTATTGTAATTGATGGATGGTTCCATTCATTAACTTATTTATTTATATGCTTACAATTCAGAGTTTTCAACCATAGTAATTTTGTTCACGTGACGTGACTACAGTGACACTATTTCATTTAAAAATATTTACATTCAATATACCGCGTGCAACACGTGTTATACTTTAAGTCATTTTAGGCATTATATGAAAACAATAATTTGAATTATAAGAATTACAACACACAACAATAATTAATTTGAGCAAGATCTATTTTACGAACGTACGCGAAGTCTAAGTGCGACTCCCAAAATACATGGAATCCTACCATTCTTCTTTATGATTGAACATGATGCGTACCTATTAAGTGAAGATGCAAATATTATTGAATTTCATGAAAACTTGCACTTGCTAACTATACATAACTAAGCCCATATCAAGCCCATATCACAGTGGGTCCTAACAATAAAAATCCGAATGCTGTGCAAAGATGAAGACGAAATAAAACAGACAATGATAAGACTCTGAACAATAATATCCCCTGCAATGCAATAAACATAAAACGAAAATCGTATTCAGAGGGGAAACTTTAAAAGACATTCATATTAGCCACTAAAAATAAATCTAACAGAAATTATTTCCATACAAATGTTTGAAAGAAGAAGCAACGACAACAATGGGAATGATAAAAATCCAGTAAAAGCCTTTGTATTGTGCATTTGTGCTGTTATTTATTGAAATCAGATAGCAGACGCACGCGCCTGTCATTCTTCATAACGTTTTGTAAGAAAGACTTTTGCAAGTTTATTTTAAAACTTTATGCGAGTCTGTGAGTTGTCTGTTCTTGTTGTAACGTACAAGTTTTTATGCATCTGCAGTTGTTAACTATTATATTTTATTATTTCTTCAACATGATGTATTGTTTACTGCGATAGCTGAGACTTTTCAATTAACTTTGTCAAGTTATCTAACTTAAAGAAATATTGAATTATGAAGATGAAAGTTTAAGGAAATTGAAATCAAGTTTGTTTGTTAAAGCTGGACTTGTTAAAAAAATTGGAGATCTTAAATCCATCAGACTAATCTGTAAAGTGCAGTGTGTAGAATTAATTTCAAATGAGAATCCGTATAGAGAAAACTAATTTCAATTTGGACAAACGAGCAGAATTGTAATGATGAAGATGAATGTATAAGGATCCTAGGGCAAGATTCCGAGACGAATCTAAGCGTAATGTTACAAATCAATGAGTGCATTTTGACGTCACCTTGACAGATCGAAACTTACGCTTGTAAGTTTATATAACTCACCCCCAGTTCCACCGAACCAGACAGAAAATTAGTTTATACCATTCCCCCTCTAAAAAGCTTATTTTATTCACTGAAAACAGTGAATAAAAAGCACTTTTAGTCTCTGTTTTGGTGTTTGAATTTAGAACATCTCAATGCTGTATAACCTCGAAAAAATACTCGATATAAACTCCGATGTGGTTGGTTGTCATTTTCGATAAGGAGTTTAGCATTAGAAATAAAAACTGTTTTGTGTTCTTTGCTGCCATTAGTAAATTGGCGCTATTTTAAATACTGTAAGTTGTATGTACACAAAGTTTAGTGTTACTTCATAATAAATCGATTGAAAATGCATTCAAGCGATGAAGAAGATGTGTTATCACCCGAGTTTATGAAAGAGAGGGCGGCCGATATAGTAGAAATCACGGCAGGTTTATATTAAAGCCTACGATGAGTTTTGCAAATGGAAAAATGAAAATCAAGCTTCTGGAACATTTTCAGAGTCTGTTTTCTTAACTTATTTTAATGAGTTGTCGAAGAAAAAGAAGTCATCGACATTTTGGAGTACGTATTCTATGCTGCGGTGTACTATAAAAACAAGGCATAACATTGACATAATAACATACTCGAAGTTGCAAGTTATTTTTCTCGTAGTCATGGTATAAAGTATAGTATGCAACTCTTGAATAAAACGGATTTATATCGAGGGCCATGAATCACTCGCGTCGCTCAGGATTCTAACACTTGAATCACTCGCTGTGCTCTTGATTCAATCATCATGAATCACTCCCTACGGTCGTGATTCAATCGTTAAAATCCTTCACTTGCTCGTGATGCATCTATGGCCCTCGCTTTAAATCCGCCCTTTATTCACTAATTGCATAATATACTATTATTAGCTAGAGTAGATAATTTTAATAATATATTTTATATTTATTTTAATATATTTAAATAATACAAATATAAAAAGTCTTTATAAAGATTTTAATTTAAACGAATCTTACAAAGGAGGTGCAAATTCCAAACTACGTCAGATTGATTTATTTCTACCAATTAACGTGTTTACGCGTAACTGTGTCATCGATGTCACTCCGCTGCAATTTAATGGCCGTGCTCACGATCAACGGGATCCTGCTGACAGATGGACCTTCTAACAGCTAATGGTTAGTGATTATAATCTATTAAGATATAGTAACTACATGCTACATGGAAGCTAGGAAAAGGCTGGAACTACTAAAGCACAATCTACGGATTCTGTTGGTATGTTTTCCGTCTTAGGATAGTCGTCATTTCAGCGAAACTTATCATCTATTACAGATCTGAGATCTGGTATTTTTTTTCTGTCTTGCTGACGTTTTTGAAGTAAGCAAAAAAATGTTATTCTTTTTGATTAATTACGCAGTTCCACCGGACCGAAAAGCGACTAATTAATGTGTGCACTAATTGTCTGCGAATCTTCTAACACGTATTTTTTCATATAACCAAGTTTCCATTATAGTATTTTTCTTTTGTGCCATAAATTGAAAAACTGTCAGTTATTGAAATCGGTTGTAGTTTTTGTCCAAATGTTATTCGTGTCTCAATGGAATTTATATTTGTATAGCAAAACGATAAATCTTTTTTCGTCTATATCTTAGTAACGGTACGATACTGGCTATTTTTACTCGTATTATGACACTTCTTTGATGTTGAAATGAAAGAAAGTCAGAATCATGTCACAGTTGCGTTATTGATAACAAGGTAAATGCAGTTAATTAAACTCTCTGGACGTTACTGAGATGAAATTTTGTGCTCATCATTAATAATAGCAGCTTATTAGGCCTCTTCTGATACACAGAAGGCACGAGGATTGATCACCACACCTTGATCAAGACAAGGTTGGCGATTTCTGTAAGTCCAGGCTGCTCATTATTAAGTGATCCTATTCTGTTCGTACACAAAACTTTAAGGACCTAACAAACTTCCATCTCATACTATCTATAGTTTTACTGAACGTACCAGCATTATACACATGTGGAAACAACTTGTTAGTATAACCACCCACGAGATTATTAGTAGGCAATAGAAACCCGTTTCCCGTTTATGCTTTGACTCTAATTACCTGTATTAATTTTTATTACCGAATTATGACGTGGTATTGCTGACATTAAACGAATGTTCTTGGGCAATTGCTTGTGTATAGTCTGTTTTTTTTACAGCGTATCTTACCTAATTCATTTCAATAGCGTGACTGATCTTATTAAAATTCATAACACCGAGCTTTAATGCATAAATAACTCATGCGCCCCAAACTTCAAACCTGCAAAGCAATAATTATCGAAAATACGTGTGAAATTATTTTCTAATTATGGAGCACGCGCGCAACTTTTAAAATTAGTGCTGTGCCAAAGGGTCCGGCCTTTGAGCGTTAAACCGGGTCCACACGATAAGATCTCCGCGAGTCCGAGGCATAAGTTAGGGGGCCGACTTTAAAATTAATATTTCATTATTCGCGATGATTACGGGCCAGCATGTATTACGGCGCTAGTTAGTAAATCAACTGGACGCGTAATCATTGCCAGTGCACTTTGATAAATGGAAGTCAGGCTGCATCTGCGCCTCCCTAGAGCGGCTCTACGATAATATACGAAATTGATTAGCATTTTAAGCGATGGTCTTAAAGTTTAGTGGATTTTCGAGTTAATAAATATTTTATCGGTAAATGTTTATGTTTTTATGATTATGTCAATGGGTATGATTGTGTCTGTTTGGGATTATTAATCGTAATTAAGGTCATAAATTGTCGTTATATAGTTCGTTTTGACAGAATTTTGCACCAAATTGATTATAATCTGCAAGGAAATCGTGTAACAGTTAAATACCTACTGTTTGGACTCCGAATTTAGTATAATTAAATTTTCGTCAAACTTATCCCGATTCGTCAAGGTTTTTCATTCATTTGGAAAATCCAACTAATGAATATGCAGTTACTGATCCTATCAGAGTTAAAATGATAGTCAGCAAACTTAGACGTTGACCAAGTTTGGCCAAAATCACCATACCTGGCTGACAGAAGGAAATTCATAGTTGCATAGCGCAAAGATGTACTTTTACGAATTATGGCCAGGTACATAACGCAATAAGGTAATAAGGTCCACAACCTACATGGTGCTCTAACACAGATTCACGTTTTATGCTCATTGCTCAGGGGTCGCAAACTCCATTTCCGCATCAAGTCTAATCGGCCGCAAGAATAATAAATAGAGAAGATTTGAAATCACATCCACTCAATCGTACGATGTAGATTTTATGTCAGTCTTGAAACTTGATTACACAATGTTGATTTGAATTATATATATATATATATATATTATACGCATTTTGTATGACTGTGCATTTATATGACTGCTATATTCTATGGTTTTGTACAATTTAACGACGACTCATAAAATCGCGGCATCTCTTGTTGCATTTTAGTAAGAATCTTCATTACTTTCGACAACAATGAAACGTTTTGCCTCAATAATCCATCATTAAAGACCTCAAACAGTTTATTACGAACTCTTCGCAAGCATTTTATCTTCGTGTGAAATCGCTTACATTCCATTGTTTTTGCATGGGGTGGCCGAACCAGCTGGCTACGCAGCTCATATTAAATCTCTTGAAATTTTATGACAATTACTCGTAAAAACATTAATGATTTCATGGCGGCGGCATTCGAACAAAATTAGCGATACTCGAATAATTGAGTTGTTAACACTGATCATCACTTTTGACTCATCTTCTGTTAATACACAACAAACGAACCCAATATCAAAGGGCTCTTTATCCTCGTCCAGTACACTAATTAACACATGTATAAACGCTAAGTTCGCACAAACTTTATTTTTTAAACTTCGACGGCAGAGTGCGATAACTCGCAGTAACCCTCGGTCAAGGGTATGAATTATCATAAATCGCATAATAACAGGGTAACTCACCGTACGAAGTTCCGCATCGTTGCTTTGCTTCACGTGAATTAAAAAATAAACACTTCAATTTTTTACTGAAATATTGTTTGAGCACT
Source organism: Lithophane ornitopus (assembly GCA_948473465.1). Lineage (NCBI taxonomy): Eukaryota > Metazoa > Arthropoda > Insecta > Lepidoptera > Noctuidae > Lithophane > Lithophane ornitopus. The sequence continues at coordinate 3,934,184 of OX419622.1, forward strand.
CGTGAGTATCGCGAGGCGGCCGTGAACCGCGAGTGACGTCGGCGTGCGCTCCGTACGAAAGCAGCGGCGATTGTGGCCGCTCTTGAGTCGCGTGCCTGCTCTTGAACTTGCGATTTGACAGCAGGTTGCATCGCCTTGCACACCGGTGCATTTTCGACAATACATTCAGCCTCTGTCGTCTGAAGCGCCACCCTCCTGACACATGTCAATCAATTCGTCGCTGGGGGGCAGGCAATGTTCGCTCATTTGAAGAATGCCAGTCTAAATGAAAGATTTAGTGCCGACACGAGCTGTAGGTCTGCGCAATTAAAAGATCAGGATAATTACTGGATACATGGCTAAATGATGGGCAATAAAATGAAATTGCTTAAGATAATTAAGATTTATTTATGTACTTAAATGATCAGTAGTTTGTTGAATGCGTGTTCCGTTAGACCATAGTTAAATTAATTTATATCATTTTATCTCGTAAGCGATGATAATGTGCGTGCACATTATCATCATTGTTCCGTTCTCCTCAATTGTTTATGGCACCACGAAATGTGAATTAATCTTTGTCTTACCGTGAAATTAAGATTAAAAAGTTTAGTTCAATATTAATGTTAAAGTTACCTGCGTTCCCTATTTTTTTATTTATATTAATTATTTTTTTCAGTTGAGCTCTGTAAACAGTTCACATTTATTTTTATCAAAAAGATCTGTTTTCCTTCTCAACTTAAAGCGTATTTTGTCAAGGAAAAATCCATAATTTTCACTTTAATAATACGATTAACGCCGTTCTAAAAAAGATAAGTATTCAGACAGAAGTAGCAAGTTTTTTATATACTTAAAAAGGCACTAAAATTCCTAGATTTGAAGACACTGTTCATCATCAAAATAATTACGAATAAAATACTTAGTCAAAACAACAAAAACTCAAACAGCAGGTGTCATTAAAGTGTTACAGCAATTTATCCGAATTATACCAAATTAGAAGCGCTCATGAATAGTAATAGTAGCTCTTATACCAACGTTATTATTACACTATTATAAGTGCATTAACACACATTCTTGAAACTTTTACGAACGCCCATTTAACAGGGAAAGTGCACATATACTTTTATTTTCAAAATCATGCTCACTAGCAATGCAGTTACCTCGATGTGTGTAACATAATTAAAGAAATTGCATTACTCTCATGAAAATAAATAGTGTATTTTGCACTTAATAGTTAACAGCGTGTTATACAACAAATTAAAAGACTAATTGGTGTAATGAGGAAGTGTTTACTTGGACGAGATAAGTGAAATCAGTGGATGTCCGTCAGACTTGTAAGTAGCATCTACTTACATCGCTACGAAGCACGAGATTAGACGTTTAATATTTCAGATTGCATATTCTTTTTTTGAAAGTATTTTTGTTTTCTTTTCAGACGGCTACATTTGATATTCGATTCGACTAAATACTTCTGTGAAAGCTGATTATAAAACGTTTGAAATGTCACCGGGTTGCATCTCTAATTATTCATTGTTTTTAACGAGAAATATTAATAAAAAACTAAAAGACTTTTACATCGATAACATAAAGCGTCGCTGTCATATCGATTGAAAATATCTGTTATTAAGCTGCCAATAAAGTTTACGTAATTCATTGGATAATTACCTACATACCGACCGTGTCATTGTCGAATGACATTTTAAGTTGATACTGCAGCAATCTCCCGTACATTATCTGACGTGAGTTACCGTGAAATTATTATTTTCAAATGAAATACAAGAGGAAAATAAACTTTAAAGTTAGGGATGCCCCGCTACAGGCAGAATGTTGCAACTGCCGCAGTTCCGACAAGTCGCACACGCATTCAGAACGACCGGTTTATGAAACAAAGTAATCCGTCGTCAAGTCTGATATGAACTTACGTTTGCGTGGTTCTTGTTAAATGACTCGATCAATCAGACCATCGCGCCTTCATATTTTCCTGCGTTTGTAGATCGTGTTTCAGCAAAGCCAACAGTAGTGATCCTTTGATGCAATGATTCAATATGTCAATGGCAATGATTCAATTTTATTAACCGACTTCTTTAAAAAGGAGGAGGTTCTCAATTCGTCTGTATGTTTTTTTCTTTAAATAATAATCAAAACGATTACACGGAGAATCTGCGCTACGTAAGCGTCGCGAATACGCAGCGCCTACGGGCCTACGCAGTGCTACACAGCGTCTACGGGCCTACGCGGTGCTACGCCGCGTCTACGCGGCGCTACACAGCCCCTACGCCGCTGAGCAAAACGCAGTAAAGAACACAGAAGATTTTGCAGAATAAATGACACAATTGATTTCGGTACCTATTTATTTTAAAAAAATTGTAAAGCTACACATCCCTATTAACGGTTCGCTTACCTCGTAACGGAGCTGACCTATAATTTCACTTAATGACTAACACAGTCATTGACTTAAGTTAAGACACACGGCGATGTATGAATCAAATGATTCATACCTCTCGACTCGGCTTAACCTAGAATAAGTAAAGTATCTGATGCATGACGTCATCATCATCGGGGAAAATACTAAAAACCAAGAGATAATGAAAGTTGAATGCATAATCAGATCTTGGAATTTGACAACTTTCTTTGAAGATATTATAAGATTTTAATGTTATTGTTATAGTAATTGATTTGCCTCATAATTAATGCAATATCGAAATGTGGAAACTAGAATGTATAAATTACTCAGAGGAAAGTTAGTATTAGAATGTTATAGTTAGTATAGCTACAAGTGTTGTGTAAAATACCGGCCAAGTGCGAGTCACACGAAGGTTTACTCCATTTGAAATAAGATTAGACATTTAAACAAACCTTTTTACAGTCCGTTCAACCGATTTTGACTTCTATACCGTAGTAGGCATAAAATTGGCATTAAAAGCAAAAAAGATTACACAAAACCAACTCTCTACTGCAGCTGCCATTTGTCATGCCACCAACGCAATAGAAGTCAAAATCGGTTGAACGGACTGTAAAAAAGGCTTATTTAAATGTCTAATCTTATTTCAAATGGAGTACGTACCACTGTAAGCTCTGCCTGACCATTTGGGGATTACAGGCGGATGTTATGTTATGTTTTCATGCATTGTCATACTATATACTATACTTATTTCGTATGTATGTATCTATTATTTAGGATACTTATTATTTGAACCTACGATAGCCCCATTTTATGTCCAGGCAAAACACTGTCCATTCCAAGTTTGCCTGGAAGAGATCGCGAAAAGCGATAAGGCCGCCCATTGTATATTTTTTTGTATTTTTGTTACCTATATATTTTTGTGGTGTACAATAAAATATTATAAATAAATTGTCAGTTAAGGACTTCATTTTATATTTACCAACTTGATAATTTTGTAACCCCCATGGAAATCTTGACATCGCATCGGCATCAGCGCGAAGGCTTTATAGAATCCATGAAGGCATGATATAAGATACTAGATAAAATCCTCTATATTGTACACAATAACAAATATTATTTAATAAAATTAATATTGACTCAAGCAATTAGTATGTATATTTCTATTTGTGGACATGGCAATGAAAAAAACATTTTATTAACATAATTGAAAGAGAATGTCTTCATGTAGGTATTCAATGTTTGCGGTAAGAAATAAGAAGAAAGAAAGTTGTAAAACACTTCCATTTTCAATTTAAAATAAAGAGGTTCTATTTATAAGCAATAATAAAAAGACTGATATACACATTAGGGCCTGACACGGCATCCTACACGTAATTCCTTTGCCTACGTCGAACGTTCTTATTTGAAAAATATGTAATGTTACTGCCTATAGTGCTAGGTTTCTTCACGAACTGTTAATTTCGACTAGAGTTTAACTTGTTTTTAACTTCCCGATACATTAAGTGAGAAAATACCTATAGTTGACTATTATTTAAATTATACAGTCTGGCTCGTATTACTTTCTTTATGTGTTTAGACAAAGATAATGGGTGATTTTCTTACCCTTTATGAGGGACCTACCCAAGTAACAACGAAGGATTTAAGCTACTAAGTACTTATAGTCTTAAAATGTTTTTTAATAATACTAATAAGTTTAGTAAGTATTTAAATCTATAGCTATCGCGTCAGTCTGCACGAGCCTTTACGAAAAGTTAAAAGAGGACAGATAGGTAAATATTTACGTATTATACACATAAAACTTCCGGAATAAATTCTCTAAACGATGGTGAAAACCACATGAAAATCTGTTGCGTGGTTTAGAAGAATAACTCGGACATACAGACAAAACACGAAAAGCGACTTTAATTTATATTATGTATAGATATAGAAGTGATAAATAACTTAATAATTAGTCCAATTACATATATTTTTTATGTTACCAAGATTTTATCAGACCAATTTACTGCCACCCACACGAGTATTTTAACGACGAATAATCCAAAAATTGGTTCCATTTGACTTGGTACAATTCGCTCAAGTGAAAGTTAAACATGCTAAAAATCTATCTCATTATTTTTAAAGCTAGATTGATTTCTTAAGTCTTTGTAAAATATTCAATTATAGATAACCTCTATTATCTCTCATGATAGCCAATTCTTGCACCAATTCTTTTCATTGAGTGAGTGATCGTCAGTAAATGGTGCAGTCGGTTTAATAAAAATAAATGTCGGTAACTTTGCCGGTCAAATGGTAAACACACCTACTTACCTATTTTTTAACAGACTAATACTCCCAACTGGTAAAATCTTACTTTCGAAAAATTAGCTTTGAAATGTTTTGTAACAAATAAGTTATAGATATCTGTGTTATAAATAAACGTTGATATTATAGGTACCCATTGATTTATATATTTACTTGATATGTACATACATTATAAACTATGTCGATCCCAGCTAAGAGAAATAAAGAGGTTTTAACATTTATCCTGTCAATCACAACTGTCAAGAAATGGCGCGAATCATTAAGGCATGTTGGCAGCCCTGCCTTTAGCCAACATAGTCAGTTGACGCGATGAAAGTAGAGCGAGAGTATTGACAGCTGATCATCTGAGGGCAATTACGAATAGCTAAGGGTCCAATTACTGCCAATTTACTTGTTAAAGTGGTGTTAAAAGCATGTTTTGAGAGGCAATTAATAATAAATATGGATTAACACGTAAACTTTAAACGAGCTTTCTTTACGACATTTTCATATAGCTAAGCGTCTACATCTGTAGAGGTCACCTCGAAAACTTAAGTGAGATTGAAGTGAGCTGTCAATAGTGTCAATCCCAAGCCACAGCTTAGGTGGAATGATAGCTTACTTCACTTATAGTCTGTTTTTTAATCTCGTAGACTAATTTGACAGGTGCAAATGTCAAACTCCATATTGAAAAAACAAACAACAATCACTTGAAATGTCAAATTAGTCTACGAGATAAAAAAACAGACTAAGTTTTCACGGTGAATTTTATACAGAATAAATAGCCGGTTCGAAATGTCTAAGTATAAATAACAGTGAAACTACCCAGAATTTTTAATTTTGCTATTTGCATTATCTTAATCCCTAAAATAAGGGTAATAATGATAGCTGTCCCAATATTGAGGACAAGTCTTCCCACTTCCTGATGATTTTGCTTACTGAAGTCTTGTTGAAAACCTCAATTATATTACCATCGCTGCATTGTCCATCTGCGAGTTTTACCCCGGTACCATCTCCCAGTTTCCAGCATCTATTTTAATCCTAATTTGGTCCAAAGGGTATCTGGTATGCAACCAACAATGTCGGGCCCAGTTCTACTTAATTTGGCAGCTGTCTGAAGTAAGTCTCTAATTAGCATTTTGGAACGCAGTGCGGTGTTACCCTGATAGTTTGAAACAATAATGAACTAATAATGTTGACGTTAAAGGCAAAGTTGTACCACCTAGGAGAGGAGATAGGGGTATAAAATTACCTAGGCGATCAGCGTTTAGGAGAAGCCTTGCCTTAACTCAAGTCTTCAACGGATAAATTTCATAAAATGTTCCTACAGATAAATGGAGAACAGTGGTGGTTATGGCCCTGACTTTCGAGTTGTAGGTCATAAGTTACAACAACGGATATCGTTCAAACCCAGAAAAGCACTTTAATTTGGGTAAATAATTTGCATCACCACTGCTTTCAAAACGGTGAAGGAAAACATCTTGCGGAAATCGGCATGTCCTAGAACTAAAAAATCGAAGACATGTGACATCTGCCTGTGTCCCAGCAGTGGGAACATTATAGGCTGATTATGATTATGCAGATAAATAACTTGTAAATCTTTCAATAAAAATAGCTTTTTACTTACATATCAAAATCGTGACCATAATTTACTCATAAGGAAACCATAATGGGCCGGCAATTTCCAATTACAATTTCCAATATTCCCACGGCAATGAATCGAAATTCGACAAATAGAAGCACGCCATGTTTTAACTGACTTGCAGCTGGGACTGGCAACGTGCCAGCGGTTGGCAGACTCCTTTAGAAATGCAGTCGGTGGTTGCCAGTTCATAGTATGGCCTGCCAGGCTTGCCAGCTAATGTCTAATTAACGTTGTGAATTCGGAACGAATTGGATTACTGTATTTGGCACAGTTCCCTTATAAGGGTTTTATGTTAAGTATGTTTTCTTTTGTAGTTGGAAAATGTTAATGAACTTTGGGCTTGATTTGGTTTTCAAAGTTTCTTGTATCATACAATTTAAGACCAGCGGGGTAATTGCGTACTGCCAGGGTTGCGGAATAGTCCGAAAGGGATACCGGGACCCCGGCAACAGGCAACTGAAGGAACACGGGTGGGTTTTAGTCAGTAAGAGTCTGACACGCCCTTCCGCTCCGCCCAGGGCTGGAGAAGTCATTTGATGATTTCCCACCCACAAAAAAAAAAGGGGTAATTGCGTAAAACACATACAATGGCAATTGATGGCAATGCCTTTTGACAGTTCAGCCACGTTCATTGCGTTATTTACGTTGTTGAACAGACGAATTTTTCAAACCAATGACGCAATGGATTAGAAATTTCCTTCAAAATCCTCGGATTGTGATTGAAAGTATGTTACGCAGTTTTTTCCCCCATTTGCTCCTATCTGTATCCATAACTGCATTCATCTTAAGCTTAAAAGCAATTCTGTTCAAGACAGAACTTAATAAGTATTAGTCATTAAGTTTCAATCTTCTTACAATATAATTTCCTGTAAAAGTAAAAGCAATGACTGTATCTAGACCAAGAATTACTACTGCATATGGATCTAAGTAAGTGACATTTAAAATTAATTCACTTAGGAATGAATTTCATTTGCCTTTCACTACGTTTGTGTAAATATACCGTATGTGAAATTACGATGAATCACATGCAGTGAATGACTAAGTAGGATAGTATATTCATAACAATAGTGAAATGAAGGAGTTTTTATTTTCATTTTTGGGTGTCGATAGTTTAAACTTCCGTCCGTATTTTTAAATATTATTCAATATTGTTTAATTAGACGGGTCTTTGTCAATTTTCACTTCCATGTTTAGTTACTGACGTGTTGATATTAGATACCTAACTCCAGAGAAAAAACTAGTAGTCTACTACCACAACCTATACAACGTGTAACGTTAAATGCGCAAAACCTGAAAATAGTTTGATCAGAAAAACGAGCAGAATCAATTGAACGAATTCATAAAAAAAATAAAAAAATATTAATAACATTGCCGTGTCTATTTATTAATAGGTCAAGCCAGCGCGGCGCAGCGGCCCGGTGAGGACCCCTTCCTCGATAGACCGTCGTCGCAGACGCAAGAAACGTTCAGAATTGCCAGTAACACTAAAACAGCTTTATTTTACCTACCTGTACAATTTTTTTAATGAGTTTTTTTCTCTCTGAAATAAGTCCATTGATTTAAAAAATCTGTTGGGTTTCTAAGGTTTTGCGCATTTAACGTTACACGTTATAAAAAAGATATTTTATAATTATTTGTATAAACATGAGTAAAATTACAATTCTTGAGTCGCTTCTAATGTCTATTTAACTATGTGTTACATTGATTCAAAGGAAAATAAAGTAACTACACTCCTTTGCAAAAAAAAATCATTGGCTTTTCTATGGATAATATTAATATTTTTACTATGTCATTAGCATAAATGACTAGTCATTTCTTATTATCAATAAGAATATAGTTTTTTGGCTACACCCCTTTTCCAGCAGCGCTATAACTTTACTAGATCTTATTGCTTTTTCTACGATTACAATCGACACAAAGATTATTGTTTTAAGTCACAATAAGGCTGGAATACGACAAAAATAAATTATTCTGCTAAAAATAACGATAAGTTAGTTTTAGTTGCCTGATAACCTTTTAACCGCAAACCCGAGAAAAGTAAGTAAAAAGTCACAAAATGAAAAAGGGATTATTAATTATTGTTTTAAACAAAAGTTTTGAAAGAATTTGGAATTAACTTTTTTTCATATCCAGACTGATTATGAAGAGCCAGTAACATAGTTTGGCTATTAAAACCTCTTTACAAATAAATGATTACGAGTAATGTAGAAAAATCTAAACCGCCCGTTTTTTTTGCACAGGAGTGTACAGAGAGTTTAAGAAAAACCGCAAAACTCGAAGAATAAATATCCTAAACGCTATTAATTCTCTACGAAGAGTAGGAAGCCAGCTATTCCGACGTCATTCAAGTGTGGTTAGACCGCCAACGTACGTTTGTGGTGATCCTACAACCATTTAATGTTCCACCGATCAGAGGGTTATAAATCTCCTATGTTCGTACATTTGAGCAAAAAATACATATTTTCTTAAACTGCAGGCCTTTTATGGAGAGTCTTTAGTGCCTATAATCGTTAAAAACGCCGTTAATAATATCTATTAGCATAATAACATCGATTCATCAAATCTGACAAAATGATCTTAATTGGACGATAAAAAAGGTGGTGTAACTTGTTTTGCTACTTATTTTTAAGTATGTAAAGATACTGTAGGAAGCTCATCACAAGTGGATTCCTATATAAAATCCGTACTACTCCGTCCGTACTCGCCGAATCGAATTTCGACGACGCACTATAAACATCGTTTACATTTAATTGTGCAAGATATACGCTCGGCTGGCCCATATCTGTCACTATTTATTTTACCTGCAATGCGACAAATTCCATCCATATTTTGTTGATGCATTACATTCATAGCTACATATTTGAGGCTCGTGCGGTATGCTTGGAACATCGTCCTACTTTCTAGGTCAGGAATTATCATAGTACATTCATATACATTTTCTATGAATTGCTACCGTTCTCATTTAAAAACAATCAAGACGGGAAATGGACGTGGTTTCATATTGAAAACTGGACTGGTTCCACATTTGCGACTTAGTTGCGTGATTAACCTGTGCTAAGTCGATTTTCTACGCCCGAGGCGCACTATCGCACCGAGGGTTGGACATTTTTGTCGCTATAAACTGGAAAGATATACGAGGTACTTTGAATAGTTTAGTTCAATCCAAAGTACGATCATAATTCCAGCCTTTTTTTAGTTTATTCGGTTTCCAAGGCCGAGATGAATTTCCTTAAGTATACTTAGGCAGCAGTAACTCCGTGTACTGACTGTATATTGCTAGTCCACGGAGCTACTGCTGCCTGTCATCTGACCTCTTCAAATCCATACAAACATCGCTAGTCAGATTGAATAAGTCGTAACAAATGTGTAGCCAGTCTAAATATCCGGCCAGTGCGGACAGGCACGGAACAAAAGCAATGTGTCCGCACGACCGATGCCTCAGTTGGCTCGGGCGGTTTGGTCAGCTCGGGAACCTCGCAAATTGATTCTGGCTAGCTCACCATCGTATCGTTAATCAGTGGCTCAGCGCTCCCGACCGGAAGGCACAACACCTGAATGTAGAATGTAAACAAAGCGCTCGGTAAATAAATTAACGTTTTACAAGTCTAATTAATGTATTGAAAGGTACAAAGTACTAGAAGGAGGATGAACGTTCCTGTTAGAACGGCGGTTGTTTATCATAGATAATTTAAATTGCTATTTTGTTTTGATTCTATTTTTAGTACTTACCTTACATGGCCAGTTAGACCTGTATTCACTGCACTGCACCTATATTCAATAACACATGCACTTGCAATCGCCAACCCCTTAACTTTAACAAACTGGTTTCTCGACTTACAGCGGCATATTTCATATTAGAATAGAATGACCATGCTTTAGCACGCGTAGCGTTGCGTCGACCGAAGAATAGACAAAATGACAGTTTGATCTGACACTTTGTCTATTCTTCCGTCGACAAAATGACAGTTTGATCTGTCACTTTGTCTATTCTTCCGTCGACAAAATGACAGTTTGATCTGTCACTTTGTCTATTCTTCCGTCGACAAAATCCATTTCTACTGTGGTCATGCTACGCGTGCTAGATGAGACTCAGACTAACACAGACCAGGGAAACATGACACAAAAGGGAGGGCTGTACTCAGCAGTGGGTGGAACAAGGCTGCTGATAATGATGATGATGACGATGCGTTAAGTGCAAGTATCTATAAAATCTTGATCTAAAAGATTGCTTTTCAATGACAGAAGGCTGTAACCATATTTATTAATGACCACTTTCAATTGAAATAGTTACGAGGGAGAGTCCATAATATGTAGATGGAAAGTGCACCGACATTATTTGATGTGTTAATCACTGTCGGCAATGCACAAGAACAAGTCAATTTACAGATAGTTATGCATACCGTAGTAGTGAAACTTGATCATCAGCCGACAGAGAGTTTATAGACAGACATCATGGCGACCTATTTGCCTAGATTGATATGTAACAGTAAGAGAAACAATGATGGAGATATTAGTGAAAGAGAATTGTTATAAAAACTTGTATATAGCGTTGTTATATCAGTAAATATTGTTTGGGATGTAAAAGGTGTCCATCTGCCTAGCCTTTTCCCAACTATGTTGGGGTCGGCTTCCAGTCTAACCGGATACAGCTGAATACCAGTGTTGTACATTGAGCGACTGCCTATTTGTCCTCCAGCACCCAGTTACTGGGTAACACGGTACCCCTTGGTAAGACTGTTTGTCAGACTTTCGGGCTTTTGACGATCCGTAACAACTGTCAAACATCTACAAATGACAGCAAAAGGTGTGCTTTGTGTAAATCATTTCATCACCACTGCAATCAAAACGGCAAAGGAAAACTTTTTCCAAAAAAAAAAAACAACCGACTTCCAAAAGAAACACAAAAAGTAGAAGTCGGTTGTTTTTTTTTTTTTGTAAAAAGTTATTTTGCGCTTTTTAGGTGTGGTACCTACCCCACACAAATTCGAATACTGTTACTTTAATTACCTGCTATATATGTAAATTTATAACAGTGACGGAGTCAAATAATATATCGTCTGCATAGTGGGAAAAATACGTAATGTTGAAGTTAACTCAAAAACTACGCAAGCAAAGTTAATAAAATTTATATGGGACCACCTCTGAAGCATGACCTACTAAACAAAAAAAGATTCATCAAAATCGATTCATAATTGACGGAGTAATCGCGTAACAAACACACAACCAAAAAACATACAGATGAATTGAGAACCTCCTCCTTATTAAAACTTGTCCTAGATCCAAAAAGTCCATGACATATGTCATCCACTGAGCCGCAGTTTGGTGCGGTGGATTACAGCCCACTCCCTCTCACAGAGAGTAGACCTGTGTCCCAGCAGTGGGAACATTTTTTGCTGATTATGCTATGATTGTGTAAAAGGTACCTTCCTATTCCTAAGTAGTGGAAAGAATATTACCCAGCTGGTAGTGAGGCTGACTGCGCAGAGACACTAAGGTGCCGGTCGTAGGTACATTTTAATATCACCCATTGGTGCCATTCATGAAAACTTTTCTACCGCACTAAGCGGTATACAATAATACCTTGCAACTGCTTCGAAGCATCAATCGAGAACTCGAGGAATGAATGAAATTCAAATCTGAAACAGTGCCGAGTAAACTTATACGCAGTGCACTGGTGCACTGCGTATAAGTTTAAGCATACAAAAATACTACGCTAAAATATCGGGCTGTATTATATATAGTCTCAGAACTTTAACAATTTCCTTCGTGGAATTTTCTAAAGATAGGTTATCGGGAATATTAATGATTTCATGGTCTGAGATTATGATACTCGATAGTCTTCTTTTTTATATAATACGGGTACTATCGATGCGCAAAGTGCATTCGCTGGCGATTCATTCAAGTGATCCATCATTAGTTACACCTTGAATGGCGAGTACAGGCGACAGAGAAAGTGGTTTGTTTTCATTAGACTATTCATCGTATTTTCCGGCTATCCGTTAATGCAGGATGTCTGATTACCCAAAGGCTTACCTGCAGTATCTTGAAAGGGTGTTGTCAGGAGCAGCAAAATAATAATACCTAGTCCTCCCGACCGAATTCCGGCCATGGCGACCAATCTCAGCGGAGACAAGCCTTCGTTGCAGGACATATTATAGTGCACAAGTATAGGCGCAGACACACTCACTCTCATAGTCCGATGCCTCCAATAAACGTGGTGTTTGCCCAGTACAACCTCCGGCTAGCCAGTTCGTCTTCTCGTCTAAACTTGCATTAGACAGGTCCAAGTTGGAAAGGTCCACGTTCTACTTTAAAAATTCACAACTGCCAAGAAATAATAGCTTATAGGCTTATAGCTGGCTAAGATTACATCCAAAACTTGTGACGCTGTACCGTTAAACCCAAAATCGCTTGAAAATATTTATTCGGAAATGTGAAACAAAATCCTGCCAAACTAAAAGTTATCCTCGCCTTCATGCAACGCTGTTCTTGTCAGTACCTATTAGTATTAATGATAGCGCCGGCGTATAGAGTCCGCCAATCGAACCGTGAAAGATAACAAGGGGCGCTTGCTCTCGTCATAAGCCTCGGCCTTCCCTCAGTGCCTCACCAGCTCACTCGGAAACTTTCGGAAACACTCGTCAGTTTCCGACACCCTTCGGTATAGAACACAGGACACTTTGAAGTTAGTTTGTCAGGGTATACTCGACTGTTAGTTAACATAAATGCGGAAGGAATACTATTGTATACAAAGTCAAATTAAATTAGTAAGCGAGAGCGATAGGTGATATCGATATAAAATCATCAAAAAAAAAAACATTTTTTTGTGTGTATATCCTCTGACTTTTCGGATTCATGTGCAATTTCCCCACGGGATGAAAAGCCAAGTCAGTGGCCCTTGGGCGGCTTTAAAACTCTGACACTAGTCATGCTATTCTGTAACCAACTCACCGTGAAAACTTAGGTGAAGTGAGCGTGGAGTGAGCTGTCATTGTCATTGGCATCCTACTGATGCTAAGGCAGTGACAGTTCACTCCAAGCTCACTTCACCTAAGTTTTCACGGTGATATTTTTACAGAATAGCACAACAGGTTATATAGTCACTAAGCACATGAAACGAAGAAGATGCGTCAAATAAAATTGACATATTTTTAATCTGCTTTGTTGCCTGGCTGTGGCTAATATTTTAACCACGCCATGAACTATTCTCACATAGGTACTTAAGTATTTCGTGTCGAGTAACCCTCCTTTTTGCTTCGCCGTAGTCGGGTAAAAAGGAAGCATAATCCTTGTCAGTTAAACATCTATTACGAACTATTTCAAGATACATTATGACTTATGAGTCTCACTTATGCAGGCACTTATAGAAATTACATGATTCGCTGACAACTTAAACATAACTTAAACACGTCTACTCAACTGTGACAGTAATAGTCTATCATTTCTATAACCTATCGCTACTTACTGACGGATGGTTGCGTTACCGTCCGTTTATCGCCGCGCCGCAAATATGACGGGTGGATTGGTAAGTTGGTATCATTATTTGCTGTTGGCATAAAAAGTTGGAAGATTATTTATATTACCTAGTGGTTAATGAAGGGTTATTGTAATAAAGCCTCCAACTTAGGTCACATTTTATCCTTCTATGATAATGATATTGAGAACAGTTTCTGTATCATCACATATCGGATAGCATAATAATCAGCCTATAATGTTCCAGCAGCTGGGACACAGTCCTCCCCTCTGTGAGAGGTCGTAATCCACTACCAGTTCCTTCCAGTTCCTTAGATTTTAAAGTTTCGTATACGAAACTTACCAAAATGCAAAAACCATAAGAGCAAAAAGTTTTTTGTTATTTTAAAAACCCCAAGTTATTTAAGAAAAACTGTTGAGGATTACGAAGATCACAGAAAACTGGCGCGTGTCTACCTTAGATTGACCAGCTTTTCACACGGACAACTGTAGGTGCGTCGCTTTTTCCCGCGTCACCAGTCACCAGTCCTTTCTCTCTGTATATTTTGGCTGCTGAGACCAAAACTACAAACGTAAACCGATACGAATCGCGCACTTGGTCGGCTAGTTGGCCGTTGCGACCAAGAGCGTGGTTCGTATCGGTTTTTATAGTTTACCTGGTCGGTGCGACCACTGACCGTGGTCGTGGCCGTCTAGTGCGCGAGGTCTCTAAGTAACCACTTTGCTTAGAACAAGACACGTTATCGCACTTTTTATTTCATAGTTAAGACCAACTGCCTTTCTCCCACAAGCCTTGCCAAAACAGCTGCCGAACACCTCGCCAGCTATAAAACGACGGCGTACTATCTCATATGAAAATGAAGATAATTGCATCGAGCCCGCCGAGAATTGAGCTGTAAAACCAGCCGCGTATCCGATAAAGATCCTATTATACTTACATAGATAATTTAATAATAAGATAATCTGCTAATAACTATGCGTATCGCCGATATGGCTGCGTTTCGCGTAAATTTTAGCGTAGCGTGAAAAGTAATTGAGAAATGTATAGCTTCTGTGAGCACTGAGCAGCTCTCTCCATAGATTTTGCAGATAAGATTTTATATAATTTATGATGTGCACAAAAGGAGCCGCCGATGTTATTCACTGAATAACAGTGAACAAAGTGAAAAATAATCCACTTCAGATTGAATAAAAGGCATTGTCCGGACAAGGACTAAGTGATCCAGCAGTGGACTGCGATGGGCTCAGTTAAATGATTGTCCTAGGAAGTTGCAATCATGCGAAAAATACCGTTTCTGAAAATCCTTACTTTCAATGGCAACAAAATTGGATTTATTTCAGAAAAGGCTTTTCTAATCTAATATTGTAAGTATGATTGAATTCATAATTATCCCTATACGGTAAACAGCGTCAGTAGTTTCCTCATCAAAATTCGTGTTCTTTATCTGATACTTATACTTTTATCAGATTACTTTATCAGTGAGTAGGAAGGGCCTTATACAGATTAATTAATCAGGTGCCCTTCGAGACGTGACGCCATACGTCAAGTTTCACTTACCTTCTTATTTGCGCTTTCCATACTTTCAAACATACAGTTTTCTACTGAGATAGTTTTCCAACGCTAGTACCTATTTATTTTATGACTGAATATGATTTATTAAAAAGTGTGAAATGTAATGAGGATGTACACACGATGTTGTCTATAATCTAAATCTAAGTCATGATTTTATTCTGACACCTAGATCGCATCCGTTAGTCTAGTAAGCGCAAGCGCAACTACAGAGGGTGGGATACTTTTTTTTTCCATGGGGAAATCCTCATGGATACCCATACCCTCCGTCTGGGGAGAACTGAGGGCTATGTTGGACTCCTACCAACCCAAAAACACTGGTCGACCTAGATATCAAATCGAGGCATGGTGGGATCCTGGATTATTCCGGTCAGCCCGTGTTTTTGGGTTTTTCAATCATGAATTTCTCTGTACCAATAGGAGGTGCAATACATTAATATGGTTTTGTATAAGTTAGGGTAGGTATCTTGCTAACTCGAAGTGTCAGCTTGAGTTATAACTTTTCACAAAGGTATCTCAACAATCAATTAAAAAGTAAGGTCCTACATAAATCTTCATATTACTTCAATCCAAAAATCTGACGATACACTACGTAGGTACTACTAACCTATTAGGAGTTACCTAACAAGATCTCTTCTAATGTTGACTCAATCATGCATGTATCTAATCCTCCAACCGTTTCCACGTCCGCCACCGGCGACGGATGAGCCGGTAATCGGGGACATGAGCAATCTAACGCTGATCCCCTCGCACTAATGAACTGCCCTGTGATTTAGCATCTCATGGTACAGCTAATACTAATAACCTAATTACCGAAGAAAGTAGTACAGCGGTTTATAAGCCATCTGTGTGGCTTTCTGTAATCTGTTGATATCTTGTAAATTATGTTTACAAATGTAACTCCTCTTAGCATAATTTATTTATTTATTTAGGATCTCCAACAAAAGATGTACACAATACATGACACAATTAAAGGACAACATCGGATAATAAGTAGGTGTACTCCTTCACTTATAGGAGACCACAGCGTGCACAATAAAGTAAAAAATCTAACTAAGCTAACAAAGTTAAAAAGGTAAAATTTTGAAAATAAAATAATTTTTTGAAGGACATTAAAAAATTAAGAAAATCTAACATTTAGAGGTACTTAAATTAAATTAAATCTAATAAACACTGTTTATATTTGGACAGAGACTCGCAGATGTCTAAGTTCGTAGTTTTAGCCAACATGTTATATTGCCTACAAAGTCTGATGATGATATTATCTTCTTCTTAATCAACGACCAACATCCCACTGTTAGGATTTAGATGCCACCCACCCCGATCTTGTGCTAACTGTCATGATTTGTCTATTTGGGCGATGCACCCAAATAGACAAATCATGACAGTGACATGACATGTAGGACCTTACTTTACTTGCTGCAGGACTACCTAAAATAATTGTTCTATCTTATAGGTCTTGGACACGTCCAGCGTCAGAAGTGTCAGAGAGCTCAGGCAACTGGGACTCGCTTCCAAAGCGTTTCGTTTTTCTACAAAGATTTTAGCATAAGCTTTCCGGCAACTTATATCAGTCCGTGTCAGTCCCATACATTTTTAACTTTTATATCATCGTTAACGCTGATACTCGTCTGGACTTTATCTCATCTTCAAGTAACAGACACGAAAATTGTAAGACAACAACCTCAACTCATAAACAACATCATAGAAATCATAGCACTGTCACAACCGCCGTGAAACGTCGTGTACAATTAATTAGCAGTTAGAAGGGTAGCACACCTTTTTAAAATGAGGATTGTGGGAGGCATTCTTTTTACAAAGTGTGCTAGCTCACTGTGCTACCACGAATGAGGTGAGGCTGCGGTGGCTTATGAGCACGAATGTGCTGTGAGTCGTGAGTGAGTCAATGAGTTGCGTGACTCGCCGACTCACCGAGTCGCCGTGCGAGCCACGTGCGTGGTGTGTAGTGTGTACGCGTACGTAGTAGAAACGACACTGACGACAACGCGACACGACACGGCACACATACGCAGTAGAGTAGACACACGCGCGGTGAGTTCTATGGTGTGCTAGCAACAATGAACGAAGACATTAATAATCAAAATATAAAAAAAGAGTGATTGACTCGATCAACTGACTCTTTCGTTCAAAACTCACAAGTACAAATGTTCTGTGTGTAGCTAATCTGTGACATTGCTAGCACATCAAAATAAATAGAGTGAGTGACTTTTTTCATCCAAGTGAGTAGCTACAACTGTGCTAGCACGTGTGCTGAGTTACCCAACACTATTAGCAGTCAAATCTCGACGCCTAATGACGTCGGCACTCCGGTAGGTACAGTTACTACTCCATTTGCGATGCGTCTGATTGGTGCGCTAATGTGCGACCAACGACGCGACCCGGCTACGTTTGACGACTGCATTGGAACAAATTAGAATGTTTTGAATTCGACATTTGCTGTACCACACCGAAGGTAACCTCTGTATTTTCGTAAAGTAAAAGGCACTTCCTACATTTTTTTGTGATTGCATATCCATGACAGAATGAAGGCGTGGCAGTACCCACACCAGGAGCGTAGGAGAAGATCGATGGCAAGATGAGTTGACCATGTGAATAAGTTTGTCGGGAACACCCGGAGAAGTTTGACACTATCAGAGAAGGATGGAGACCAGACAGGAAACTATTAGACGACTATTGAACGTATTAACTAATTTTGTTACGCGGTTACTCCGCCAATTATGAATCGATTTTGATGTTCTTTTTTTGTTTGGTAGGTCATGCTTCCGAGGTGGTCCCATATAAATTTTATTAACTTTGCTTGCGTAATTTTTGAGTTAGCTTCAATATTACGTATTTTTCCCACTTAGTTTATATAGACGATATCCTGTTTGACTCCTTCACTGTTATTTACATAGCAGGTAGTGGTATACGGATTTGTGTGGGGTAGGTACCACAACTAAAAAGTGAAAAATAAAAACTTTATACAAAAAAAAAAACAACCGACTTCCAAAAAAAACACTAAAAAAGTGAAAAATAACTTTAATTTCGGAAGTCGGTGGCAAAAAACGGAAATTGAAAAGCAAAGACACCGACTTCCGAAATTAAAGTTATTTTTCACTTTTTTAGTGTTTTTTTTGGAAGTCGGTTGTTTTTTTTTTTGTAAAAAGTTTTTATGGTAATCCTGGTAGGCCCCTGCAATGTGACGATAGTTCTAGATGGAAGTTCTGAATGTCTATGATGAAAATCTGTGATAGCATTGTCAACCGTGTTGACGCCTCAAGAGGTGGTTTATAGAATGAAACATGAAATATCATACTAGCAAGTGGCATGAACTTCATGCTATTCGGTGGTATGGCATATCGGAATATATACCTACTACAGTCAAAGTCAATCATGTCTAAAGGAGCCCCAACAATAAAGTAGTTTTAAATATCGTGGTAACTGAGGGCCATGTCCGTGAAAGTCAATTACGCCGCTTAACATTCCATGCCTACATGCCGAAGGAATCTTGTTAAACGCTTGTTTTAATTACAAAGAACGTAGAGCTGCCACACATAGCTTGAATTATTCTAAGAAAGAAAAACCAGGCAAAAAAAGTCTGGATATTGTAAATAAACCCGCAGTGTAGTGGAAGCGAATGGTGGATCTTGGATCCATCAATAGAAATGCGGTCATGTATACAGCCTCATTAGATGCGCGATTCGCTTTGCCTAATACATAACATACATAAAATCAGCATATAATGTTCCCACTGCTGGGACGCAGGCCTCCTCTCTGTGAGAGGGAGTGGGCTGTAATCCACCACGCGGGCCCAGTGCCGGTTGGTACTTGGTAGATGTCACATGTCTTCGAATTTTTAGTTCTAGGACATGCCGGTTTCCTTCACCGTTTTGAGCCTTTGCCTAATATCAATAATTATTTTTTTCAGCTATATTTTAGCCTGGGTTATAAAAAGCATAATCTAAAGGCTTATAATTAAATCAAATACAAAAATATGTGTTAACCCTCAACATGTTAGCATAATTATACATATAGTTATTTAGTAGGTACCTAAGTACTAGATTGCTCAAAAGTGTTTCAACATCCGAACAAACATATATTGAGGTTTTTGTGATGTTTCTGTTTACGTTTTGTTTTATTCTGTAATCCTAACTTCCTAATATTATAAATGCGAAAGTGAATTTGTTTGTTACGCTTTCACGCTAAAATGGCTGAATGGATTTGGATGAAATTTGGCACAGGGGTAGAACGGGCGCCGTCAGTTGAGACTGGTCACCTCTTATTTGCCAGAGCTTATTTTTAATCTTAAATTTTGAATTGCTTTTGATTGATTTTTGTTTTACATTGTTCTCACATATAGAAGCAACAAGAATACTGTACCCAGGATTTTGTAATATCTATATCCATTTTTAAAAGAGTGTCCTTGGAGTTTCTTGCCCGTTCTTCCCCATAGAGATCTACGTTTTGGAATTCTAAAAGCTTCAACTTTCTGACTAACTGACCGACTCTTTGACAATTCAAAAGTGCCTGTAAATGGTTTAATTGAAATAAGTGCTTTGAGTTTGAGTTTTGAGCTTGACCTGGAATGGCATCGAGACTTACGCGGATGAACCGCGGGGCGCAGCTAGTTAACAAATAAATAAATTAAAAAGGCTACATAGTTACGATGATCTTCCTACATAGTTGTAGGAAGTCCAATTATAACTTGCAGTTGACTTCGATTATTTATTCAAAGCAATATCTAATAGTGGCTATTAAGACCGGAAACCTTCGTCAGATCAGTTTAAGATATCGATCGAGCAAACAGCAGTGCAGATAATATTTATACTCCAAACACTACGTTTAGAAGGAAACACCGACCCACTAAACAACTAGCTAACTGTTTAATCGATAGGGATTTAATTAGATCTAGTTTGGAGTGTTCTCCTGTCGGCTTACAACTGTCATCAAGGTGTTCGCCTCCAGGTCACTTGTCCAATTACTCGAGTTATTAAACCTCTTTATTAAATTAATCTCGTTAATATAGCTCTAAGTTAGATTGGTAATGGTAGACGATAAATGAATGCCTCAATAAAAAGCTGTCGAGACGCTCAATCCATCGACATCGACAGACATGGAACACTGAGATGTTTCCGGTTTGTATATGGAATGAAGAGGTGCAGAAGGTAAGTAATGCAGTGTGACGGAACCCTCAATCATATGTCACTTTGTAGATAAGTAACTCATCGCTGCTTGAAAGGACATTTGCTATTCATGCTTATTTTACCATACACAGGGGTCGGGGAAAATTGCTAGATCTACAGTCTACGGCAACGCTACGAAGTAAAATGATGTATAGTGATGATGACTCTGAGTCCAGCGCTCGGCGGGGCAACACGTCGTGTTCGGGATCGCGACTGGTCAATCGTCATCCTGAGGATGCCTCGTTGACAGGTGAAACACGTGTCGATTTCTTACAGGGTTTTTATGACTCTTGAGGAATAGTTTAGCGGAATAGGTTGCTAAATATATCTACGTCTATTGGCAAAGCCAAGACTGAATCAATTAACTAGTGATGACTCGAAATAAAAAAGTGAAGGACTACCCTTCACTTACAATTTTTCTATTGCGAGACGCACGTCGTTAGTTGTCAGTTGTTATTGTTACACTCGGTTAGAGTCTGATCTTACTTGTACTTTGTACCTCGCACTCTACTGACAGTTGGAGACCTAGATATCTGTAGTTAGTTGAGCTACTGTTACAATATTTTTGTTTTTAGCTACTGTTAAAATGGTTTTGTATGAATTCAGCCTTCTGCAGATATTCTGTTTTGTGTATCATTGACGCTTTTTATGCGTTGCCGGATAAGTAGAGAGTAAAGCTGCGGACGTAAAGTTGACAAGAGTACGATTCTGAGAAGCCTGTAATAATGTTAATTATATCACGGATCCTGTCAGTGGAGGATGGCGGATGTCGGACACACGACGTCCATCCGTCAATGCGAACAGCTGATATGTTTACTACTCCAGATAAATCAATGTTTCTTGAATTCTTTGTGTACATAATAAATACGTTTAAAACGGAAATATGTCAAAGATTTTTTTTTGTATTTTGGACAAAATCTACCTATAGTAAAGTACACTATAATAACTTCAGTACACTAGGCATCAGTACAGTAAAATACGGTTATCGATGTTGTAGAATATTTTTGCCCTTGGGTGAAAATGCCCAAAAGTATGAAACGCATAATAACTTGAACTAAACACGTGGTTGCAGTACTTTAAAACTGGACATAAACTGCACTCCCCTTATCTGCATTGCGTACTGCCATGAACTGGAAACTATATTAAACGTTCGGAAAATCTACCTAGTAAGTAGGTTCCTCCAAGATTTATTTTTATACTAGCTGCGCACCGCGGTTTCACGCGCGTAAGTCTCGATCCCGTGGGAATATCGGGATAAAAAGTATCCTATGTGTTAATCCAGGTATCTGTTTGCCAAATTTCATCCAAATCCATTCAGCCGTTTTTGCGTGATTGAGTAACAAACATCCAAACACACAAACTTTCACATTTATAATATTAGTAGGATAAGTACAGTAACCACAGGTAAATTCAAAAGCAAGCATTGCGAACTTCAGCCTGTAGCGCTATTCTATAAATATCTCATTTCACGGTGATAATGAAACTTTGGTGAAGTGAGCTATCAATATAGTGTCAATCCCTATCGCGTAGAATGAAACCTCACTTCACCAAAATCTTCACGTTGAGATTTTTACAGAATATACCGGCAAGGTTATGTATACGATTACGATGATCACACCATCACCACGGTCCTCAATTTTATTGCTACCTGCGTATTGACGATTCGTGTCATCGTTAGTCAGAGAATCTAAAGTTAATAAACGAAGTACATATTAGGGAGGGGTAACCTCGGCATTAACGAGCTATAACTCCTGACGACCACCACGAAGAAAATTATTTTGCGTGGAAAACTTGAAACATCACTATGGCAAACGATAAACACTCCATAAAATATTACAGGCACCTTTATAGCATCAGTATGACCATATTTACAATTTCTCTCGAGGTAATGGTAACACTGGCCTCTCGCTAAATTAAGTACTATTAAGTTTCTATTAGGCTACTCTGCGCGATTTTCTGTGCTCAGGATCGGTCAGCTTAATTACGGAAAGCAGGGCTCTGGTCAATTTTCCAATATTAACATAAAACTTGGCTTGTAGGCCCGTAGACCACGATGTTGTTTTTAGGGTTGTGCAACAAAGGTTCTGTGCAGAATATTTTACCTTCGTAAAACTAGGGTTCTAAACTCCTTCCATGGAAGGAGTGGAGGGAGGCCTTTGCCCAGGAGTGGGACGGAGAAGGCTAGGTAAAAAAATAAATTTAAAAAAAATAGGATTTGAGGAAAATAAGAATGTCAATCTGAGCTTGTTGACATGAGGAACAGCAATGTCAGCAATCCCATGATATTTTACTTGACTTACTTGTAGAAAAATTCCTAATATTTTCAAAATTTATAATCCTAGGCGGACATCAATCTTATTTTAGTGGTAGTCAGTGTTCAAAACAGTAATTTATCTACAACGCCGAGCCATTGCGGTGACCGCAGTTATTTCATAACTGGACTACTATAAACAAGCGTTACTTTTAAGTATAACCACTTTTTCAGCCAATATTATTCTACTTTTCAGTCTGTCAGCATGGACTACTTACAAAAACATGTTTTCGTAGTTCATGATGGCTTGGGTAAAATGATTTACCGCAGTCAGCAGTTTGTAAACGTAGTTTACCTACCCCATAAATTCAACGCCATAAATTCAATCTTCAATAAATAACGACCATAGTAAACCATAGGCATCAGGGTAGCAATATCACTTATTATCATAATTACCAGCCTGTCATATTAGCCGTAACACGGGTCATTACAGCTTCCTCCTAGATCGAAACGACGACGTAGGACAGATGCAAGCGCATACATAGTGCGCTTGATCAGTATAGGGTTGGATGAAATGGCGGGATAATTAAGATCGTGGGTAATAAGACTAATAAGGCTATGTTTTTTTTTAGTATTGCTCAGTAAGCAGAAGTAAGACATCTCCTTTTTCTTTAAAAGGACATTAGGTTCTCCATACGCAGTATTTTCTCTGAAGGTGACATTTGGTTTCGATGAGTTTGGGTTCTACCATCTATCATAATATTAACGTATTCCTGTTTTCCAGATTTGTTAAGTTAGTTCGAGCTAGCGGTTTTATGGCTTGCTGTTGCACTGTAGGTAATGGTTTATTTTATACTATACTCAGTGCGTGATAAAAATTACGTTGTAAAAACCATCAGTAGGTAGGTACCTTAGGAGACCAGCCAAATGGACCAATGACCTGAAGATGGTCGTCAACGTAATGAAATGGAGAATGTCAATAAAAATGTACTCTGTGGAGAATGTGATGTGCAGGTAGGTGATACAACAATGACAACTTGTGAAAAGCAAGGATAACCAGCTATTTAATTGCGTTACTTATTTTCGCAACCGATTAAGACTAATTTGTTTCATTTTGACGTTCAACAACATTCATTGCCATAATTACGTTATTGAGCAGTTTTTTTTTCGAAGTTATGAAGCAATAGATTAGACATTTGTTTCTAATCGATTCCAATTCTGATTGATCGTGTAGGTATTACATAATAAGGTTGCTGGAGAAAACCATGTCTTTGAGAAAATCCCAACAGTTCCGTCGTTACCGGTTAATAAAATCGACTAAATATAGCACCTACGCCAAGAGTAAATTGTATGGCTACTGGAAGATCGACAATGCCATCCAACTTGGGAAAATCCTAAAGGAATACTACCTAAAATAGAATCAGTTGACCAATTAATGACGACTGACCACAAATGAGAATTTCCTAAATTACCTACTTACAGAGAAATACCGCTAGAAAGAGCAATTGATAAAGTCGTTAGTGCATCAATTAACGGTTTAACTATTATGAATTTATGATAAAAAGCCAAAAAGAATTGATCATCAATCATTGTGTTCTGTGTCTTCAAGATGAAAGCAATGAAATTGGTGAGTATGAGTGTACGACTGTCTTTATTAACTGTATTGTACATAGGTGTCATTTAATTTGTAGCGACAATATTGATACCTACATTCATGTGACTGTTTTTGTACAATTTCTCAATTATTTTAAGGTTTTGCCCCTGAGCCCAACTAATGGTAACCATATTCAGTCTATGTAGATACCTAATTACCTATTTAAGTACATACAACGTGCCGCTCCAATGGCGACATTAATTTAACACACGTATACGATTTCGCGTATTCGTTTTATGAAAATATTTGAATTTCATTAAACGTTATTATTTATTTATTTATTTTCAATTTTCTAAATTACCATCCTGAAGCAACCTGTACATAAAGAACTGTAGCGAAGAAGTAATTTGCCGAGCTCACAGATCATAATATATGTAGGCGAATAGAAGGAAAGCCGCGCAATTGCTTAGAAATTATGCTGACAAAGGATCTTGACCGATAGAACGTAAGCCAGCTGGTAGGTAGCTTCATGAATGAATCTTTTACACAGAGTGATCTCAATTTTGGTTATGTTTTTATTATTTAGTTTGTTTGAAAATTTTAATTTTTCAATTTACGAATTATTTTATTTTATTATAATTTTTATGTTTACTGCTACTAGCCCTTCGCCATTGTAGCGGCACGTTGTATGTGTAAAATGTACACAACAGGTTCATAGATAGGCATACATACAGTACGATGAACAGTTTCAATAAAATTTACTTGAGTGTAATGAACACAGAATTTTTTCTTATAACAGATAGTCGTGCTGGGGGTCGTGGGCATCGCGTACGGTCTCCCGATGAACGACCAGCAAGGAAAGAACCTGATCACAGGCGTGTTCATCCCTTCTGATGCGTTCAAGAACCTGCAGGACAGGGCCAACGCGAACAACCAGCAACCGAACTACCAACCGGTTAACACGAACCAACAGCAGTATCAACCAGTTATAGCGAATCAACCGCAATACACACCAGCCAACACTAACCAACAGCAATACCAACCGGTTAACAATAATCAACCACAGTACCAACCTATCAACACTAACCAACCACAGTACCAGCCAAGCGCCATGACGAACCAGCAACCTGCCCAAAACAACCAACAACCCACCAACAATCAACTTATAATGATCCAGCCCCCACGTCAGAACAACCAAGGACAAGTCCTGACAAACCAGCCAACCATGAGCAACCAGCCATCAAATATGCAGCCGATGTCCAACCAACCTAATGTAGTATATACCCAACAACCGCTGACAGCTAACCGCGACCCAAATCAGCCTATTATGGTAATGACCAATCAGCCGAATAACCAGCCCAGCCAGCCAATCGTGTTGGTCCAACAGCCGTCGCAGTCGTCTAATCAGCCAATGTATGTTCAGCCGAACCAACAACCAAGTCAAGTGATCATTGCCACCAATCCGTCTAATGGTAATCAGATGCAAGGGACATTGGTTCAGTCACCCAATCAGAACCAGCCTGGCTCCACTGTGTATACTCTGATACCATTGAATAGCCAGAACACAGTAACGTAAACACCATTTCCACTCTTAATTAATTCCAGCTCAGTCTAGTAAGCACTGGAAAATAGAGTAATTCGTAAACTTGAGCTACGTTTTTTGAGAAAATAAAAAGTTACTAAATTCCTGTGTTTCTTTATTTTTTTCCACTAACCATTGATAGGTACGGTACCTTGCTACTATCACTTTTACCTGATAAATAACATAAATATTTTAAATTTATGTAGACTGTGGAGTGTTTGAAACCATGCTGAGTTTCAAAATACTTTATTACCTACATGCACTAAAACTATACATTACAATGTCTAAACACCTATTAGAACCCCCTGCTGCATATACGATACCAACTAGTACTAGTCAGGATAGGTACCTCTGTGGGAAAATTTCTAGTTTAGTCATCATTAACACACACATTCTCAGCATACATTCACGCATTAGTTTTTGTTTAATCTATGTTTTTACTTCATACACTAGAGAATAACATCTTGGATAAACAAGACCCAACACCGTGTGTGGTCTTTGCCATTATTTTATTATTTTTTTCATTCCATAAATGACATGGCGTCCGCTAAAAAGTGGCGCCAAAGGAGACTTCTCTCATTTATAGCTGCTCGGTAAAATTATGCAAAAGGCGATGCATTGCAAGTGAACAAATTGGAAATATTAGAATAAAATACCTATCAACTTATCAATACACACTAGGAATGGAAAGAGAATCTTTACGTATAAAACTGGGATCAACAACTATGTGTTTCTTCCTAATGACTAGGTGATTGGATTATCGAGTCTCTATTTAGAAATTCTGTTCGTGTTTGTATACATACATTACTATTTTCTGAAGTAGATATTGCAGTCCTTCATTAAATAATAATAGATAACAATAGGTGGTTGAGAAGCTTCGCTAGTGGACCGGAATAACGAGTTCTGCTGAGCTGTTCCATCTCACAAAACAAGGAGAAATATGATTAAGTATTTTTGTAGGTAGAGATAAATCAGATAAAGCGCAGTAAACAAACAATGAATTATTTCGCATTATCTTCATAGGGGAGCAGACAGCAGTGGTGGCCCAGTGGTATCGGCCCCGACGACTACGACTTAGGTAATTTATTTCATCACCACTGCTCTCAAAACGGTGAAGGAAAACATCGTGAGGAAACCGGCATGTCCTAGTAGAAACGAAAATGAACGAAGACATGTGACATCCTCCAACCCGCACTGGGCCCGCATGATGGATTACGGCCGACTCTCTCTCACAGAGGGAAGGCCTGTGTCCCAGCAGTGGGAACATAAATATACTAAGATTATGCATCTTCATAGATACATTTAAAAAAAAACTGGCTCCTTAGGGTCAGATTATTTGCGGTCAATTATTACAACATCTTTTAATTGATAAGAAAAAAAAGCATTTTTTTTATTAATTAAGAAAGTGGGTACCACCATACTGGCACCAGACTACCTGTTTAATTGATACTCTACGTCCAGAATAGGTAGTCCAGATAAAGTCAATAAAATAGATTTTGAAGTGCATTACCATGTCGTGACATTTACTAGGTAAGATAATGATATGGGAGTACTTGACAGTTATCTAAGTAGTACTATAATACTTTATCCTTACATATACCTATTATTATAAAATAAAGTCCTCCTCCGCGTCTGTCTGTCGTCCGGTACGCGATAAACTCAAAAACGACTGCACCGATTTTCATGCTGTTTTCACCAATGATGGATACAGTGGTTCTCAAGTAAGGTTATCCAAGCGGGCGAAGTCGCGGGCATCAGCTAGTTATAAATAAAGTAGCTTCCATTGCTTTACCTTTTGCTATTGAAATTAATTATAGCACAGAAATGTAGGAAATAATAATCTTTTCAACAGATCAAGAAATTGAAACGGTTCTTGATGTTTGTTCAATTACTTACGAATTACGATATTATTAGGATAACTAATATGAAATCTATCTATCTTTCTAATGGGAAACTTAAATTATGCCTTCAGGTAACCACCGTCCATAATTAACTATTATGATTTTAAGATGTACGTTATTTTATTACACAGTTATAATAAGAAATAGAACAAGAAGACCTTTTTGGTACATGCCTTTTACTTAGAGAGGGAACGTTATAGAAAAAGCGAACAGTTATAAAACACCTTCTTAGATCCTAATACTATTCGACCTGAAAAAGCTCTCCCTAGTACCCTTACGTCTCTCTCCGCTGGCCTCTATGACCAATCCGTGTTGCCTCAAAACCCATCTGTCCTAATATGCATTCCACAAGTCTTTGGACTCCGGAGACTTCTGAACAAGGATCATACTCACCTATACTGGTAGTAGCATTTATACGATGGGAAATCAAACCGCTAACGCCACCTAGTGAACAAATATGAAACAAACCGTTTTACAAATGCCCCAAAAACGAAAGTAACCTATTGATTGAATCAAATATCGCTATAAAAAACGTTGGATTTTTTAGTCGCCACAATTTTATTATTTCTGTGCTGTCTATATTTAGTCGATTTTTGTTTCAACTAATTCTTATTCGATATAGAAATGTCACGACTACGACTACGTGACATTTCGAAAGTGAACGAAGCACATCACTAGTGTATAAGCCAACATGGTGGTTGCGGTGCAGTTTGTCATTTACGGAAAGACAAAAACTAAATAATTCTTCAGTGAGGCATTGAAAATCCACAAAAATGTCGTCAACAGAGCCTTCCCAGAATAAAACCTGGGAGCTCTCCCTGTATGAGCTTCACCGTACGCCGCAGGAGGTGATAACCGACGCCACTGAGATCGCGGTGTCCCCCCGTAGTTTACACAGTGAATTAATGTGTCCAATTTGTTTAGACATGCTCAAGAAAACCATGACTACAAAGGAATGCCTCCACAGATTCTGCAACGACTGTATCATAACTGCCCTTCGTTCTGGCAACAAGGAATGTCCTACATGTCGAAAGAAGTTGGTGTCGAAACGCTCATTGAGGCCAGACCCAAACTTTGATTTGTTGATCTCAAAGATATACCCCAGCAGAGATGAGTATGAAGCTCACCAGGAGCGGCTGTTGACAAAGCTGAGTATGTCACACTCACAGGCGTCGTTAGTCAACTCTATTACCGAGGGAATAAAACTGCAGTCTCAAAACAGGCCTCAGAGATCTAGGAAGAATCATGACGATACTAACAGCAACACTTCTAACTCGAATGGTAACAATACAGAGAATGCTCAGAATGGTAGTACAGGGACAGTTCCTGCTGCTCCCAAGGATGGGACATCTACAACGGGCAACCCAACACCGTCAGGCCAGTCTACATCCAACCCAGCCTCAGTGAGGAGTACACCGTCCCCTGTGCCGTCAAATATCAGTTCAATTTCAAAAAACACAAGCACCACTAAAAGGGCCAAGTCTATTTTAACTTCAGAGAGGAGTGAGGAGAGTGAATCCAGTGATGGCAGGTTTGTTATGTTTATATACACTACAGCACTGTATATTGCAGAAACTTTTATGGCTTGCATCAAGTCATCTTTACTTCAACTCCCAATTTGTGGCTTTGTTAGAGCGACCATAAAAAGGGCATTTTTGCTTTTGAATAAAATTATATCAGGAATTCTAAGCTTGTAACTTATAAGTAAAGCTAGACTGTTACCAACAATTTGATTTGCAATCTTCAGATTTTATTAAAGTTGTAATGCTTTATCCATGTTGATGTACAGCTTAGGTATTCTATATTCTGATAGTATTCTTATACAACCCTATTGTAGTTGCCTTTATAGTTATGACTACATGTAAACATTGATTGTAATATCTATGTACCTGCACTATGCTGGACATGGGCCCCTTACATGTTGTGTAATAACTCTGATACTGTGTCATAACACTGAGAACTTTGCTTTTTCACAAACTTGTTAGATTGACATAATAATATAATATCATTATTAATCAATCTTGTATTTATTTATAACGGTTTGTGCATGATTTATTCCAGGACTGAAGGTGAGAACTCAATGGACACAGAGGGCGAGGGGGAGCCTCTGAACCCCAACGAGATTGAGCTGGTGTTCAAACCACACCCCACTGAGATGACGGGGGACAACCAGCTGATGAGGGCTCTTAGAGATAGCTCTGTAAGATACTTAAAGACCACTGCCAATGCCTCTGGTAAGTGCATAAATTCTTAATGTAACCAGAAGAATGAATTATGAACCAACATACACATTTTTGTTAAGTTGTAATGTTACAAAACAGTACATAATTATTTAGGTTTTATTTTAGTATAAGTGTTAATTTCATGATAATAGAGCTCTTACTACAAATGATGCAAATAGGTATTGTACGAGACTTGTGGTAAAAAAACACCCAAGTAGGTAATTATGTGTAAAGAAAAATTATAGCAACTATTTATTACAAATTGTGCTACAGATTCAAACTAACAATAAAGTCAATACTTGAAGACTAGTACCAAACCAGGTTTGGATACAAAACAAAATAAACATATTCAATTGGCTATGACTAGAGTTTTAAAGTGGTTCAAATTAACACCTTATTAACACATTGGTAAATGGATAGAAAATTGTCAAGGTCTTCAATTTAGGTAATTATTAGGCATCTGAATTATGTACTTATAGTCCAAGATCTATTTCTCTTGAGCTTAGTTTTGAGAATTTCTCAGTCCAGTGCAGTTACTAATAAACATATTTTAGCTCTCTTGTGCCACATGCGAACTACGCATCAAAGACCTGGCGTCACACAAAAATCCTGACGTCACATAAATCCTGCATCGCGCAATTAGAGTTTACCGCGCGATGGACATATACAAATCCAACATCAATCGTTGGGCAGTTGCCAGCCAGACACAACACCCGTCTGGTCGGAGGATCCTCCCTTTTCTCTGGTGGATGAGTGAACTTTACACCCTGTTCCTCATACACCTAAACTTGTTTCACCATTCTTCAGTTATTTAGTCCAATTTTTATCAAACAAAACATACAGGCTTTTCGGTTTGGTATTCTAAACAAATGCAGTTTTTCTTAACTTTAAGTTTATTAAGCTTCTCCTGTTGAGGCATCATGCCTTTTTAGTCTTGATCTTCATATGTTAATAAGCACTTACCTACTGCTGTATAAGATAAAATGTAAATTATATAATTTTAATTTTGAAAACATGCATCATTTAATCTTTATTAAATGCCGAATTTCTTTATATTTCCAGTGGACCACCTGAGCAAGTACTTGGCGATGCGTCTCACCCTAGACCTGGATGCAGAGTTGCCGGAAGCATACCGTCTGCTTAACTTCTGCATCTACGTTGCGCCAGCACCGGGACAGTTTGTGCCACTGGCTGGCTCGCAGACTCTGCGCCAAATCAATGATAAGTTTTGGAAGGTAAAAACTAAGGTTTGACATAAATGTTCTAAATAATAATAAAGCCTGTTTGACATATCGCACGCTGAGAACGAAAGTGACTCAAGTCAAAACTTACGATTTTTGGGAATTGAATAAAATGTGTTCTACTGATTAAACATTTTCTATTCTTTCTAGAATAACTATTTAATAGGAAAACGAAAGTTACGAATTTATTTTTTATAATATTATTTGGCTTTATCACTTTGAATATACGTATATAAAACTAAAACAATATTATTTTGTCTATATAAATTAACTTTTGGAATAGATCACTTTATTATTAGAAATGAGTTCATGAGTTTAACTCATGCCTTAATAAATAAGAGACCGAATTTGATTTATGTCACCTAGGTTGTTAATATAAGAAATAAGAAAGTGACCGAATTTGATTTATGTCACCTAGGTTGTTAATATTAGAAATAAGAAAGTGACCTATACCATAAATTGGTCACTTTATAATTATAAATTGTAGCAAAACTTACGCCCACAAATCGGCACTAAACTGACGAAAAGTGTTCTCGGTCGCTACGGTACTAAACTTCACACATTCAGGTACATCCACTCGCGGTGCAGTACTGATTGCGTCCCTTTCACTCTGGTGCGGCACTCCCCGCACCGCACCGTGAAGCGCTCAAAAACAAAGAGACTGAAAAGCCCTCTATCCCTCTCTGACCATTAATGGTCTGTTTTTTAATATAAGTGTGATAAAGTGTACTTTTTGAGTCGTTTTGTATATTTAACTTATTTTACTAAAATTTTGAGATAGGTCACTTTCGTTATCAGCGTGCGATATGTTTTTAAATAATATAAAGCCTGTTTGAGGACTATGATTGCGCAACTGCTGAGTGTGGGTCCGGATCATCGGATCCGCAGGTCATGCAGTGTTATTAGGTATTCTAATTAGGAATTTATTAGTAGCAGCCAAGACTGGATCTGGGCTTGCTGGAAGTAGGCTCCCGAAATGTTGATTTACTACATCACTCTACAGCGGCGAGGTATCAATTTTTATGAGATGGAAGCCGAAGCGGGATCGCTATTGTATGAATTTTTAGTTCCCGATTCTGATGATGGTTCGGCGCCGGGTTATTTTTGGACATTTTATTGTTTGCTAATTCAAAGCTAGAAATAGGCGTTTTTTGTTTTTTGAATGTTATGGTGAATTAAATACCCTGTAACTATATTTTTTTGCAATAGTAGACGCTATGAATGTGCCATTGTTCAATAGCGATAGACTTGCTGATGCGAACCTCCAAAGGGAAGCCGGTAGGAATCGTGTTTTATGGTCCTTTCGCCACTGTCAGTCTACCCTTTCGGGAATACAGTCATGATGTTAAGTTTGAACATTGCACAGAAAGTATTGTATGCATAAAGTGTATTTTATAATTAACTAAGGAAAATCACTAAAAGATATATGCATGTTGAAATGCAATGAGTCCTAGATGCAGCAACTGATATCCCTATAACTATGAAAACATTGTTTATGTAACTACAATTTATTACTAAAAATAATATATTTTAAGACATTGTGTTTATTTTTTCCTCAGGTAAACAAGCCACTGGAAATGTACTACTCTTGGAAGAAAACCTAGACATAATCAACATTTCATGTTGAAATGGAAGTGCAGTGATAAAAGTATTTATAAGTAATTTTTATTAAGTAATCTTAATGTACACAACACGATTAAACAAGGAGACATGGACTCTTGATAATTGTGATAAGATAATATCAATGGAATATATCTCAAGAATATAAAATTTATTATAAGTTACGCTTTAGTTTTAAGTTGTCCATTTATTTTATGTATTCATGAATTGTATCATATTTTTTTAAGAATTCGGAATTTATTAAATTGTTTTAAATATTTAAGAATTTCCGATTTTAAAATTGTAAATATTTATAATCTTCTATCTAATGATGAATTGAATCCATTAATGTACTAATTCAGTACCTACTTAACAAGAGCTGTAGTCATTCGTAGTATATTTGAATAAAAGGCAGCTGCCTATAGATATTTTACGTAAATGTTGTCAATCAAGAACTTGGCTAAAAGAAGAACCTTTCAAATTGAATGCAGTTTTTAATGTAATGTACAATATTGTGCAATTTTATTAAATGACAGATGGAAACACATTTTTATTATTTTTATTGCACATAAAAGCTAGAAATTAGATTGAAATAATTATAATGGTAGTTAGGTACACACCCTTTTATATTAAATTACGATGTAGGTATAAAATTTGTTGTGGTTTGGCAAGAAACTTGTTACTGATAAGGCTACTGTATTTGAATAAATGTAGGCATCAAGGTACCTACTGAAATATAACTTAATAATATACCTATCTAATTGGGTGTTAATGTGCATTGTACTTATCAAAAATCTAGTTTGATAACAACATAAGTGCATCATTGCAGTCACCAATCGCGGAAACCATTTATCATTTAGATAGGTATAAAGGCGTGGCCTAAGAAGATTGTGCCTACACACTAAAGAATAATATCTGTCCAATGCACTGTTAGATACAATCAAATAATAATAATGTCCGACTTCAATAATAACTCCTCCCAAGATAACAATGATAAATTGATAACTCCTGTAGGTAAACGTTAGGCCGCGATGATTAACAAGAAAACTACAGCGATCACAATAAATAATTTATTTTCCTTACAATTTATTATCGAAAAGCTTCACAGTAGCGGTTTAATTAACAAAGGTACACGTTTTAAATGGTCTCGAAATAAAACATAACATACCTAATGAAAATAAGGACGGAAAACAACATCGGAAATCACAAATAGGCACATAGGTACCTACATTGTACATAGAATGTGTAACAATTTAAAACTAAACACGTATAGAAAATGGAACACCGAACATTTTGATTCTGGCAAAATCTTCGCTTCCAATTTGAGCACTCAAATCGGCGCGAACTTCAAAAACTACGTGGGTAGTATAGAACCCGGTACCCGGCACTGCCCGGTATTTCTTCACATCTTGGGCGTGCGGCGGAATGCTGAATTATTCAATATTTTGTACTACATTTGACTTGACATTGACCTTTGATAACAAGCAGTGCCGCCAAGAACTACCAAGTAATACAGTACAGTTTGTAATAATCTAAAGTATAAACGAATTCACAAGGCACTGCGTGTTCTAGCCGTGCTTTTTATTTCGACGGTATAAAACGCGCTCTAAAAGCACTGTATTCCCTTCTAAGTGCTTTCGTTGTCTCTACTTTTAGCAACTGCAACCCTTCCGCAATTCCTTCCTTGTTATCTGATTCTAGTGCAATACTGAGCCTCTCCATTGTAGTGAAATCTATTTCTTCTATTCTTTCTGCTTTATCTAACAAAAGGTATACGTCATCCAGGTAATTGCTGTGTGATCGAGATCCGCTTTCAGCGTTCTCTTTATAATTAAGCAACCGTTCTGTGTGCTCCCAAACACCCAGCGCTCGACGTCCAGCTTCCATTTTTGAGGTGTGCATAAAATTCCTGAACAATTTTCTACCTCTCTCATCGTTGAGAACATTTTCGATTTTGTCCGTGAAACGATCCAAGTCAGATTTTGTTATTCCTTCATAGTCGTCACAGCCGCAGGCGACAAAACAATTATCCATTCTAATATCATCTGTGAAACACCTCGGTTGTTTTGTTTCCAATATCGATCCAATAATCAACCAAACCGATTACATTTTTGAACATAAACACAATCGGTACGGTACATTGTCGAAACTCACAAAAAACCTGATAATTTCGGAAATTACACTTCAACACATTTAACTCCAAACTTTTATTCAAATTATGATTCACTTGTGAGTAACACGAACACGAAGAAGTGAGGTTAACTACAAAAATAGGTTTAATAACGCTGAGGCACGAGCCGACGGCTTCCGTGCACGGCGTAAATAAACTGCGTTTGTGGGCCTTGTGGGCTTGCGTATTGGATTGGTACGAGAAGTCACGAAGTTCACGATGCCGTGATAACGTAATGCGCATGCTCGACTTTCTTACAGTTTGAAAACTCCCGCCGGATATTCCGAAAAGACATATCAACAAACTTGCTGAATGTACAATTAATTCAAACAAAATAAGACAATAACAAAAAGAACCTGCGCGTCTTGCGAAGGTGCGAGTGTGACTCGTATGAAAAATGTAAAGCATTACATCACTACAGGTAAAAAATCGCCGTGACCTCGGTCGACGACTGGCGTTGTTCATTCATGGGAAATAATATCACCGAGGTGAAGCGAAGACAATAGTCTTACGCTTATAACCGCTCCCCTTTGCACGTTAGCGAGCGTCCCCTTTGTACCTACTAAGGTAAATCAGTAGGTACGTAGGTAATACGTACCTTTGATATTATAGAGAGGTATCTATATCGAAGGTAGGAGTAATTTGATAGGTATCTCAGTATATTAAATTACTTACGCATAGGACATACAGAACTTCTAATTAGGTTACTTACCTACATTAGAAATTCCTTATTGTCTGCCTACACCCATGCGAAAAAGGTGTGAGCCTATGTTAGAATTTGACCAAATTTCGTTAAATTATATATGTGCCTTTTCGTTTCATCGACTAATCATCATCGTTTAATCGATAGTTTCATCAACTTGAAAGCACAGTAACGGTGAAAATATCATCAGATTGTTTGAATACCTAAAGTAGGTACATAAATGTGTTTGAGACTTTGAGAAAAGTTTATAGAATCGATTCTCTATTACTTTTTCCAAAATAAAACCTATCGAGAAACAGTCCGAATTTCGTTTTCGGGCGAAAACAAAATCATTTTTGGTCGGACTCTATACAGGGTCAAATTAAATTAGCTAGCGAAACTTCGCAGACGTGAACAAGTGGGGTTGGGTTTACAAACATGCCGCCTAGCTAGGTTCTTGCTCTGTAGACAAGCTAACCCTCTTCCCCCTCCCCCTTCCCTAGTATCGAGGTTTCTGAACTTTAACCAGCGAGTGTATTGATAACTAAACATGATTACGCAAAAAATAAATAAAGATTTTTTGGGTCATCACCATCGCCGTGTTGTAGTTGAAATATCAGTAAGTATAAAAGATCAGTTTTTTTTTTGGTAAACTTCACAGACTTGATGGGTACCAACTACCGATAAGTACACGTTAAAACACAACAGATTTCTCAATCATTCTTCAAATAATAAAACTAGCGGCGGCGGTTGTTGATCCCGAAGAAAAATCATCAAATCTTTTTTATTTTGTAGTGTATACAAGTAGATACTAGATATCGATACCAATCACGTCTGCGGAGGTTCCCTAGTTAATTTAATTTGATTTTGTAGTTTATACAGTATGTTAACTAACAAAGGGCGTTCCCGTTAACCCACAATAGCGTCCAAACATGCTAAAAAAATATTACTACTTTTTTTTTTTTATTCATATTGAAATATTCGCAAAACTATTAAATAAATCTTTTTTTTTTAATCGTAATATTTTTTTTGCTTACGTAGATGATAGTGGAACGCCCTTTGTTAGTTAACATAGGTACTGGTGCCGATTCCCTTGTACACAAACTAAACTAAATTTAAGTTCAGTGCATCTTTTTCTTTCTATTTCATTATGAAAAGGACAGAAGATAAATTTTAGTTTAGTCAAATTAATCAGCGCCTGACATAAATTGACGTAATTTAAGTAGGCAAGTTTTTAATCGCGTCTAAACTTGTTTGGAGTAGTGACAGTTTGACAGGACTAAACTAAAATTGATCTTCTGTCCTTTTCTTAATGAAATAGAAAGAAAAAGATGCACTGAACTTAAATTTAGTTTAGTTTGTGAACAAGGGAATTGGCACCACTGTATATGATTGAGTATTATTTTAGGGAAGGCACAGCCACAGCTATGTACTTTATGCTAACTGTCCTCGATCGAATGTGTACCTACCCATAATTTCAGCCGAAATAGACATAAAATACGGGCAGTCCCTTAATATGGCAGACAGTTACCTAATCCAGATGTGATGCTCGAAGATCTAAATATTTATTCTAGCCTTTCGATTTCCGCTCGTTTGTTTTAGTCGGCCGTAAATTGCAGACTTAATTTTATATTGTATGCATATTTAATCTTGAGTAGGTATACATAAAATTAAGTACCTACCCTACTAAATATCATAATAAATATGTATCAGGTGAAAATGCGCTAGATAAAATAGTGACCAGCTGCAATGTGATTCTACTCCCAGCAGGTCAACAGAGCTCTGACTGATCGAATTTGTGGTCAATTATTTAGATTATTTCCTGCAATAGGACCCACCGCAGAAACCTAAAGGCTTTATAACGATCGTGTACTCTACCCAGTATTATCAGACACACACACACACACTGACGCATAACCCTTTTTATTTTCACAATTTACATTACGTTTACTTTTGTTGAGCAGACGATTTTGTATGTCTATTCTCTTCTCTAAGTATTTTTTTTTCTAGATCTATCTTTGCCAGGGACAAGGGTAATACAATGCATAGTATTATTTTTGCCTCGAAAAACGGACATCCCCCTTTTATTAACTTATCCGATGGAACAGGTTACTTTAAAAGTAAGAGTAAAATACCCGTTTGACTATTTTGTCCCAATCGGAAGATATAAATTTTTTCGTTTATCCAATGAAGGGCAATTTATGGTACGGGGAAGGGGTCCGCCCTTATGTTAGGATTAAACCTACAAATGAACAAAAACTATTATTTTTTATGAAGTGATGACCCTAAAATCAAAATTATCAGAAAAAACTTTAGAAGTGAATAACTCCTAGATACCGCGAGATTTGGATTTGGTTTTTTTTTCAGTGATTGGTTGTGGTCTAAAGATGATTTACAATAAATATAGAATCCAACTAAGCAAAGATACAACCATGAAAAATCAAAATCTCAAAACACAAAAAAGCATATTTCTTTATCTGTACTAGTTAGTACTCTGTTGTATTTTTTTTCCAATATATTTAATATGGTTTTATTACAAATAATAAAGAAAAGGGTAAAATAATGCGTATTTTTTTTGTAATTAATTAATTTAGAAAAGTTCAAGTTGTGTTTGGTATAAAATTGGCACATCGGTATTTTACTCTTACTTTTAAAATAACCTGTTCTATCGGATAAGTTAATAAAAAGGGATGTCCGTTTTTCGAGGCAAAAATAATACTGTGCAATGTCGAGTCGAGATTGGTGACTCGATATTTCGCGTGCCAAGTCTGACATTGACATTGGCCATCTCGATCTCGAAAATGACGTCATACCTGATTGCCGGCCAGATCTCGTTTTGGAGAACAAGATGTGGCATAGGTACTTGTTGAAAAAATACGTTTTTTTAATGCAAAGAATCCCAAATAAAAACTTTAATGAACGATAACTTTTTTTTTTAGGTACCCAGGTAATCATAAGCACTACGCGTATAGACAAAAATTCATGCCAATGAAATCATGGAGCGTAAATAATTCAGACGAGGACGCGATGCCTTACTAATATTTCTCTTCTCAAGTCTTCTCCTTCTCCTTGCTTCTCTAGACGAGTCCTCAAGATCGCAACATACTACACCACAAAAATGTGGATCCGGCTTTAGGATTTTTTAACATGGCAATAGTACATTCAGATGTGCCAACTTCACCAAAAACTGACGTTTGCGTCGGCCATTTTGCAGTTTTTACGGTAACTGCTCTACACGTGTTTGGTAGGTTATTCGACAAAATCTAATAAAAATCTAAGAATTACAGTATTGGAGTGTATTATAAATTATCTACGCAAATTCCAGGTTGCCGAGATGGCAGTTGCAAAGAAACCCGTGGCTAAAAAAGCCCAACTGCACCAGAAGACTGGTAAGAAAGGAGTCAAAGGTGGTAAAATCCGCGGCAAAGGCATCAAGCGGAAGATCAACCTGAAGTTCATGATCGACTGCACACACCCCGCTGAGGACAGCATCCTCGACGTCGGTAACTTCGAGAGATATCTGAAGGAGCGCGTCAAGGTTGAGGGCAAAACAAATAACCTAGGCAATCACGTTGTCATCGCTAGGGACAAGACGAAAATCTCCATCAACGCAGGTTAGTAGCCATTTGCAACAATGCTTTTATTTATTGTCAACGTATATCACGTTTTCTTGTGGAGAAGTTCTTATTTACTAGGATTGTCCCAGTTCTCATATTTTTTTGTGTTCTCTTTCATGACACGTTATCATTAGATAGTGTATTTATGCTTGGATTTTATAAACTTATTCTGATGATTTGTCGGTCAGTGCAGATTGGACAATATAATGCAGAATTCAGGTCAATAAATGATCACATTTTCATTATCACCATTGTATTATTTTCAGTCCGTGGTTCCTCTTTGATTCTGAGAATTTTTCACATGTCGGAAAAAATGACTGTTTCAATTTCTTGACTGTAGAAGTATTATTGATTTGCAATATATTTTGTAAACATAACCCTCTTTTGGTCTTTACCATAGCATACCAATCTGTTTTTATATTCCAATAGTTTGGTAGTGTTGGATTGTTAGTGTGTGGCTTCCATTATTTTGATACCGACAACAGCCTAAAAGCTATATTGTGATCTAATAGTACTTTTATTCAGAAAAGCAATTTGGAAAATCTTTGAAAAAACAAAGAACTATGTAGCACTGTTTTATCAAAGACTGCTCTTAAATAGTCTTGGACACTAACTATTTATTTTAACTTTGATGATTCAACCCATCAAAGATTGCCTGCTAGAAGCCGTCGCATGTAAGCACTCAACGGTTTTCACTAATAAACTAATTTATTGTTGTTTAGTGTTATTTTTCATATGAACAATCACTGGTTCATACAATATTTGTCCCGTTAATAAGTACTTCCTAGTGAGATATCTTAATAGTCAGTTATAATCTAACATAATATTATCTTCTTTCCAGACATTCCCTTCTCAAAGAGGTATCTGAAGTACTTGACAAAAAGGTACCTCAAGAAGAACAACCTTCGTGATTGGCTGCGAGTGGTGGCTTCTGCTCATGACTCATATGAGCTGCGTTATTTCAACATCAACGCTGACAGCGACAATGAGGACAATGAAGATTAAGCTATTGACACAATAAAATAGTTTTACACTATGCCTTTGTATTATTTTATGTAGAATTGTAGACCACACAATACACAAAGTTACAGAAAAAAAGATTTCCAACTGAGAACCTCCTCCTTTTTTTGAAGTGGGTTAAAAACCAGCAGCTTTGTTAGTTACCATAATCACATCAAACCTGGGGGCCAAGTCTACTAATTTACAAATGTGTCAGTGGTCTCACAATGATCAGTTTTTGACAGATATGCCATACAAAATCTGTGAAAAACGGATCATTGTGAGACCACTGACATGTTTGTAAATTAGTAGACTAACTATATGTATAGCTAAATTATTTAGCTATAGCCTACAATGGGGATTGAAGGACCAACATTACATACCTAATTATGTAGGTGCATCTCGTCACAACGTAATAGTATCCCGTTCAAATGTGGGTTCAGACATCGAGAACCGCGTGGTTCATAATTACATGAACATAATGTATTATGCGTTTAGAGACTTACCTAACCGCGTGGTTACCGTTGCATGCGTGAAAGGTTTATGCGCTTATGTTCAGACCTGCCAAGTTATATCAGCCGTATTTTACTAACACTCAAGCAAGTATTTTGTCTGAAGTAGGTGCCTACTTGAACAGAATCACAGAGACCATGAACAGAAACAGAATATGGTATAACTAGCTGCGCCCCGCGGTTTCTCCCGCGTAAGTCTCCATCCCGTGGGAATATCGGGATAAAAAGTATCTTATGTCCTATTCCAGGTCGGTGGCGGACTCGTGGTCACACCAGTGTGACTAACAGCAATGATTTTCCTGGAGTCAGGACTCGTGATCACACCGCTAATATTTCTACACCATGTACCACTTGTCATTTTCAACTAGTGCTGTGAGATAAATATATATTTGTTTCAATAAGTCTTCATTTTAAACTCGATGTATCTCTTATACCTATGTGGCACCTAAGATTGTGAGAACTGTTAGTGTACAGTCTATCGGTATTATTTCCGTTAGATTATAAATTATTGACGAAAAATTGTGAACTGGGTGAAATGCGTTAGGTTCGGTTAGAACTGTGACCAACCGCGCGCGAACCTAGCGAGTGTAGCGAGCGGTGCCGGTGCAGCGGCCGGCGAGCGCTACTTCCAAGTTGCTCGCAGTTAGGGAGGTTATTTAGTATTAGCAGGTGCGTTACGTTGCAAGCAAGTTTTATACTAGTTCACATTTTGTCGCTTTCTCATGGATACTGTAATTATAAACCATCGAAAAATAATGCCCACGTATAAAAAATAATTTTTATAACTATATTTTTTCACCGCACTATGAGGGCCGAGTCACACCGGAATGGCAGCGTCTGGAAGCGGCCGGCAGCCGCGAGCAGAACCACCGCCTTGCGACCTTTTCAAGCGATACTGGTCTTTTAGTATGTAGATAAAGTTTAAAATTATTTCACACTGAAAGTGCTCGCCCCGTCGCTGCCGGCCGCTGCCATTCCGGTGTGACTCGGCCCTTAATGCAGTAGTACATGTTGTAGAAATATTAGCGGTGTTACCTCGAGTCCGGACTCCAGGAAAATCATTGCTGTTAGTCACACTGGTGTTACAGCCTGGTGTGATCACGAGTCCGCACCCTTCCAGCTCATGGTCTACCCATGTGCCAAATTTCATCCAAAACCGTTCAGCCGTTTTAGCGTGAAAGCGTAACAAACAAACTCACTTTCGCATTTATAATATTAGTTAGGATTTGCTGCAGGTCAAAATTAAAAAAGTATCTCAGTTCTAACATAGCTACAATAATCCTAACTATATAATTTAATATAAGTAAAAGTATATAAAACGTTCCTGCGCCCTGAATACCAAAAGCCATTTGGGATTCAGGGCGCAGAAACTAATCAAAAAATCTGGATAAATGTAGCTCAACTGCTACAAATATTTATACAGATTGCACGAAGGAGGTTCCATGTCCCTCACTCACTATGAGTTCACAGCCTGGTGATGACATTGAAGTCTTGGGGTCAACTCCGGATAGTCATTTAAACTAGATTGTAAGACAACAGAAGGTACATGTAAGAATATTCTTGTAACTAACAACAAGAAGGTGTCTTCTGGCTCTAAAATAAGTAATTACAAAAAAGGAGATCAGCAGAATGTCTTGAAATTATTTCATCAAAATATTCAAGGTATTTCTTCGAAATTATTAGAAATTGAAATGTTTTTAGAAAAAACAAAATATGATATTGTTTGTTTTACTGAACATTGGCTAAAGGATTACCAAATGCTAATTAATTATGAGAACTATAGTGTGGGCAGTTGTTTTAACCGTAAATCTATGCTGCGTGGCGGTTCTCTAATCTTGATAAAAAATTGTTTAAAATCTAAACAACGTAATGACATAGTTGGTTTATCAGTGGAACATTGCGTCGAACTGTCCTGTGTTGAGCTGGATAAGCATGTTGTAGTGTGCGTGTACAGACCCCCTAAATATCAGAACTTTTCTTTATTTGAGTCAATAATGGAAGATGTCCTAGCGAAACTTGCATCCAGTAATAAAGCTGCAATTATTTGTGGTGATTTTAATATTAATATTCTGGAAAATAATTCAGATAGCAGTAGATTATTAAGCCTTTTTAAATCGTTCAATTTTTCTAATATTTTTACAGAACCAACTAGAGTAACTCCAACTTCTGCTACTTGTATCGATAATGTCTTCTGCGATTGTGATTATTTAGATAAAGCCATCGTTAATTACTTGCCATCCGATCATAGTGGGCAAACGGTAACTTTTAAGTTTAAAATACCTTTGCAAAAAGTACAAATACAATTTAGACCCATAACAACGGGCAAATTAAGTAGATTCAATAGTACCATAAACAATAAGTTAAATGTTCTGGGCTATAATATGAACGATGCAAACAAATTGTATGAGGATTTCTTTTCAGTAGTGCACACTGAATTCAATAAAACTTTTGAAAAGAAAACAAAAAATATTTTCCCTAATTTTATATTTAGTGACTGGGCAACTAGAGGTATTAGGATAAGTAGGGAAAGACTGTTCGAGCTGTATGGCCTTAAGCCTCACATAAATACTGAAACTTTCAACAAGTATGTTGCTACATATTCCAAAATTTTTAGAAATACCTGCCAAATAGCTAAAGCTCTGTATATCAGCAACAAGATCAAATCAGCAGAAGATAAAATAAAAACGGTTTGGAAAGTTATAAATAATGA
The DNA here is from genome assembly GCA_948473465.1 of Lithophane ornitopus. NCBI lineage: Eukaryota > Metazoa > Arthropoda > Insecta > Lepidoptera > Noctuidae > Lithophane > Lithophane ornitopus. The sequence goes on from OX419622.1 coordinate 3,977,795, forward strand.
AACTAATGGGAAAAAAATACGAAACACTGATTTCACACTGGAGACTTCACGTGGTGCCATAAGTTCTAACTTAGAAGTAGCTCAGGAATTTGTACATTTCTTTACTAATATACCCTCTAAAACGACGGAAGCTTTAAATTCCTCACCCAGTGTTTCAATTGATTTATTAAGAGCGAACGTTCCAGGATGCCCGGTTGAATTTCAATTTAAACATATAAACCCAATGATAGTCATAAAAGCATTTCGGCAAATAAAAATCAAATTGACCGAAGATCTATGGGGATTATCTATCAAAGTTTGTGCATCCATAATTGAGACTATAGCACCATATTTAGCTTTAATATTTAACTTGTGTGTGGATCAAGGAGTCTTCCCAGATTTAATGAAATATAGTAAAGTTGTACCTCTTTTTAAATCTGGGAACAGTAAAGACACCAACAATTATAGACCAGTATCCGTGTTGCCGGTATTCAGCAAGGTGTTCGAAAAGGTAATGCTAAATCAGATGCTTAATCATTTTAATACCAACCAGATCTTACACGATCAGCAATATGGTTTCACCAAAGGACGTTGTACGACTGACGCCGGTGTCACCTTATTAAAACACATATTTACAGCGTGGGAGGAGGCGCAAGATGCCATAGGAATCTTTTGTGACCTCTCCAAGGCATTTGATTGCGTAAATCACGAAACCTTACTTTTGAAACTTGCGCATTACGGACTAGGTAAACTTGCGCTCAGTTTAGTAAAATCTTATTTAGACGATAGACAACAGCAAGTTCAAATAAATGATGTCCATTCAATCGGTTTAAAAGTAAAAATGGGTGTTCCACAAGGCTCGATATTGGGTCCTTTCCTCTTTCTAGTATATATTAATGATCTACCCCATTTATTAAAAAACCAACCACAAATGGTGTTATTTGCTGACGATACTTCATTAATTTTTAAGATAAATAGACGTGCATCAAATTTGGACGACGTAAATAACGCCTTACTGCAGGTACATAGTTGGTTCACTGCTAATAATTTAGTATTAAATGGGAAAAAAACTAAATGCATAAGATTTGCTTTACCGAATGTTAAAAGTAGTGATTGTGACATAGTATTGGATAAGGAGAAATTAGAATTCGTCGATAAAACTGTTTTCTTGGGGATCACCCTCGACTCAAGGCTGCAATGGGGTCCTCATTTAACATCTCTTGCAGGACGGCTAAGTTCAGCAGCATATGCTGTGAGAAAAATCCGTCAATTTACTAATGTAGATACCGCGAGGCTAGTTTATTTCAGCTACTTTCATAGTATCATGTCTTACGGTATTTTATTGTGGGGACGGGCTGCAGATATCGAGTCTATATTTATTCTGCAGAAAAGAGCCATCAGAGCAATATATGGGCTCCGCAGGCGCGATTCTCTAAGAGAACTGTTTAAAGAAATTAACATCATGACGGTACCTTGTCAATATATCTATGAAAACATCATGTACGTAAGGAAAAATCTAAGTCTTTTCAGTAAAAGAGGTGAAAGACACACTTATAGGACTAGAAATAGGGACCAATTAGTTCAACCGGGTTTCAGACTGGCTAAAGTAGACTCATCCTTCATGGGGTACTGTTTAAAATGTTACAATAAAATACCTCCCCACATACTTCAACTGAATGAAACGAAATTTAAATCTTGGGTAAAACGCACACTATGCCGCCAAGCATATTATAAATTGGGGGATTACATCGCTGACAAAAATGCTTGGCTTAGCGCTGCTCCAGCTCCACAAGGACGCATAAACTAATTGATTGGCATCTATACATATAATAAATCTGTAGACGAGGCGTTTCTGTACAATGAAAAAAAAAAAAAAAAACCTAGCTGGAGTGTCCAAGAATAACCAACATATGCCATTTCTACCATTTTTGGAATTTTTGTCTGTTTGTCTGTTTGTCTGTTTATCTGTTTGTCTGTTTGTCTGTTCGTTTGTTTGATTGTTCCAGTATCACGTAAAAAGCACGAAATCAATATGGTTAACTTATAAACTCAAATATTGTGTGTAACTCGATGTTTCATTTAGTTTTTGTTTCATCGCAATCGCTTCAAAATATCAAAAGATATAAGAGTTTAAAGTATTCAAGAAGAAATTTTCATTAGGTACGTAATGTAGATACACGTAACGACATCTATTGTCGTAAAATGACACTAGCGTAAAATCAGGTAGGTTTGTGAGAACGTGTGTAATACACGATCATAATCATCATATGTTCACATACTTCGCGCGGAAACATAACGCGATACATTGTGAATTTACCCAATCTAAAGTTTGGTTAATTCAAGTTTTCCAAATCCATTGTTTGGTAGTAGTGCCATAGGTGGCGCTATCTATCTTTTAAATCATGATACAAATATTAATCATGAAAAAATGGTGATAAATTTTAATTTCTTAAAAATTGTAGATTTTTACATCGAGCAAAAAGTGAGTAATTAAGGCACGAACGCGCTTACTAAATAAACACGAGTGCATTAATTACTCACTTTAGCAAGGTACGTAATCTACTTTTCTTTCAACTACCAATGTACCTGCTGCGATAAAATATACCTGCTCAAGGTTAACTCAACTCAATCCAAATCAAGTTAGGTCAAGTTAGGTCAAGTCAGGTCAAGTCAGGTCAAGTCAGGTCAAGTCAAGTCAAGTCAGGTCAAGTCAGTCATGGAACCCTACATCTTTTCTACATACCTTACAGAGTGTTCGAACGTTTTCCCATATATTTTGACAGTATCAATTCGTGCTCGATAGATGGCGTTGTTCATTTAACGTCATTTTCTGAATCGCGGTGTTAAGAGTCTCCGTAGAAGAATGACTTTCGCCGAATTCATAATTATCGAGTGTTTGGCTCATTTTGAATTGAACAAATAATCCATACTAATCGATGCTTAAAAGTATAAATTCGATAGTAACTCTGTCTGTCTGTCCGTCTGTAATTCTGTATGTTACCTTTTCACGCCTGATCCACTGAACGGATCTCGATAAAATTTGGTAAAGAGATAGATGGCATCCCGGCGAAGAACATAGGCAATTATTTTCTCATAAACAAATTTAAGGGGGGGGGGGGATATAGGGGATGAAAGTTTTTATGGGAAACCTATCATTTTTAGAGTTCCGCAGTCAACAAGGAAGCTTTATAGTTTCGCCATGTCCGTCTGTCTGTCTGTCTGTCCGCGACTTAGCTCAAAAACTTTTAATCGACCAACTTACATGTGCAGTTGCAAAAACCCAAACATTCTGTATGCGAGAACAAGTTTTTTAACTACAATGTTTTTTTAACTACACTTTGAGGGACAGTAAACGCCCATAGACGTAATGACAATAAAACTTTGCGAAAGTTTGTTTGATAAATTAATTCATCCCAACTACGGAACCCTTCATTGTGCATGGTTCGACACGCACTTGGCCAGTTTTTTTTTAACTTAGGGCTGTGAAAATTTATGCTTTTTGTAACCAACAAAGAGTTATGTTCTTCTAAAATCATCCCTCATGAGGGTAAAAACCCTTCTTTATCCTCTTGATTTTAAAATTCACATGTAAGTACTTATTATTGACATTTTTGCGGGACTCTCTGCAAGAGCGTTAAGGGATTGAGAATATAGTCATAGTCCGTATCTTGAGAATCTGTCCACTCAATCAAAAGTTATTACTACTTGGCTCTTGGCTTGGAACGAAGAGTTTGAGTTTACCAGTGAGTACTTACTCGATAGATGGCGTTGTGCAAATGATGCGTTTTTCTTAAGGCGGATGCGCCGGTAGCCCGCGAAATTCAAATCTTAAGTTTTTTGCAATTTGCAAGTCAGTGTCAGGCAGGTTGTATGTTAAAATGAAATTGTTTATTCTGTAAATAGGTTATTGGAATCACTTTTACACGTCGTAGTAATATCAAAAAATTGTAAAATTAAGCTAGATGAGGTCGGCGTTTCCTATCTGACTACTCTGAGAAGAAAGGCCGAAACAAACTCAGTCTCTTTTAAAGTCCGGACATACCTAGGTCAGATTTTGGCATATTGGTCAGGCCCTATGAGGGCCATGTAGATTAGAGTCTGAAATGGTCTTTTGAGGAATGAACCACACAGATTTGAGTGAACCTGTCCTGTCACTGCAAGCATTTGTCAGTAATAGTGGAGCTCAGCTCAGAACTTAAGGAGCTCAACGACTCGACGAACAATACCAAAGAAAGGACATTTGTGTAGGCCGCATAAAGTTCTCAAATTGCCAGACCATTGTTAAAACTAACTGAGAACGAAAATTCACATTCATCCTCACATTCACACTAATTCAATACTTTACAAAGTAATCATTTGTCAATATCCTACATATAATATTCAATAATGTGAATTTGTATATAAAACTGGTAGGTATATTTTGATGATTTTCCATAGTACTTATTCAAAATGTCACAATGCCAAAATGACAAAATGTTAGCAGAGCGAGCAGCTCAATCCCATGCTTTTTGTCTTCTAAATAATCTGAAATTGTATAGTACCCTTTTTTACAAAGTTTGGTTTTAATACAGCTTTTAAATCGTTTAATGGGTAAGTTTCGAATGTCAATATGAATAAAATATGATTCGCGATCGTAGCAAAGTAGCTTTACAGAATAATAACCATTAGATACAGGAATACAACTCCTACAATATTAGTTAGATTAGATAAATAAATATTTAAAACAATTGCGACTCATTATTTAGATCAACATAAAACTTGATACTGACCTGTAAAAAGCAAAAAACATAAGATAATTTGAATTTCGCAGGCTCCCGCAAAGCTATCGCCTTAGTTTCCATCGTCCATACAATATGCCATAGTTTTTTCATTAATCTTTATACAATATTTTTTCATTAATCTTTCCGACAGTTTCATACTGCTGTCCATACTATCCACACTATCACCACAATATAGATATGGACTACCACTAAAATATAAAGTTACTGGCTGTCTCATGTCTGTTACTTTTACGCCGTAACGCCTAGGTCGCCTAGACAGACCACGTGGGTTATGGGACATAGGATACTTTTATCCCGGTAGCACATTCCCGTGGGATAATTTCCGACATCCACGCGGGCGAAGCCGCGGGCAAAAGCTAGTTCGAAAATATTGTTGGAGCTGCTGAATATTGTAAAGACAATCTTGACATTGTATAAATTCAATCTCCTAGTATTGTATAATTTCATAGCACATATGTGAGCACTATGTACTTACCTACCTTAAAGCTACCATTTACTAGGTACGTCGTTCATTGACTTGAATGTGCCCTGGCGGCAGAGAGTATGTCATGCTCACTCAAATGTCTCGCTGGTGGTGGCGTGTGTGTTGGATCATTAAGTTCCCTTCAAAATGGTTGAGCTGAATGGTGCTGATCCATGCGTCATGTTCGTGAACGGGCGCCGCCAGTAGGGACTGGTCATCTCTAAGCTGCCACGGCTTATTTTTAATTTATTTTAATTTTTGAATTGTTTTTATCTTTACGGACGCTTTTAACGTGTACGTCTCTTTTATTTTTCTTTTATACATTGTTCTCACATGTTTAATTTCAAATGAATGATGTAACCAATATATTGTAACAAAATTTTGATTTAAAAGAGTGTCCGTGGAGTTTCTTGCCCGTTCTTCTCCATAGGAACCTACTACGCTTTGGAATGGGCAACTAGCTTCATTTTTTTGACTGACCGACCCCTTGACAATTCAAAAGTACCTGTAATTGGTTTATTTGAAATAAATGCTTTGAGTTTGAGTTTGAGTTTGAGTTTGAATCCAAGCTGGTAAAGATGGCTCAACAATGTCCTTGTCGATGGTGATGAAAATGTCTGTTACCATCCGTGGAAGACACATCGAGTCTGAGATCTTTCTTTGCAAAAGCAGGGTGCCGCTGCCGCTGTATCTTATAAAATACAATTCTTTAGACGCCTATAACGGCGCTCAATGCTTTGACTCGCGGTCTATTCTCTAACAGACGTCACAAACTAGGTATTTAGAAGCTGTACAGAGCAACTAGTGGCGGCTTTGCCCCCAGCTCTTCTGTCTAGTTCTACAGCGACCGAGTGAGGCCTCACGGCCTCTTCGATGCAGAAGGTGGAAACCTGGTGTTGTAGTGTAAATTGGGAGAGGCCTCCAGCAGTGGACTGCTATAAGCTGAGTTGATGGATTCAGTCTCCAGTGTGACTCAAGCGCAGTTTACTATGAGTTCATTGAAAAAGGGTATGTTTAAACTGATGTAGCCATATTTTGTGGTAGGGGTAATAACATAATGCACATAAAATAATAAGTAACGTATATTTCTCAAGTTTGGTAAATATAATTATAAATTAATTAATATTATAAAATCATTTGAAATGATGATTTTTGTACTACAGCTATTTTTTAAGATTCATCACCGCCGTGACTAAGTATTGTCTGAATAATGAGAAATGCGCTAAAGTATACATTGAACTACATGGTAACAGCTTACTTGCACCGGGAATTAAGGCGTTAGTGATAACACTGATAACCCTAATATTACATTATTACTTTTATTTATCAATAATATGGCCGTCCACTTAGTAGTTTCCAAGACCTGAGCCACCCACCCTCTTACTTAATGTATCATAATTAGTATGATCACATATTCTGACGGCCTGTAGCGTAGGGTTGATTGATATTCATCGATTTTAGCTTAACATTATAAATATTATAAAATTCTATTTGAAAAAATCAAATCCACACAATCTAATTGATTTATTTAAAACATGAGTTCCGTTGAGAATACAATAGTTTGATGATATTACACGATCTATCGATATATTATAGACCACTACTGAAATATATTTGCACAATCGAGTTTGCGCTTGACCCTCGAGTCTGAATCTAGGTCTAATTTGTATTCAGAGGTTATTTCTATGGCTATACCATAATAATTGTTTTGTCAACAGTCTGCAATGTTTTAAATCGACAGGATTTAGTGGTTCATTTAGTTTCAGGATTTATTTACACACGTCTTGATTAAAAATATTTTACTTAGAGGCAAACAAAGAAGTCCTGCTTCTTGACATGTCACATGTGTACGTAAAATAAATAAATAAAAAATACAATAAAAAAGTTTATTTCACACTAAGAATACATGTACACATGCATGCGTACGTGTGCGAAATCAGCTAGAAACTGAATACTTATGAAGTAAAATTTCCTATTTTTCTAAGATCGGCGATTAAATACTAAAATCGATGTCGATAACAATGCTCGTAACATTTATTCCTACAAGAACGGCGATACGAATGCAAAGGAACGCGACCGATACAGGCCGGTGATACTTCACGAACGCAGCACGTGCGGTTTTATTTTTACTTTTGGCTCGATATTACTACTCGTCTAAAATTACCCTACTTTCAGGCTCGGGTGTCCAGTGCAAGATTATTATAAAATGGGGCGAGCGCGCGTTCACTTCTTGGCGGCGATTTCCTTCATCCTGTTGAGTGCGGAGCCGGCCTGGAACCAGGCGATCTGCTGCTCGTTGAATGAGTGGTTCAGCAGGATCTTTTCCGTCTTGCCATCTTTGTGCTTGATCTCGCATTCGACGGGCTGTAAATAAAAATATAATTTGATTTAGATACAATTACGTGCATGCATGCATGGCTAAAGTCAAGATATCTGGCAGAGTATCGGGCAGCGCTGACAAGCTGTGACACGTGCGTGATAAATTTTGTAAAAAACACCCGGCATTATTACCCTTTACCCAGCCGGATCCTAAAAAGTGCCGGATATCCGGGTGCCGGATTCAAACAGGGTACCCGTCCCATGTCTACATATTAGATGAGACAATACAGGCTATCAATAATAAAGATAAACAGTCTAACATCGCTTTCGTCGGAAAAATAAGGAGCACGTGTTATCAGAAATTAAAAGCGTGAGGGGTTGGACTTCCACTTATACCGGGTTCACACGGTTCGATTAACTGCTCCTTGAAAAGCTACTTCAATCAAATTTAATTTCAAATTCAACGTATTTTTTGTTGAACAACAAAAGTTCTTCAACTTCAGGGAACAAGCAATACATAGCCTGTGAGATAACGAAACCTTTCTTTTTAATTTGCCATGGTCAGATCCTAATATTCGTTAAAAAGCTTCACGGAGATTTGGACGAACCGCACCGCATTGCAAAAATCCACTTACATAATTTTCATGAACCATCGCACACTACAGACAGATCCGCGCTTTTTTTGTTTCGAAACGCGATGCGCTGCGGCCCGATGCGGATGTAATGTGCGCTTAGCTTTAATGAATAAGACGTAAGTATTGGTCCTGTGGTACGTTACCTTGCCAGGTGCGAAGGAGTTGAGTCCGAGCAGCGAGATCTTGTCATCGGGCTGGATCTTGTCGTAGTCGGCGGGGTTCGCGAACGTCATCGGCAACATACCTTGCTTCTTCAGGTTGGTCTCGTGAATCCTGGAGAAATTATTTATTTATTTTCAACACACTTGCTCGTAAAGTGGCTCTTATTGAACCTGCTTTAGGTTCACAATGTGTATTTAACACACGTTTTTTTTGTAGTCTCGCACTAGTGCGGTAATGTGCATCACAGAACTACAGCAACAAAATCAGCCTATAATGTTCACACTGCTGGGACACAGGCCTCCTCTCTGTGAGAGGGTGTGGGCCGTAAATCACCACGTGGGACCAGTGCGGGTTGGTAGATGTCACATGTCTTCGAATTTCTCCTTTTCCTCTTTTTCCTCATGATGTGTTTCGTCATCGTTTTGAGAGCAGTGGTTACTGATTAAGTCTTGGACTGTTAGTCCTAAAATTATTATTATTTTAAAGGCTACGACTACATATTGCTGCTAATCTTTTCTGTTTTACTGGATGAAAATCATTCAGAGAATTATTTTGCATTTCTTAAAACATCAGAAAGTAACTCAGAACAGAATATTCAGCCCAGCCCTTCTCTGGAAGAGATTTCTTTAGAAATAAGCATCACCTTTGAATATATTTTTGGTTCTTTTTTTGTGATTGTTTTATGTCTGTATATAAACGGTTAAAGAGATAAAAATAGATGTTACCTAGCGAACGACTTGACGATGATGGCCCTGCCGCCCAGATGCCTGGGCTCGAGCGCGGCGTGCTCGCGCGAGGAGCCCTCGCCGTAGTTCTCGTCGCCCACCACGACCCAGGGCACGCCGGCCGCCTTGTAGGCGCGCGCCGTGGCCGGCACGGGGCCCCACTCGCCTGTCTTCTGGTTGCGGACCTTGTTCAGTTCACCGTTCTCGGCGTTTGTGGCGCTGTGGGATAATTAGGAGGTTATATTGAAAAAGAAAGAAAGAAAATACTTTAATTTGCGGTAAACGTGACGCAAGTCAGTTGAAGGAAAATGTGCGTCACACTCACGCAAAACGGCCATCGCACAGCATAATGCTGTGACACTATGCGAGACACAGCCATAGCGCTGGTTTGCTAAGCCAGCAAGCCGGTTGTGCGGTTAGCTGGCATAGTGATGACAAGCCATGTGCACGATGGGATTTATCATCGTCAAAAATGTCGGAACTTAGATACAAACTTTCATACTAGATCAAGGTTTAGGCTTTATGTTGTCTGTCAGTGTTTAGAGTTATGAAGAACAGGGTGTAAAGTTCACTCATAGAAAACCCCTATAGAAAAGAGAGAATCCTCCAACCAGACGGGTGTCGTGTCTGGCGGGCAACTGCCAACGTTTGATATCGGGATCATGTATCAATGTCAACCGCGCTGTAAACTCTAATTGCGCGATGCAGGATTTTTGTGTGAAGTTGGGTCTTTGATGCGTAGTTCACATGTGGCGATGTAAATGCCGCCACAAGTGAATTAATTTAATTTTTTTATTACAATACATAAGACTGTCCCCCAAAATGCCCGCCCTTTACCACTTCCTAGTCCCTAGACCTTCACTGCTTTAGAAGAAGGAAGGAAGGGAAGACGTGGCGCAACAAACTGCCCTTGATTTCATACAATAATATGCAAGGCTGTGTGGGATAATTCTAAAATGAAGACTTACGTAATAAACATGTTATTGGAGATGTTGTCGAGATGTCCACGGTACTTGAGCCAGGGTCCAGCGGCGGAGATGTGGTCGGTGGTGCACTTGCCCTTGACCTTGATGAGGATGGTCAGGTCTGTCAGGTCCTTGCCGTCCCATTTCGCGAAGGGCGCCAGGAGTTGCAGACGGTCCGAGGTCGGGGCCACGTCCACTTGTACCTCTGTGAGTGGAGAACACGTTTTTGGTAAATTTATTGAATATTTGTCAGTATCGCAAAATCGGAATTAATGCCGTTATCTTAGTTTTCAGGGTGCCGTACATCAAAAGGAAAAAAAAAAACTATTTACAAAAAAAAAACCGACTTCCAAAAAAAAAACACTCAAAACTGAAAAATAACTTTAATTTCGGAAGTGGAAGTCGTTTTTTTTTTTTTGTAAAAAGTTTTTATTTTTCACTTTTTAGTTGTGGTATCTGCCCCACACAAATTCGAACACCACTAGCTGATGTAAATAACAGTGAAGGAGTAAATAAATATGGGAAATGCATAAAATTTATATGGGACCACCTCGGAAGCATGACCTACCATACAAAAAAAGAATTATCAAAATCGATTCATAATTAGCGGAGTAATCGCGTAACAAACATATATAAAAAAACATGCAGTCGAATTGAGAACCTCCTCCTTTTTGAAGAAGTCGGTTAAAAATGGAACTGTTATAGGATCACTTCGTTGTCCGTCAGTTTGTCTGTCAATTTGTCAAGACGATTTTTCTCAAGAACGCGTGAAGGTATCAAGTTGAAATTCATGTCAAATACATAGGCCTAGGGTCACCTGGGGCTCTAAATAAAGCTTCTAAGTCAGCGCAATAAAAAAAATACAGCACATTTATGCGACATATTTTGATAATCCCTAATAATATTATAAATGCGAAAGAGTTCATTTGTGACGCTCTGACGTTAAAACAGCTGAACACATGGGTAGACCATGATGTGGAGATGGACATAGCCAACTTTTTTTCATCCTGGATAGCAGACGAAGTCGCGGCCACTTCAAACCCTATCTATAGGGTACTTCTACTAGGGTGCACCAATCGATCCTTGTAGCACTGTATATGTATTTATTTTTACAGAAAATTTGAATATTGCAATTTATAATATTATGTATAACGAGTATTATACCGTTTTTCGATCTCCTCAATAAAAATAAAACAAAGCTATACATACTGGTGCCATCCTTGGGTGGGTGCTGGTAGGTGTCCTGGCCGGGGTCGAAGCCCCTGGAGGGCAGCTCGTCCGCGAACGGGTCCGAAAGCTTGAACTTCTTGCCGTCCGTGCCAGTTAGCGAGTCCGTTAGCGGGTTGAAGTCCAGACGACCTGCGATGAAACTTACTTATAGTGGCAATACATATTTGTTTTTATGGTTTATCTTCTCATAAATGAAAGGTCTAAAGTCTGATTTACACGGTGGGATTGCACTGTTTGACCAGTGTTTAGATGAATGTCACCAAGTCATTTGGTGCCTAATTTTTATTGTATGCCACATGAAAGACACGTGCATCGTGTAAAGGGGACTTTATAGTGTACCTTTCATTTCAAAGACGAGCAATTTAGGTATTTTAAACCGTATTTTTTAATCTAAAGGCAAATCTTCACATTATTACGCAAGATTAATTCTTCTCAAGTCAGTTGAAAGGCCGATTATCCTCGAGTTCATGCAAAAAATCAGATAACCGAGGGATTGGAGGTTTTGGAAGAGTGTTTTGGCCAATAATTGACAACTTTGTACAGAGCTAAAGTGAATGTTACCAGCAAGAGACAGAGCGGTGACGAGCTCAGGGCTGGTGACGAAGCAATGGGTGGCGGGGTTGGCGTCGTTACGACCGGTGAAGTTCCTGTTGTATGACGTCACGATGGTGTTCTTCTCGCCTTTCTTGACGTCCTTGCGGTCCCACTGGCCGATGCAGGGACCGCATGCGTTAGCCAGCACCTGGGGGGGAAATTTAGTGACTCTATAACTTTCTTAACGTGCTGGTATTAAAGCAGGCAAAACTTGGTATTAATGGTCCCATTGCTTGTATAACTGCACTACATATTTTGGACTCGGTTAGAATTTTGTTAAAACCAATAAAATAATTACTAAGTCTGGAATGATCATCTTCATTAATATATTTATTTAATTTATGCACAAGTAAAAAAAAATACTGTGCAAAGGTGGACTTAATGCCTGAGGCATTTTCTACCAGTCAACCTTAGGGTGATATTAGTGTTGCGGAATAGTTCGAAAGGGATACCGGGACCCTGGCAACAGGCAACTGAAGGAACACGGGTGGGTTTTAGTTAGTAAAAGTTTGACACGCCCTTCCGCTCCGCCCAGAGCGGGAGAAGTCATTTGATGATTTCCCAACCACAAAAAAAAAATAAAGGGTGATATTAGTCAATACTTATGGTACTTTCGAAACCGGCAAGTACCAATATAACTTTTTTAAATCATAATTATGAGCTCATCTTAGACATCACTGACATTGGTGAAGGAAAAACATGGTGAGGAAACCTGGACTTATAATGAATATATACTCGCGACAATCTAAGAAGTCCGTTTTGACGCTTCTTTCTCGTTCTTGTAATAAAACGTTATGCCTTGAGAATCAGTTTTAAGCAAGTAGATAAGTCGTCGATTATAAACTCTGCAAGTATGTTTAATCGATATGTCTCGAGAATCAGTATATAAGAAACCATTTTATTTTTCATCGCTACACTAAGGATTTTTATAGCTGTCAAAACGGACTTCTTAGATAGTCGCAAGTCTAAGTCTGAAATCGCGAATCCACCTTGAGCAAATGTGGTGATTATTATTAATAACTTACGGTGCCTCCGAAGTCACGCAGTGTTTGCGCGATGCCGTCACGTTCGATGGTGGCGCGGATCTGTTCAGAGCCGGGGGTCACGTTGAATGGCACCTTGGACTTGATGCCGTGACTCAACGCCTGGAAAGAGATAAACAATGTTTATATACTGCACAGATCATGCTGATAACAATACAGTAACTATGAGAAAGTAAGGATTCCAGACAAGTGGTTAACAGTTGTTTACTTTTTGAGATTGTTTTTATTAATATTTTTTTAAAGATGCTGTAAGATTTCCAAATAACTGTGCCAATAATAACACATTTTAATTAATTGAACATCGTTTGTATTTGTATGTTGTATATTTCAAATATTTCCCCAGAAATTAATAATAGTGAATAGAATTCTGATAAGTTTACAAATGGTTGATGTGTTAGCATTCTTTTTCTTCCTTTCTTTTTGTCGAGGATAAAAAATCAGTATCACTGACAGCTTGCAAAGTAAGCAAGCAGTAGTAACATTAGGAGATGTTTCGGCAGGCAGGTAATAAATCAAGGGTTCGTCTGCACAAATCATTGATTGATTACCGCAGATAGTACAGAAGTTACGAGAAACCCGATGATGAACTCCAGCAGCTAAATATCGACGACTGCACAAACTGAACGCTGTTAAATTAACAAACTCAACCGATGTTTATGAGAATATGACTTCACGTTCTGATTTACTTATAATGTCAATAGAATACACAGTCCCGTGAGCGAAGCCGCGGGCACAGCTAGTAAACAATATAATGTTAATTATATACAGTATTGTTTATACACAGATAAAAAAGCAATAAAATTATGTGCCATTGACTTCTGACCTAATCGTAGTTTTTTAAGCGTATGAATCAGAGCAATCCAGATATTTATCAAACAGTATTCAACTCATATGTTTGTAAGATTTCTTGAAGTGATTAGGACCTGTATTTTAGAATGATCTTGACTCAGAGGCCCTAGCACGAACGTAAATTAGAACGTTTTTTTAAATCGAAAATACAACTATATATTATCCTATAGTTGGAAATGGCGTAAATGTTTGTATTTTTCTTGATTATCGCGTTCACATGAGAAGAATTAGCACTTTCTGGGCTCAGACCAAATAAAAACGAAGACAGAGCGCTGTCAACAGTGACGTGAGGCCGGTTTCGTAAACATGTGTGCACATATTTTGGTGTAGTTTGATTAAAAATGGTTTGAAATGAGTGCGTGTGAGCATGGATGCACCGAGCGCAGGTGTAGTGTTGGCATGCTTCACTGTATTGTTCGCAGCCCTCTGTCTTAGTTTTTTATTTGGTCTGAGTTTCCGGGACACTAAACGCCCATAGACGTCATAACTATAACACTTCTATCGTATCTCGTTCAGTGTCCCAGAAAGTGTTAAACTTAAAATCAAAAAACATCTTTATTTCCTGACCTCTTTAACAATACTGGCGCAGCGACCCATATCTTCGTAGGACGAGTTGGTGCATGATCCGATGAGACCGACGCGGATGTCAACCGGCCAGTCGTTCTTCTTGGCGATTTCTCCTAGCTTGCTGATGGGGTTGGCCAGGTCGGGGGTGAAGGGGCCGTTCACGTGGGGTTCCAAAGTTGACAGGTCAATTTCGACAACCTGTTGTGTTGAGAAAAGTAGTCATAAGTCATTTATTTCGTAATAAAACACAACATGAACACGTGTTGAAAATTCATTAATATTTATCAATTATTAAATAATAATAATTGTTGTTGTGTGTTTGTGGGTTAAAAACATACAAACGGAATTTTATTTATTGATTATAAACATCATAACATAATCAAGCCTGTAATCCCCGAAGGCTTGGGCAGAGGTGTACCTATTAGTACACCCATGTTTCGCCGGTTATGTTTGAGTCCCATGCAATAGAGGGCGAGTCCATTGCCATCAAATCCAGACTCCGGGCTGCTACTGCGAAATTCCAGATGGAAAAACCCAATGACACTTTGCCCGACCCGGGAATCAGCCTTCAGACCCAGGACCTCATGGTCAGCAGTAGCGCTTGCGACCACTAGACCAACGAGGCAGTTATTGTTTATACTTATTGACAAATGTGTAGATTCAAATTACGTTAACGTTATGTTTCAATAATATGGTAGGTATTCTCGAAGTTACAGAAAAATAAAAGTACTTTCTATAATAAATAATCCACTTGATTACATTATGGAGTATACATATTGAAATCAGAAAATGACTATATTTTTATAATCCACCCACGGAATATCAAAATTATTCTCTATTACATCTTCGATAAGGTCTAATATTCAACTTGAATACATATTTCACGTCAACTAAACAGAAGTTATCTCCAAATGCTATGTCAAAGTAAATTGTGTCTTATTACCTCGTCATAAGGTGCCTTGGCGTCGGGAGTGAGGAGGTTTTGATACTTGTTGGCTAATCCGGCGATGTCTTTGCGGCCAGTCGACTTCAGGTAAGCCTCCATACGCTTGTTGTACGGGAACACCTGTTTACACAAATATTATGTCAATTGTTGTAAGAATTTATAAAAGTTTTCTTATGATGATATGGTTAAAAAGGAGGTGGCTAGTCACCTTCTTTTTGTCAATGACCAATCACCACATGATGCAATGACCCCAAATAAATTGGGATAAGGTCAAGAGAATGATGGCGAGTTTTATGTATATTAAACAAGACAGAATAATGATTTAGGGAATTATCTCCGGCCGGAACAACCAGAGGGACAATTCCCGTAATTTCAAGCACGTTCGCATTCTAATCTTAGTTTCAATCAGTAGATTTTCGGCAAGTTTCTGTTATTGATTGCCGCTGAGATGAGATTGGGACTTGAATTTGAACGTTCTTTTTTTGTACGAGAACTGGCCTCAATGTGGCGCTGTTAGTCCTGGGGTGTTTCTTCGAGTTTACATTTATTTTGCACGTTTTTCTGTAATTTTATATTTTTTTCTAATTTAAAAGTAAGAGTAGTCGGATATAAATCTACATTGGAGGCAGTGAGGATATGTGTCTAGGGCATTGAAGTTTCCGCAGTACAAATTGAGAAAAATAGCATCGAAGAAATCTTGTGGGGATGGTAATGACATTATGTTACTGGTAATGAAATTTGTGTTGCTGGTAATGATTTTATGTTCCTGGGAATGACGATAAAAAAGAAAAGCATTGAACAAATCTTTGTTTTTATTGTAGAACCAAAATATATTAAAGTATTAAATCAACATAGTATTACCTAATCAGCTTTCAGTAACCACCCAAAGTAAAATAGGCAAAAATAACTTTTTTTTTTTACCATCAATAAAATCAACACAAACATTTTGTTAACATCACTATTTATTCATTATTTCAGTCTCTTTTATTCTCTTCTTTCTACGCTAATTTTTAACTTTTCAGTATTTCTTAAAATGTCTTAACTAAACTCTGTATTTTTATATTTGTCTGATTTACTATATCTTTGATTTAATCACTCTACTTCTCTTCATTTTCAAGTTATCTTATTTCGCCGATGCCCGATACACCCTTGATTGTTGTTTTCATGAATCATTCTTGTTTTTATTCTCTTATTTTGTTATTTCGGCGTAGCGACGTCTTTTGCACAGCCTCTGCTGAGCAAGTCGCTCTTCTTTTCCTTGCTTCGTTTTCGCCATAAATCTGTGAATAAAATGACCCACTTTCTAGTTTAATGACTTCAAGGCGAATTATGATAACCGAGTACGTAAAAAATACAGTCGAACATAGAATCAACCAAAATTCTTCTTTTTTGAAGTCGGTTAAAACATAAATTCAACTCATTTGTCATTACTCGCAACAATTCGTCACTTCCCACAACATGAAATATCCCGGCAATGACGTTACTGGTAATGACGATTTCAATTAAAACATGTCTGAACTTGTTTAAAATGTTCATGAGGAATAATATATTCAGTGGAAGTTTGTTAGGTTTAATATTATGTGTAAAACACTGAAATAATGAAATTGCATACATAAATAACTCACCGAGTAATCTTAAATTCCGGTAATGATGTTTTTCTTGACGAAGGCTGCGTAGAACCACTTTTTTCCAATTTTATTCACAAAATACACGCGCACGCCGGACAAGTCTTCAAGGTCGACTAACTACCGAAAGGGGGTGTGGGTGGACGCCGCGCAGGATTACGGGATATATAGCAAAGTGTCACTTTTTAAACTTCTTTTGTCCTGTTGCGTGTAATGACAGAAAACAAATGCCAAACGTTTTTAGACTAAAATAATATATTCCGTTTTTTAAATCGGCACTTATTTATGCATAAAATAAGAACATATATTACTATTATAACACTTATGTACATTAAATTGGTTATTCAGGCACCATTATTAAATTATTTTTGATAAACTAAGAATGTACGTGATTTGAACGTTGTGGGCGATGGCGTTTGCTAAATATTTTATAAAATAGAATCAAAATTAAACTACATATGTTCACAAAGAGGATTTGCCTCTTTTTTAAATTATAATATGAAGCTAAGTTGTGCCTTTTTTCTCAAAAAATTACAGCCTACATTTTTTTATTAGACTTGAACATAGTTTTTCGCTCATTTGAAGAAACACCCCCTGGGACTTATTTATATAAATATGTATGTATAGTGAGTACCAAGACGTAGTAAGAAATCACTTATACACAGGAATTTTACAGGATTTTTAACTCACGAGCCGACGCGCGCTTTCCTTTTGGTAACCAAGTGTACAAACTATAAACCAGCTGTGAATGTGTGCGTAAATACGAGTAGCGTCAGCACATAATACACACACGGACACACACACTTCCGACTTCGCCCGTTGCTCGGACGGTACCTAGAGCTCCTGCGCGTACACACACATTCACAGCGTGTTTGTACACTTGGTCATCATAAGTAAAGCGCGCGTCGCTTCGTGAAATAAAATACTTTATCAGCCCATGAACAACCCTTGGTAAAAGCCTACGAATCTCCCATAATTTAAAATATACATGCATTGACATTATATCACAGGCATGGCCCTGAGATAATTATTTCACGCGACTTTTACATAAGCCCCGTTAATCCGGGTCACCCTATTGAATTGAAAGAAAATACATAATATTTATTACGATCTCTGGTCTAGACATGTGTTTGATATGAGTAATACATTATGAAGATTATTTCACTGATAAGTAAATGCCCCTGAACTCAGATTGTGTCTGTTTTTTGACCTAGAGTGCGTGTAGGAATCAATAGACACCATGTGCCTTATCCCTGCGCAAAGTGCAAGCACTTCTTATGTATTACCATCCTGCATTATCACATATCTGATTTGGAAAAAGTTTCATTTATTTGTAGGGCAATTAGTATACGTCAGTTGTTATTTCATGTCATAGTTACTGTGCTGAGTAACAACTGTAGTTTTAAAACTAGAAATTATAAATACTAATATTATAAATTCGAAAGTAACTCTATCTGTCTGTATGTTACCTTTTCACGCCTAAACCACTGAACGGATTTCGACAAAATTTGGCAAGGAGATAGATGGCATCCTGGGGAAGGATATAGGCTACTTTTTATCGACATACCAAGCGGGCGAAGCCGCGGGCGGAAGCTAGTAATAGATAAACAACAAAGATTGTGGATAAGAATGAAGGTATTTTAATAAGCCTACCAATGTCTATGTTACAATAGAATACTTGTCAGATGATAGCAGTCAGTTCTTTTTGAGCCAATCTGGACGAGCCAGCTAGATCTAAACTGCTGTAAAACAAAAAAAGGCCCTAACTAAAACTTTTATTTAAAAAATAAAATAAAACTAACTGTGCCCCGCGGTTTCACCCGCGTAAGTGTCGATCCCGGGTCGAAAAATAGATTACGACCGATTCTCAGACCCACCGAATATACATATAAAATTTCATAAAAATCGGTTAAGCCGTTTCGGAGGAGTATGGTTACTAACACTGTGACACGCGAATTTTATATATTAGAAGAAGATAGTTAAATATAGGGTCGGAATCCCCACAAAATTCTTAATCTTTCTGTCTGGGCGTTAAAGCTGTATTTCGTTCGTAGCCACATATGTATACATACTGTTAAAGTTAAGACTCGTCAGAAGTAGAAACTTCACTTCAGACAAAACTGTCACTAACTCAAAATCAATTTTGAAGTAGTTACGGGTTTTTACGAATGACGGTAGTAAAGAACTACCTTAGAAATATTTAACTAGCTGATATTTATACTCACACTAGTGGTAGCTCCGATTTCAGCACCCATGTTGCAGATAGTAGCCATTCCAGTGCAGGAGATGGAGTCGACACCAGGTCCGTAGTACTCCACAATGGCGCCGGTACCGCCCTTTACTGTCAGGATGCCTGCGACCTTCAGGATCACATCCTTGGGACTCGTCCAGCCTTTAAGCTGACCTGGGGTATAAAGTTAATTTTAATTGAGGGGAAGAACAAAGTCAAAATGATAATAGAGGTCTGTGATCACGCCTTGTTTCCCCGAAGCGTTGGGCAAAAGTGTACCTATAGTGCACACACATTTCGCCAGTTATGTTTAAGTCCCATGTAATGCGAGCCTATTGCCATCAAATGGGCACAAACCCGGAGCGATCATAAATAAGGAATAAGGTCATTAAAAAAAAACACGAAAAAAAAAATCTTTTGATTATTTCTAATTTGGCGACACTTTGCTGGCAGCTTGCAGATTGGATTCTAATAAAATACAAAACTTGTAATCGTTACGTGAATTGTTATATTTCTAATCATGTGATAACATTTTGTTACTACCTTAGCATTGCATTATAAAATAATCTACCCAACATTTTTTTAATCAACTTTTCCGCCGTCTGTTGCAGAGTAATTTGTCGTCATTACTCCCTTATCATCGATCTTATTATATTGATAGCGTTTATTTTGTCAGATTAGGCAACTAGGATTTTCCAATGGTATCTTATCTTACTACACTCCGATGACAGAATGCGTTCCTGACAACTGTAAGGGTCAGAGGCCCTAGACAAAGTGACATTCTATCAGCGATAACGATGATCCTAAAGGCAAAAATGTATAAGACTGACATAAGCTATCGAAAAGCTTATGTCAATCCTGTTGAAAGTCGTTGTAGAAATACGAAACGCTTTCGAAGCGATTTTCACTTGTCTAAGCCCTCATGTCAGCTCAGACCGCGACGTGACGCTGCGCGCACTTTTTAACAATTATCGAACTTATTTTCTTCACGAAAACGATCATTTCAGTACGAGGATTGAAACTTGTCAAAGTCCGTCAGCAAATCGTTTATTGCAATCAATAATGTACAAATTATAGGCGGTATATAAACAATAATAGAAACAATTATGGACCCTGTTGGGCTCAGCAAATTCGATATTGTATCGGATCATAAAAAGTGCGCGTCGCGTCTCGGTGTGAACTGACCTTTAGCTTAAAACTTTATTAGTTCCGAATCTTGTCCAACTGTCAGGGTTTCAGAAAGGCATTGTCTCGGTGGCTTGAATGTAACATACATACAGTAATCCTCAAAAGAATCACTTAGACAACGAAAATCGCCCTTACTGCTACGAAATAAGGGCGCTGTCATTGTCAACTGCGGCCTACTTTGTCTACAAGCAACTGGATATGATCAGTATACTGCTGATATCGTATGAACGAAAAGATAACTATTATATTTATTTTCTTTAACTTAGGGCGACTTTGACCTAACTTTTATCCCTAGTTTAAGTCTATTCAGCGAATAAATATTATATTTTTGACAGATTTTCTATACAAAAACTGTCAGACGTTAATTTTATTCCCCGAATAAAGATATCTATACTCCATTTGAAATAAGATTAGACGTATAGATAAGCCTTTTTTACATTCCATTCAACCGATTTTGAATTCTATTACGTTGGTGGCATGACAAATGGCAGCCGCAGTAGATAGTTGGTAATGTGTAACTTTTTTTGCTTTTAATGCTATCCTTATGCCTACGGTATAGAAGTCAAAATCGGTTGAACGGACTGTAAAAGGGTTTGTTTTAATTTCTAATCTTATTTCAAATGGGGTATAGCTTTGGTTAAATCAGCCCTTAGTGGACCGACGTTAGCTGCCAAGAATCCGGAACCCAAGTGAGCTCTTCTCTTAACGTGCTAACGAATATTTAATATTGAAGTCCTACTGCTGAGCTGGAGGTCCTGGGTTCGATTCCCAGGTCGGCACATTGTTCCAGCAGCCCGGAGTCTAGATTTGTTCCCGGTTGATAACATGGGACTTAAACATAACTGGCGAAATATGGGTATACTTTAGGTACATCTTTGCCCAAACCTTCGCAGATATAGACGTGATGTTATGTGCTCAATGTTGGAATAAAGATATACCTACATATAACAACCTTCGATTACATAGTCGATGAATGTCATCAATATAGCACGAGCACTTTCTTTCTGACATTATTGCACGTGCCGAATATTATTGCCAAGTTGAGAGCCAAATATAATTTATGGACCTACATATATGTATATGTGCATTGTTATTGCATAGTTGTCTCATTATATTTATACTAGCTGTGCCCCGCGGTTTCACCCGCGTAGATGTCCATCCCGTGGGAATATAGGGATAAAACGTATCCTATTTCCTATTCCAGGTCATGTCTACCCGTGTGCTCATCCTCTCCTCTCTAAAGTAGGGAACGTCGCGGAGGCGCGGCGCCCGGCGTCGAACGGTTCGCGTATTGCATTTTTATATCGTGATATCTTCAAAATTAAATGTCCGATTCGAATGAATTAAAAAGTATTTTAGTGCTACATAAATACCCTTGATGTTAAAACTATTTATTTGAATAAGAATTAATATTATGTCGATTAAACTCCTTCGCAAATAATGCAATAACTACGAAAAAAATTGATTAGCATAAAAAAGATAGTGAGTCAATCTTAAAATATAGACATATGCTGTCGCGGACTTTTTTTAGAACTTTTAAAGAGTTACAATTCCATCATACATGATATTTGCGTAACTTAAACTGTTTACGCAGCGCACGCAACGGAAGCTCTCAAAAAGGAATAATGTTTCCCGTTTTTGCAACATTTTTCATTTATGCTCCTCTCCTATTGGTCGTAGCGTGATGTTATATAGCCTTCCTCGATAAATGGACTATCCAACACAAAAAGAATTTTTCAATTCCAACCAGTAGTTCCTGAGATTAGCGCGTTCAAACAAACAAACTCTTCAGCTTTATAATATTAGTATAGATAGTCCTATACTCCATTAGAAAAATAACGGTTATCACCCTTTCGTTATTTCGATATAGACGAATAATACACTCCGTTATTTCACGATAAATACAAAGCAATGTTATCTATTTATCATATACATTTAAAAATATATTATAAAGTGCAGTAATTTCAACAATATTACACGATAACTGTCGTAATTTTGCCGATATTTTTGAAACAGTATAATAAATGGATTAAAGAAGGAACTATGCTAGAAACTTATCATTATTTATTTTAAAAAAAAACATTTTTTAATTCCCTACTTATTTCTTTCTTTTCTTATACTTGACAATACGTCTGAAATCTGGGTCAGTGTTAGAATTTTTGTAACTACCATTACTATACTGTAACCATCTCACCGTGAAAACTTAGGTGAAGTGAGTGTGGAGTGAGCTTTCACGTTGAGATGTTTACCGAATAGCACAACTATTTTTTAATAGATGTTTCTGACTGCAAAATTCTGACATTGTACCTACCAATAGTATTACAACATAGTTCTCGTTGGCAGGTACCTGTAGCTTCCACAAGTCGTCACATTTTGTTTGTTTTCTTGTGACGTCACGATAATTCGTCAGGCGGGTAATTCCGTATGTACATATTGTTTATGTAACTTTTAATTTGGAATGAAGTCTTCTTATTTTGGAGCCCACAAGGTCATCTTAGGTTTACTTTACTTGTAAAAAGTTCCATTAAGGAGGACCTGCAGTGGTAGACCGCGAAATTCAAATTTTCTTAAGTTTTTTGCATTTTTCAGGTCAAATGTCAGGTTAATTGTATCTTCATCAAAATATGTATAATTCGCAACTATAAAAAATCTAAGGATTATAATATTATTAATGATTCTAAGAAATTTTATAATTACATGGATTCGTAAGAAAATTTTAATTTCGCGGGCTACTACTGCGGATCCGACTTAATACCAGATTATGTCGAAACAAATGTGCTGAAATCTTATTTCATTACTGTTTGAATCACATCTACCAACAGGTACCACATACCTGAAGTTATTGCTACACAAATTATTTAATGGGTAGCAATTCATAAAAGATTTCTGTTAACTATTTCACGTTATTATTGCTTTATCATAAGTGAAGATAAAACAAACAAGGCGTTGTTTGTTTTGTAAATATCTGCACTTCACGAAGCATATTATTTTGTAATATAAAATTTATTGACTAAGAAATAAATATGTGTGTACTTGGGGAAGAGTTAAAGAGAACAGTTCTAAAATATTGATCCTAGCGTACAAGACCCTGCAGCTTTGAGAATCGAATGAACGTCACTCACTGACGCTACTATAAAACGTGGCCACACTAGCCACTATGGGCTCAACTAATCCAAAAAGTATCTTCATTCACTCGAAAATAAGCAGAGCGAGCAAGATACTCCATGGTTATTCTACCTACTGTATCTGTTCTACAGTGGACATACAACAACTAATTACTATATTCAGGCCGCTACCACTTGATGTTGGCCTCATACAAGTACATAAAAGTGTTCTACATATACCTACGTCCAAAAAAAGCAATAATAAATACTTGAGCAATCTAAAATCGACTGATTTACATACGCGTACATTGACGTTGTAGACACGTGCTATGCATTGTACAAATTGTATCAATTGAATGTGAACGCCGCGTCGCAGGTCTAGAACTAGATATTTATGTATACTTTAGATGTATATATGTATGTATACGCGTGTGACATAGTCACGTGAAGTCTGGAGGGTAATCGGACGAGTTCATTATGGTCATAGATTTCATCATTGCATTTCAATACAAAATATAATATTACTAGCTGCGCCCCGCGGTTTCACCCGCGTAAGTCTCGATCCCGTGGGAATATCGGAATAAAAAGTATCCTATGTGTTAATCCAGGTTAAAAAATGTTATCCAAATCCATTCAGTTGTTTTTGCGTGATTGAGTAACAAACATCCAAACACACAAACTTTCACATTTATAATATTAGTAGGATTATTACGTTGAAAGTATTTGCCCGTTGTTTACCTATTACATTATATTTATCTGATTATTAAAAATCGTCAATGGTGCCGATTCCCTTGTACACAAACTAAACTAAATTTAAGTTCAGTGCATCTTTTTCTTTATATTTCATAATGAAAAGGACAGAAGATAAATTTTAGTTTAGTCCTGTCAAATTAATCAGCGCCTGACATAAATTGACGTAATTTTAGTAGGCAAGTTTTTAATCGCGTCTAAACTTGTTTGGAGTAGTGACAGTTTGACAGGACTAAACTAAAATTGATCTTCTGTCCTTTTCTTAATGAAATAGAAAGAAAAAGATGCACTGAACTTAAATTTAGTTTAGTTTGTGAATAAGGGAATCGGCACCATTGTGACTCGTTTCGTTGGATGTAAGACTTCGTCATTGTGACTGTGACTAGTGGATGGAGGACATTATGTACTTCATAGAGTGTTAATTGGTTTGTATTTATAGAGAGGAATATATATTTTATAAGAAACATGTCCATAATATCAAACAAACCTATTTCTACTAGACTACCTACACCAATATATCTTCTAACTCGTTCCTGCCTTTCCTTCGACCTTTTTTCGTATTTCCTATTGTCTAATAACCAAGAACACATTTATCAATTGATCAAAGAAAATATCAAGTGGTGCAATATCAGAATAAATTCGTGGCAATAATAAGTAGGTATATCGGTCTCAATTATATCGCTTCATTGAATTCTTGTGTTTTATAAACAACACTACACGCCCACATTTAAAAATGGAACTGTACAAAAAGTTTCAAAAGAGTTCCGTACAAAAAAAACAATATTTTAAGTATCGCAGTGAAACAAATGACGGGCTGAAATATTAATAAGTACGTCAATCGCGGTCAATGGAAAAAAATATTCTGTATGTTTACTGAAAGGCTTGGCCTCATAGTAAAAGGTGTTCATAGTGATTAGTACATACACCGCACTTGTTCGTTATTTAATTTAAAGTATGCCATAGTGTGACTTTATTTGTTTAAGTACCTATGTTGCTTTTTTTTATCTGGCACCTTGTTTTTATATAAATATTCATGTAATTTGTTATCATTTAATTGCGGTTTTATGTGTTGTATCTGTATGTACTATGTCTTTTGTATGCACTGTATAAATGTTTTTTCTATCTATCTTCAATTACCCCTTTTTAGGAAATTAGTTTCTTCAGATACACCTTGTAGAAATATGCGCACTTCTTTTTACGTGTAACTTGTAAAAAGTGTGTGTTGATTACTTGCTAAATACTAATTACTCATTATTATTATTGAAAACTACAGTACAACATACCAAGACTAACAAAAGACTGCGACATCCGAAATAATTCTCACCAAATTGTTTCACATGAGGATTATCCGACTGCTTGCTAATTTCTGCTTTTGAAATTTTTGACATATCACCTGTAAATGATATGTCTAAAAATGAACATAAATTAACATTATGATGTCAATTTCATTTTCAATTGAACACGTGTGAAGTTGTAACAGAATCGGACTCAAGGCTTTTTGATTTATCTACGCCAAACCAATTTCTAAGCTCTAAATTGTTCGTCAAATTCGATTCTAGAATGCGTCGTTTGAATTTTAGGCAGTGAAGTCCCCTATTATTTGAATCAAAAATCTATAGGTATTTGTACTCAAGTATTAGTCCACCCTAAAATCCAAAAAGGCCGCAAGTTGTAGATGTAGATGAAATTACCGTTACGTTATTCAATAGTCTAAGTTCCAAGCATTGCGGAACCCTAGAAAGTTCTTTCGCCCACTACGTATTGACATCGGCAGGTTGGCGCCTCGCCACACGAATCTTAGCGAGCTATTTCTATCACACTCACACTACATGTGTATAAACACAGATAACATATCTATATGCACTACTTTTTTCAGTGCAACCAAAGTAGTACAAATCTGTAATCTTCAGAAAACATTGGTATATGTTATGTTAAATGTTGGCACTTCGCTTGGCGTATTTGTTCAAGATTCGCATTGTTTGAGCAATACAAATTATTCTCAATACTTGTTACAATAAAGTTCATTTTGTATAGCAATAATATTTATAAGTACAAATACGACACGTGTATACCTACATCGGGAAGACATTCGTATTTTTGGTACCTACCTATATTTTTTAAAAGATAGTGTATTTATGAATGGCGCATCGTTTACGGACACACTGATTATAATATCAGTGCCCACGGAATACTAAGAGATTTATTTTGTTACCTTATAATCTGCTTGAGATTACTCAGTACAAATATTTTAATTGATAAGGTCAATTTAAAATAATAAAATGGTACGATACGGAATTCCGACTGTAAATAATACACATTGGCTATTATTTGCCGCAGATTTTGAGAGACCAAAAAATGCGTTACTTCAAGATAGATCAAATTCAAATAATATATTACTTGAATGTTCAAGTCTTCTAATAAGCATCTCTCCCATCGCTAGTGTTTTTGCTGGGATACGAAATGCTAGAAAAGGCAGCATAGCATATATGTGGAAGTCTCTGTGGGAGACCTTTGTCCAGCGGTGGGACAATATAGTTTACATTTAAAAATGCCATCTGTAGGCCTAAAACGGTCACATTAGCAATTCCTCTAAAGCATTTCATTTCCTGAATTTCCAGCTGTCATTAGCAATTCCTCTAATTTGACACAAAAGCAATTCATATTGTGGACCATTTTACGAGTCTCCATAGAAAACTGTCAAACAGATGAATTATTTCGTAATATGAATCGCACGCAGATAATATTATGGATGTAGAGTTTGTGACATTTTACGATGATTCATAATATTTTCCTATTATTATTCTGCCAAAGTGACTGTTTTAAGCCCCCTGGTGACAGGAAGAGCAATTTTTTTATGTAGAAAAATCTTCTAGGTGTGATCTTGACCAAGATCAAAAGTCACGTTTACCACTACCATATCGGTGTAAACGAAATGTAATAGCACTATGTAAGGCAGACGCCCGTAACTAACATAACAAGCTATTACTCTTCATTACCGACCAGTACGTGTGACGCGCTATTAAGTTTATTTCCAAGGTGATTTGAAAACATAGTCATTTAAATAGTTATAATGTTGGAAAAGGAAAATTGTTTACATAAGGCATTGTTCCATGAGTAGTGCTGCCAAAAATGGTATTTTTTTTTAGGTCACGAAAATCGATAAAATATTTGGCAAGTGCAGTTAGGGTACACATTATTTGCTGGGAGTTTGTTGCGCCACTTCTTCTTCCCAGCTAAAGCACTAGGAAGTGGAGAAGGGGCTTTTTGGAGCACTGTCTTATGTATGTAATTTTGAAGTTCGAAAAGTGCTGATTCTCAGCATAGTTTGAATAAATGACTTTTGATTTTAATTGTCCGCTTTTAAGTTTTAATCAAATATTTTATAGCCTGATGGGGTCACACGGGCTAACACGAATATGAGCGCGTATTCTTTATAGAACTATGATTAGTCTCCTAAATCGACAAACAGGATTTATTTCGCCTGTTCTTGACAAACGCGGAAGTTAGTCCCTAAAGGCCTTTTCTAAGGACCTTGGCTTTTCAGGAGCTTGGCTAAGATTCTATCTAATTTATATTAGTAAAGGTAACTTACCAGTGAGTTTGACACCAATGACCTTAGGGCACTTGAGTTCCCAAGGAATGCTGGCCATTACATCTACGGCATCGGCACCACCAACACCTGAACAATGGACAAATAAGGTGATCAGACTACGAAATTTTGCCCAAAGAATAAGCTGGGATAATGGTAGAAAGTTAAGTAAATCTAGTATGGATAATTATTACATGGTGTATACAGGGTTATTGGTATTGTTGGCAATCCATAAGGGGCCATTGGGTCATATACAAGCAAATGACCCCTTAAGACTCATCCTATACAAATGTCATCAATTTTCATCATTTGGTGTCAGGTCATTTGGTTGCAAATGACCTCTTCCTACATCATCCCCTTAAGGTGAAATAGTTCCAAAGTAGATGTTTTGACGCGATTCGACTTGAAGCAAAATCAATGTTTCTCTCAAAAAAAAACAACGCGTTTGCGTTTTTTTTATGATTACGAAACGTATGAGGCCCGAAACACGATTGACAAAACTTTCCTCGATACAAAAAAACCGCAGTTTCCTTAAAATCTGCTTTTTTAAAGAGAAAAACCTATTCCATTCGATTGTTACCAAAGCAATTATTGTAATAAAGTGTTGTCTACCTGTTCACTATTAAATACTTTAAGGGATTATAGACTTATTTTTTCTATATAAACACAAATAAAATTTTAAAATTAAATATTTGTAAACATAGTGCACTAGAATTGCGCGCGGGCGGGGTCATACCACCCCCCTCAGCTCTCGTCATTCCAATTTCGCCTTAATGGATTGCCGACATATTACCAATAACTCTGTAGGTTAAAACTGTCGGCGTGTCCACGTAAAACCTTTTCTTACGCCTAAGGGTCATGTAGACGGGATGTTTTGCACAAATGTAGATACATTTTGCTATTATGTAAAGGACACAGCACTTGACAGCGGCAAGAAGGCAGACAGACACTTGCAGGAGGTCACACAAGTAGTATTTAAATTATCTTGAAATCTGACAATGGAACATTTCAAGCATCAACATAAGATTCGTTGTCTACATAGAATCAAATAAAGTCTTATCACATAAGAATAGCTTGATTTATACAAGAGATTTATTATTTCGATATATCGATATAAAATATCAAACCACGGCAATGTATCAAATACAATATTCAAATAGCAACACCGATGTCGCCACTGACTGAAACCGCTGAGATTCAGAGCCGTAAAAAGTAGACTTTTTTTAATGTATGTACTTTGATTGATCGGAAAAATAGCAATTCATTCTACATTAGGTACTGTTATTTGATTAGGTATCAGAAATAGTGTTCCTAGTTTGGAATTTATATGAATAAAAACCAATCACAATTAAACTTCATAAGGTACAAATATTTTTTTTGAAAATATCACCGATTTTACAAAAAAAAAAGTCGATCTTATATCGAAATCGACATTTTTTTTTTAAATATCGATGCGGTGTATATCTATACTTTTTGGCAATTCTTCCACCCCTAGAATAATATACTGATTTATTAAAATATTGATTTTTCTTTTATCTTTTCACTTACCAATGCAAAGTCCACCAAGACCGCCTCCATTGGGTGTGTGGGAGTCAGTTCCGATCATAAGAAGTCCGGGGAAGGCGTAGTTCTCGAGGATTATCTGATGGATGATACCGGAGCCTGGCTTCCAGAAACCGACGCCGTACTTAGCTCCCGCGGTCTCCAAGAACTTGTATACTTCTTTGTTGATGTCCTAAGGGGGTGATTGATATATTAGCTTATTTGTTTTGTAATAAGTAATTCTTGGTTGTGATTTAATATTATGTAGTCCGTCTGAGTTAGTATAAATACGTACAGGGTGGCTATTTAGACACCTGCATCCGTTAAGGGGGTGATTCTACCCCCTAAACAATTTTCACTTTGAAACTCGAAATCGATTTATGAAAAACAGACTATTTCAATACACGTTTTTTTTTTACGGAACGGATACGAATTTCGGAACGGAGCGGCTTCGATTGCGTTGACACTAATTCGTTTTCTAAAATAAAATAAAAGTAGTAGCCTAAGTTACTCCTTACAACATCAGTCAGCTAACTGCCAGTGAAATTCCCGTAAAAATCAGTCCAGCCGTTTCGGAGATTAGGCGGAACAAACAGACAGACATATTTTTTCTTTTTTTCTTATTATACTTTCTTAAATCTTGCATTTAGTAAAAAGCTGTTATTTTGACATTACAAACCGACACTTCAATTTTATTTATTTGTATATATAGAATAAGATTATATAGATGTTTTCATTCAGTAAAAAACTATCTTGTAGTGAGTACACACTGTACATGCATGACCTTTTACCTGATAAGATATTCCGAATTTGTAGTATGAATGTTTGCATTCTTTATTTACGTTAGTAAAAACACTTGCTACGGTGCAAGCGTGCCAAATGGAAATAAAGTGCCATACAAAAATTCAATAGTTATATTTCGCTGGAAAACTTGTTCTACTATTGAGAATTCAAGTAAAATATAAGCTATTAAATTAGTACAGTGAGCCTCTATACATCGAAATAAATTTATTTTCGGTTACAAGTTTTTTTTTTTCCATAATATTGTATCAATGAATACTTATTGATATTTTAGACAATTCAATTAATTATTGTCGTTCATGTCGATAATCTTTTAGAACTTTAGAAGCTAATTGTACAGTTTAAACTTCAACATATTATTATGCCTGGTTTATACGATGGCAGTGAAGCCAGTAACTCAGAATTTCGGACCCAGTCAGTGGGTTCATGTAGACGAGATCGGCAGTAAGTAAGTCAGGCGGGGGAAGCTACTTGGCCAGAAAATAAATGGGTAGGTTAGTCAACTGGACCGAATTGAGGGTGCCAACTGTACCAAGTTAGCACTGGACTGGCTTGAAACTAGTGTCTACACGACCCCAGTTTCAAGTCAGTGCTGGACTGACTTACGATACTGTCACATTACTGGACTCGTATAACCCTGCCTTTAGAGTCAGTTGTCAAGGTAAACCCTATCTTGGATCCAATGGACTTGCTAATTAATGATAAATGAAAATGACAATGTTTCAAAAGTATTTATTTTTCTCGTCTTTCCAAAAAGCCTCAATAAGGTAAGTGTGCCAACCTTATGCAAAACATGTTTTTCTTTTAAAGGCCTGTTCAGATATAAGCGATATCGCTGTCGCGCTCGGTAGCGATAATGGTCCTAAGTGACTAACCAGATGGCCGACCAGAGGCCATAGACAAAGTAAGATTCTATCAGCGATAACGATGATGGAAAAGGCAAAAATATACAGGACTGACATAAGCTATCGAAAAGCTTATGTCAATCCTGTTGGAAGTCGTTGTAGAATTACGAAACGCTTTCGAAGCGATTGTCACTTGTCTAGGCCCTCAGAATCGCTGCCGAACGCGACAACGATATTGCTTATATCTGAATAGGCCTGTACTCTTGTATTTATCTGTACATAATTAACTACTGAGTAATTATTCTAAGGGTGAGTTTTAGAAGAAAACTATCTTTGTATTGTCACCTTAGCTATTACCTTATTTTTTTGGCAATATTTTAAAAGTATTGGTCAAAAAACGTGTTGGTAGTAAATATTAAATGAATCCTGAACTGAAGAATAGTAAGCTTGGCCAGGAGAAGTGTAGACCCCTAACATACTAAGTTAGGTATATTAAAATCTATAAAAATTTCTACTTAAACAAATATCAACCTTATGCTGAAGTAAATGAAATTGATTTAAGCATGACTAGTACAATTGTAAAAGTCATAAAAACGTTGAAGTTGTATGGCAAACTGAACTTTATGTGTTGGTGTTAAAGTTAGTTTTCCCATAAATGGTATTTGTTTATGTTTTGGAAATTAAATTGCGAACGTAGAATAGGTATTCCAGCTAACTTATTTTTTTTATATGCACATGTGACATACTATTAGGCATATTTTGTATTCTTTCTTTCTTCTTACCTTAGCTCTCGCCAAATCCTCGGTTCCTCCGGTCTGGGCCTCAATCAAGTGGTCGCAGTGGATCGTGGAGGGCACGGCCACGCGGGGCAGTCCTGACGAGATGAACTGTAACATGGCCATCTGGGCGGTGGCATCCTGCATAGCAACCCTGTCGGGCCGTAGTCGCAAGTAGCTTGTACCACGCTCGAGCTCCTGCAGATGAGATTGAAATGGTCACAATGGCGCCGCAAGGGCCTGGACATTGCCGCCGCCGCAAAATAGCTACGGCGGGTGGACGCTTGACATACGCTGCTTCTTGACACTGAATGGCTGCAGTAAAGCAAAGTACTCATACAAACATAAATCTGCCTAGCTTTTTCAACTACGTTGTGGTTGGTAGTCTAAAAATGCAATTGTATGTGTGCACAGTAAATATGTATATATACATATTTTATTTTATTAGATTTCATACTACAGTGGCAATTTAGAAACCTACTTCTCCGACAACAGGGTGATTCTACCCATGATACTAAATAACTTTCACCATGAAACTCATACCAGATTCGTAAAAAAATCCTATACAACAGTGGACAGACAATTCATGTATGACAAGTTTTTATTTATGACTTGTATAAATAAAATGTGTGTTTCATAGTGAAAGTTGCGTAGTATGGCAGGTACAATCACCCCCTTGACTATCACTAAATCACCACTCAAGCCATCAGGGTTGATAAACAGAGTGGTGATTTAGTTTGAAATTTAATGTCAAAGTGCATTTTAGTGACCCTTAAATTAATCATTTATTTCTAAATATTCATAAATTTGTAAATTCTCAACAACTACATGATATATGTTAAAAATTCTATTGTTTTTTTCTGAAAAACCAGCACATTGTTTTTGATATTGATAATTTCCAGAGCCAATAAGCAAAACATTATGAAAAAATATTGGGAGTATTGTCTTTGATAAGAACTAATAATCCCTTTTATAACATGTTTTGTTTACAAACTTTTTATAATTTAGTGGCATAGTATTTAGTTAAAATTATTGCAGTAGGAGACTTTCCTCAAATTAATAATTTATCATTGAGACATACAGGAAAATGACTTAAATATTATTTTACATGCATGTTGACACTTCCAATGTTGAAGGTATCCTTGTAAAAGGTCACTTTACTGCTAATCTTATGTTCCATTATTTTTTCTAATAATCTAAATTAAGTGTTATATAACAGTTTACCTGTCCTTTAGGGTCGTCCAAGTGAGAGTACAGCACTTTCTCAGACAAGGTCATGTCACGACCTAACCTCTTCTTCACAACTTCCAAATTCTTGGTCAACTTGTCGTACGGCAGTATATTCGGATCGAACTTCGACATCGCCACCTACAACACATCATACAACACTCAGAAACACCAACTTGCAGCCCTAACAACCAGTTTTCATTGTGACTATGATTACATAACAACATCTTATTATCACTGAAAACACTTGAAATAGCACTTTTTGGTGGTTTCTACATACTTGTGCCGCCGCAGCGGTGAGAGGAGACACGCTGAAGCATCTTTGCTGGATTTCCAAGAACGCCGCGCGTGTCCTGGGACCCTTGAAACAAAATTACGACGTCATTAAATTACTTGAAATTTTTCACAAACTATGCCTGAGCTGCTCCAATTACTCTATAAATAACTGAAATCCTGATAAATATAGTAATCGTAACCCCGGTTGACCT
The DNA here is from genome assembly GCA_948473465.1 of Lithophane ornitopus. Lineage (NCBI taxonomy): Eukaryota > Metazoa > Arthropoda > Insecta > Lepidoptera > Noctuidae > Lithophane > Lithophane ornitopus. The sequence continues at coordinate 4,011,218 of OX419622.1, forward strand.
CATATGGCTTATTTTACGTGACCTGACCCATCCATTCATGATGGTTTATCGGGATTTATTAATCGCCCACAATTGCGATAATAGCGTAAACAAACTGTGAATTAATTGTATACACATATAATACAAATCTAATAATAATAGATATTCGTTAAGTAATCCAAACGTGGAATTAATTAAAACTTGCCTGGCCATGCAAAACTCGTATACAGTGAGCCATGGTTACCACCGGACTTAACAGAATCAATCGAGGTTTGAGAATAACTTTACGGTTAAATATGTTACGGCAACATGGAACTTGTAAAATAAATAATTTTAAAAAGGATCGACAAAAGCCACAAATAAATCACACTCAAACACTGCGTCCGCCGGATTGGCAGATTTTTGACTTGTTCTGGTTCTGGAACTGTCTGTTCACTTGTACTTGACGTTTTGTTTTTGTAGTTGCCATACCCAAAATCTTCGATTTTAGTTCGTGGAGATTACTTTCACTTGTTTTGCGGGTTTTAGTTAGGCAATGAAATTTCAAAATTATTGGAAAATAAGCCAACAGTATTATACACAACAGTATTTACATTTTTTGAGTTACATAGCAAAGTGACAAAAAAAACCCTTATAAGTATTCTGTTCACAAACAATGGTTTAGTGAAATTACGAAAAAAAAAATTAGGGTTACCCCCAATAACGACCACATAGAAAGATTATAAAGTGACTTTGGTTTTGTTTAGATATTGGATATTTTTAGGGCTCCGTATCCAAAGGGTAAAACGGGACCCTATTACTAAGACTCCACTGTCTGTCTGTCCGTCTGTCACCAGGCTGTATCTCATGAAGTGTGATAGTTAGACCGTTGAAATTTTCACAGATGATGTATTTCTGTTGCCGCTATAACAACAAATACTAAAAAACAGAATACAATAAATATTTAAGGGGGCTCCCATACAACAAACGTGTTTTTTTGCCGTTTTTATAGATAATGGTACGGAACCCTTCGTGCGCAGGGTTCAAAGTATCCCCATTACCAAATATTATCCAAATCCGTTCAGCCGTTTTCGCGTGAAAGCGTAACAAACAAACAAACTCACTTTTGAATTTATAATACTACTAGCTGCACCCCGCGGTTTCACCCGCATACGTTTCGATCCCGTGGGAATATCGGGATAAAAAGTATCCTATGTCTTATTCCAGGTCATGTTCTACCCCTGTCCCAAATTTCATCCAAATGCGTACAGCCGTTTTAGCGTGAAAGCGTAACAAACAAACAAACTCACTTTCGCATTTATATTTTAGTTAGGATAGTAAGGATAATGGTGCCGATTCCCTTGTTCACAAACTAAACTAAATTTAAGTTCAGTGCATCTTTTTCTTTCTATTTCAATATGAAAAGGACAGCCGATAAATTTTAGTTTACTCCTGTCAAATTAATGACGTAAATTGCGCCTGACGTAAATTGACGTAATTTTAGTAGGCAAGTTTTTAATCGCGTCTAAACTTGTTTGGAGGAGTGACAGTTTGACAGGACTAAACTAAAATTTATCTTCTGTCCTTTTCTTAATGAAATAGAAAGAAAAAGATGCACTGAACTTAAATTTAGTTTAGTTTGTGAACAACAGAATCGGCAACATTATTATTTTATTAAGTTTAAATACTATAATTCATTGTAAAATGTCTGCTTCTTTCTTTATTTTATAAGAACAAACTTATGTAGCAAGCGCAATTTTTTTTTTGAGAATCTCTTTACCTTTTTATTTTTCGTATCGATAATTAAAATCAATACTGCGTATGCGTTCATCCTAACTACGGAACCAGTTCAATATGCGGGGTGTTGTCCGATAAGCATTCGGCCGGTTTCTAAATAATATAACACACATTGTACACTTAGTTCGTAATAAACGTTTTGACTTTGACTTTAGTAAAGTTTTGATTTGTAAATATTTAAGAAACACGGAAGTTTAAATTTTGGGTGGGTATCTCTTTTGACGTTCAATTCTACGGTACAAACATTTACACAACAACAGTATAATATTTACGTCGACTCGTCGAGTGAAACTATCTCAAACTCTGCAATCATAATACAGATCTTTCGGGGTCAGTGGTGAAAGATGAAATAAAACTAAAAACCATACTAAACCACCGACCCCGACTTCCAAAACTAAAGTTATTTTGCACTTTGTAGTGTTTTTTTTTGTCTGTTGCATAAGTTGCATTTTTTTATTGGCAAGATTAATCACTGTCATTGTCATGAATGGCAATGTCATTTGTAAGAAATTCAACAATTCAACATGTCAAAATAGGTATTATGATATTTTGAGCTGAAAAAAAAAAAAAACTTGTAAATTATCCTTGTAAATCTCAACATTTTAGGTATCGAGGGGAATTCAAGTTTTTTTATATGTACAGCAGCAGTTCAGAAGAATAGTTTGTAACAATGACGAATGCTACAATCCAGGTATACACCCACTTTGAATTCTGTGCATTCTTTTCTAAAGTTACGCTTTTTGAGAGCTAAATGCACCTAGTTTTCACTACAAACCGCCCCTAAGACGACCCACTGACCCAAACTTTTATTTATGTAAACAATTTCTCTACAATTTTAATTCAGTAAAAGAGTTTGTTTTGTGTTAAAATACACAGATGTTATTGTTATCTTTTTGTCCCTTTCTTTAGGAAATTGAGGGCATAGATGACTATTGGGGCCCGGCCTTCCGTTCGATATACGAGGGGGAAGGCCACGAAGCGTTTGTTCAGCAGTTGGATGAACGGATAAAGCAACATGACAAGGAAATTGAAAAGCTATGCAACTTTCATTATCAGGTATATAGCTATACATAATATAAATTAAAGTCGCTTTTCGTGTTTGTCTGTATGTCCACGTTGTTCTTCTAAACCATGCAATCGATTTTGATGAGGTCTTATTCTGGAAGGTTTATGTGTTTAATATGTTAATATTAAAACAATAACTTTTACACTATTATGGAATATGGTCAAGCGAATGATGATAGTTTATAGTATTAACTAGTGAACTGCTCCTGCTTGACATGGTTTTTAGTAAGGCTGACTTAATGACAAAAAAATAGATTTCTTATATCTCTGAGTGTAAAAAGTTATTGGCAGGTACTGTATTATCTTTTTAAAATAATAATATGTGAATCATAGATTGATGTATGAGTAAGGTCCAATTGAGTTGTAGATAATTATTATAAATATTGATGATAGGATTGTAACAGAATCTGCAATTGACATAATTTACAAAGTAATGTGTGATATGCAACTGATTACTTTTGTTTTAATTATGCTGTAAACAATACTAAACATGTACAAACATAAATATCCATACTAATAATATTATAAATTTGAAAGTAACTCTGTCTGTCCGTATGTACCTTTTCACTCCTAAACTACTGAATGGATTTCGATAAAATTTGGCAAGGAGATAGATGGTATCCCGGGGAAGGACATAGGCTCCTTTTTATTGACATACCATGTGGGCGAAGCTACGGGTGGAAGCTAGTATAACATTAATTATTTGTTTCCAGGGCTTTATTGACTCAATCCGTGAGTTATTACAAGTGCGGTCACATGCTGAAGAGTTGCATGCCGAGATATCTAATGTGGATGCTAACGTTAAAGATACCACTGACAGTAAGTAACCAAATTGGTTTAATCTACACAAAACTATGTAAAAAGTCACGATGGATGAAGATTTTTTGACCTATTACTGAAATCCTGAGCCCCTGAGCAGTAACTAATACTGCTGTAAAATCTTATGTGTATACTATTGGAGTTAACCAAAATAAAAACAAAGAATCAATAACATTGACAGCAGCAGATTACACTAAAAATATAAACATAACTTTTTAATTTTACAAGGTCTATGTGCCAAAGCTGAGGAGTTGATCAGGGCTCGAAGAGTGGAGCTCAACATTGCGGCTACCATTGAAAAGATGGAGCTATGTCTGCCCTTACTGACTACATACTCCAAGCTGAAGTCACAGGTGGAGGCTAAAAGGTATTTGTATATAATACAGTGTGTTTTAATGGTGTAGGGTCTAATTGGCTTATTTTCCTTTCATCTGAGTAATATGAATTATGTATATCTGTATAGTCGACTTCGTAATTGAATTACCACCCAAAGAAATCAAAATTTACAGTTATTTATACACACTTGGCCGAGAATCAGAGCTTTTTGAACATCAAAATTACATAAGACAGTCCCCCAAAACTCCCGCCCTTCACAACTAAGGTTGAATATCTCTTGCACATCATAAAATGACACAGTCTAAAGCTCAAAACACACAACACACGGGGCGGGAGCGGGTGGGTCGGGCACGTGACGTCAGCGGGTCCGGCGCGGACATATTTAAAATCCTCATAATCCAGAGATCCATCGCCAAACAGAAGATTTTTTTGTAATTATTCACAAAACAAATCTATACTAATATTATAAAGCTGAAGAGTTTGTTTGTTTGTTTGAACGCGCTAATCTCAGAAACTACTGGTTGGAATTGAAAATATATTTTTGTGTTGGATAGTGCATTTATCCAGGAAGGTTATAGGCTATATAAAATCACGCTACGACCAATAGGAGCGGAGCATAAATGAAAAATGTTGCAAAAACGGGAAAAATTATTCCTTTTTGAGAGCTTCCGTTGCGTGCGCTGCGTAAACGGTTTAAGTTACGCAAATATCATGTATGATGGAATTGTTCCTCTTTAAAAGTTCTAAAAAAAAGTCCGCGACAGCATATGTCTATCTTTTAAGATTGACTCACTATAACCTTTATTATGGTAATCAATTTTTTTCGAAGTTAATGCATTATTTGCGAAGGAGTTTTATCGACATAATATTAATTCTTATTCAAATAAATAGTTTTAACATCAAGGGTATTTATGTAGCAGTAAAATACTTTTTAATTCATTCAGATGAAGAAGATATCACGATATAAAAATGCAATACGCGAACCGTTCGACGCCGGCGCCGCGCCGCGACTTTCCCTACTCTAGAGTGGAGAGGATGGACACACGGGTAGACCATGACCTGGAATAGGACAAAGGATACGTTTTATCTCTATATTCCCACGGGATCGATACCTACGCGGGTGAAACCGCGGGGCACAGCTAGTACTATATAATATAATTCAAATTATATTATAATATAATAATAACTCCTTGAATTACAATTTATTATGCCCGCCGTACACCCGCGCCCGACCCGCTCCCGTTCCGCTCCCGTCCCGCTCCGAAATAGAGGTTGGCTCGACTTTTTGGAACTGTTCACCCTCACGCCACCTTGGCTTCAAAGGGAATAAATGTATAATAGTTTATTTGCTCCCTACTCATGAACTAGTAAACAACATCTCTATATGGGACTCGGCAGAGGTGACCAAAACTTTTAAACCATGCATAAAGTAAAAGTATCTTAGTAATCATATGGTAAAGTTAAAAGCTCCGGCCAAACTGAAGTGTGTGGATGTGGGACTAATTTATTTTGTCCATCTTTCATTTCATCTATTCATTTATCTATTTAAATTGAATTCCTATTCATTAGAAGAATCAACACGCTCAGTCGCGTGCCGCGTTCTGTGCGGAATTCTCATAACAGAAATTCTGACTATTGACTCTCAATCTCCAGGAGATTCTTGTTTTATCTTTTTATTAACATACACACACTTTCACGATTCTTTCGTTACTTCACAGGTACTATCCAGCCCTAAAAACTCTAGAACAACTAGAACATGTCCTACTACCTCGTGTTGGTCCATATAAATGGTGTGGACAGATCTCCGCTGACATCCCGCGTCTACGACAAGCGATACAAGATGCGTCTATGGCGGACCTGAGGGACTTCCTCGAGAATATTCGCGAGCTTAGCCCACAGGTTAGTAACATTGCCATTCTCTTGCACAAAATAATAATAATAAATGTTTATTTCTCAAACAACTTAATAGTAGGTTACATAACAACTTGGCAACAATATTATTATAACAAAAAAGAGTTTTGCATCTGTAACCGAACTAGGCAGAGCCTGTATTTCGGTTATCAGCGCCTTTCCCCCCAAGTTATACAAAACAGTAGGTAATCATCATCAAGTCCAAGTACAAGGTATGATCGGTTGTGCTATCCTATAATGAATTAGGTAGGTAAGTATATTTTAAATATTATAATTTTCAATTGTAAAGTAATAATGTATGTGTGATTGAGGTGTAGTATGATGTTTTAGTGTGTGTGTGTGTGTGGGTGAATGTGTGTGGGTGAATGTGCGTGGGTGAATGTGCGTGGGTGAGTGTGCGTGGGTGAATGTGTGTGGGTGAATGTGTATGTGTGAGTGTGTGTGAGTGCTATCTTTATACTGTATATAATATAAATATATATATATTTACTGTGATTTTACCAATAGCTCTTCCGTCTCCTCATAACTAAGTTTCTGTAGGAAACAAAAAGTTTTTAATCTACATTCCTTTAATGTCAAGGGGTATATATTAATTATTTTGTTTATTTTATTATAAAGGAATGGACCCAGAAATCCGATAAATCTTTGACAGAATCTTGTTTTACATGTAGGTGGCATATTATATATGTTATGTTTACGACGTCTCTCAAGTAGTAGTGGGTTAAATGACTGTTTGGTGTGCTGTTGGAGGATAACTTTAAGTATAAATAATTGTCTAACAGTTAAAACATCACACAACCTGTAAAGCTTTATGGTTGGGAAGTCGATCGGATTGAAGGTGCTAACCTTCAGAACAGCTCGCTGGGCTATCTCCACTGCCTTTAGCGTAGTTTTACAGATACCGCCCCAGGACGTGACACAGTATGTAAGAAGCGACTGACAGAAAGCGTAATATATCTGTTTCAATAGTACGGCATCCGCAACATGACGCAAGTTCTTAAATATAAAAATTAGTTTGCGTACTCTAGAGCTGAGAAGTTTTACGTGTTCCTTGAAGTTAAGGTTCCTGTCAATAATAATACCTAAGTACTTGATAGAGTTCACGCGTTCTATTAATGGACAAACACAGTTATTTCCCGAAGGGCAATCGTGCGATTTAATATTTAGTCCACATTGGATTTGGGCTGCTTGCTTTATACTGAAACAGACATATTTGGTTTTATCAATATTTAAGGTTAGGATATTTCTCTGTAGCCAGCTTCTTGTCCTATCAAAACCATCCTGTACTGCCCTGAAAACCTCTTCCCAAGTATCACCGGCAAACACCAAAGCCGTGTCATCGGCAAAAGAGATGATTTTACCCAATTCAAGGTTGAGATTCGTAAGCCCGTTTATGTACACGAGAAATAATGTCGGTCCCAGTATACTACCCTGCGGAACACCATGTGTGACAGGGAAGTAAGCACTCATATATTCACCCACTCGAACACACTGGGTACGTCCAGAGAGGTAACTTGTAAAAAGTTGAAGCTGTGTGGCTGTGATTCCAAGTCTTTCTAGCTTATTGAGTAGCAGGGAAATAGAAATCGTATCAAATGCCTTTGCAAGATCCAGGAAAATGGAGAAACACTTTTTTCCTCTATCCAAATTAGAACTGACAAAGTCAGCAAATTTGTTTACTGCCTGTTCGGTGGATTTGCCTTGTCTAAACCCGTATTGATTTTCTGAAAGCAAGTTATTTTTTTCCAGATATTTAATAAGTCGAGTATTTATAATTTTTTCCAGAATTTTAGATATCGCGGGTAGTATGGATATTGGCCTGTAGTTGTTAATACGATTTCTGTCTCCGCTCTTGTATATTGGGCACACAATGGACCTTTTCAGCAATTCTGGGAACACACCCGACATTAAGCTGTCGTTAAAGATTTTAGTTAGAGGACAAATAAGAATAGACTTAAACTGCTTTACAAATCTACTGCTGATGTTATCACATCCAGGTGCACTATCAGTCTTTAAACCCATGATGAGTTGATCCACTTCCATCTCATTAGTTTCAATTAGGGCAAATGAATTTAGTGTGTTTGTTTGATCAAGATGATTTTGTAAGTGTATGTTTTGTAGATGTGTATTGGACTGTTGAATTTTGTCCGCCAGGGAGCTTCCAACGTTTATGAAGTAACTGTTTGCATCATTAAGCGATTGTTGAGGAGAGGATGATAGAGACAGAATTTCTTTTGGGTGTTGCTTAAAATGGTTTTTAGGGTTCCGTAACCAAAGGGTAAAACGGGACCCTATTACTAAGGCTCGGCTGTCTGTCTGTCCGTCTGTCACCAGGCTGTATATCATGAACCGTGATAGCGAGACAGTTGAAATTTTCACAGATAATGTATTTCTGTTGCTGCTATAACAACAAATACTAAAAAACAGAATAAAATAAATATTTAAGGGGGCTCCCATACAACAAAAGTGATTTTTTTGCCGTTTTTATAGATAATGGTACGGAACCTTGCGTGTGTGAGTCCGACTCGCGCTTGGCCGGTTTTTTAATAATGTGTTACTAGCATTACTGGTTAAATCTGTTCATAATAAATTGTAAGCTTTCATTTTCTGTAGGTGGGAGCAATGGCTTTGAGACAGACACAAGAAATGCTAGGAAGGAGTTTGGCCAGCATTGTCCAAAATAAAAAAGGTATGTGACCAAAAAATCTTTGTTAGGGCCGAGTTACTTGTGGCCGAGAAAGATTACTTACAAGCATTTTCTCGCTCTAGTCAAGGATGTTTGTATGTAAGTGACAGTAATCCATACTAATATTATAAATTCGAAAGTAACTGTCTGCCTGCCTGTCTGTCTGTATGTTACCTTTTCATGCCTCAACCACTTAACGGATTCCGACAAAATTTGGCAAGGAGATAGATGGCATCCTGGGGAAGGACATAGGGTACTTTTTGTTTCAAAAATAATCCTATACGGGGTGATATAGGGGATGAATGTTTGTATAGGAAACCCAGCATTTCTTAAGTATCCCGGTAGTACGTTTCCGTGGCACGATATTCCAAATATCCACGCGGGCGAAGCCGCGGGCAGAAGCAAGCAAGTAAAGGACTAACTTGGTCCTTCCAGATACTTTAATATTTATTTATTTATTATTTTTCTCCCTTACACTTACTTACTACTTACTTACCTAATGCGATAGTGTGGTTTCTTATAATACTGTACTTTTAGGGGCATGAGGAACAGGGTGTAAAGTTCACTCATACTCCATAGAAAAGGGAGGATCCTCCGACCAGACGGGTGTTGTGTCTGGCGGGCAACTGCCCAACGATAGTGTAGAAGTCGCTACACCCCCGTCAGGGGGGTGTGGCTGGCGGGGTCGGGGCTTCGCCCCTTGCCCGCGGAGGCTATGCTGTGGCCCATAACTATGGGCCCCTCCTTATGGGTGCCTAAGCGGCGATGGTAATGAGCGCGTTTAGGTCGCGCTCGTGTGTTTGATTGCAATGTGTTATTCCGTAGGCGCGTCGCGACGCTAATAGTAGCGTCGCTATCTTCACGACATCTCGGCGGTCCGTCCCTACTAGGTGAGACAGTTTATTGCTAAACTGAGGCCCAGCAGGAGATTAACCAGCATCGGAAGATGTCGACTCGGCGCGCCCACGGGGCGGGGTGTAGTCCCCCCCCTCCCTGCTCACAGAGCTAGCCGTTTACAGTTCGGGGGAAGGGCTGTCGTGTGTGTGTAGGCGGTTTGTATTGTTTTGTAACACCGCCTAGTGTCTGTGCGAGACGTAGGCACGCCCGCGCCGCGTCATCGCACTCGTTGTGAGATGCATATGTGGAGTGGTGGCTGTCTGTTTTAGTTGCGCAACATGCCTATATTAACTTAGTACACGTTACACAACAGTGTGTGTGTACACTGTGGAGTCGTATTTTGATCGAGTGAGTCACGTGTAACCTGAGTGTGACTCACTCGAGGATTCAGTTTTAGGTGGCGTCTACGTCCGCTATCAGGTCGCGGGGCAGGGGTCGTCTCGCGTCAGGGGGGCGCGTATGCCAGGGCGCAATCTGTTTGACGTGGGGCCAATCAGATGCGTCGGCACGCGCGAACATCCTTTCCGCGAGACGCCGCACGAACTCATCCAGGCTCTCGATCTCGAGATCCCGTGAGATGACGTCATTCCTCACGTAGCGAGGGGCGTCTACTATTGCGCGCAGAGCAAGACTTTGTTGCGCGCGGAGGAGCTTTTTGTTTGTCTCGCTAGCGAGGGCGAACCAAGCGGGGGCGGCGTATGTCAGGATGGGGCGTACATACGTTTTGTACACGCCCAGCTTGACGCGCGTCGGGATTCGAGATCTGAGCACCGGGCCGAGTAGGTTGCGGGCGACCCTACCTTTTGCAGCGACCGAGCGGACGTGTGGGCCCATGGTGAGCCGGCGGTCTATCTTAACACCCAGGTATGTGACCTGGGGCGACCAACCGACATCGGCTCCCTGTAGTGTCAGAGATGGTGGGAGGCGCGCGTGTCCTATGACAATCGCCTGCGTCTTACCCACATTCACCGATAGCCGCCACTTAGACAGCCACTCGGGAAGCAAGTCGAGTGCGCGCTGCATCTTGACCGCCGCGTGCTTCGCATTGAGCGAGGTGGTAATATACGCGGCGTCATCTGCGTACAGCGCGAGCGTCGCGTCTGAAGTGGTGGGGATATCGTCGGTGTAGCGTGAGTAACACGCCGGCGATATACAGCTGCCCTGTGGTACGCCTGCCAGTACCGGTCGGGCGCTAGACATCGCGCCGTCGACCACCACCCTGACTGTCCTCCCTGTGAGGAAAGTGGAGATCACCTTTACAACGCGACGGGGCGCGTCGGAGGTGGCCAGTTTGTAAATTAGGCCCTCATGCCATACGCGGTCGAAGGCCTTCTCCATGTCGAGGAATACTGCTATGGGATGTTCCTTCTTGTTTAAAGAGGCTGCAAGAAGGTGCAGTACCCTCGACAATTGTAGCGTCGTGCTATGTTCCGCCCTGAAACCGAATTGTTCGGGGCGAGGCCCAATGTGCGGTAATAAGTGTCGCAGCAGGAGTGCCTCGAACACCTTGGAGACCGTCGGCAATAGTGTTATAGGCCGATAGCTCTCCGGCTTCAATATGTTCTTCCCAGCCTTGGGCAGCATAATAACGCGCCCTTCCTTCCACGAAGCAGGAAAGGTCCCCGTGCGCAGTATCGCCGTGTACAGGCGCGCCAGCGCCGCTACCATGCGGAAGAACTGCCCAACGATTGATGTCGAGTTCTTGTATATATGTCCACTGCACGGCAAACTTTAATTGCGCGATGCAGTATTTATGTGACGTCTGTCTGACGTCAGGTCTTTGATGCGTAGTTCGCATGTGGCGATGTAGATACCGCCACATACTTTTAAAAATATTAAAAAAATATTATTGTAATGGTCTTATTGTTGCTTGTCTTTGTCTAGATATGGCGATGCTTGGAATACCAACGAACATTACCGCTGGACCTCAATGTCCACATGAACTGGTGGACTTCAGTCCCTTACACAGATGTCTGCACATCCACAGTGTGCTGGGTGCTAAGAATGACTTCATACAGTATTATAGGTAATTTATAAAGGAGTTTTTATATTTCAGCTGGAGTTCAACTTCTCTTGTAAATTAGGACCAGTTTGTTGGCCCATAATGGTAATATCTCGGCCTAATTTTGATGGGTCAATGACATTGTACCCTGTTTTTAACTAGTGTGAATATTTTTGTACTGTAATTTGCTATTGTTCAAACGTTATTATACCAAGTATGGTCTAATATTCTGGAAATCTTTTGTGAGGCAAAGTGCTAAATTATTGTGATCACGAGTGTCGCATTCTGCAAATAAAATTATAACGCGTATTCGTTCGAAGTTATTTTTTTTTCCTTTTTTCGGTTAGTCCGTCCATCATTAAAAGTACGTTGGAGTTTCTTTCCTACTAAAATTATGGAAAAAAAGAATTTTGCGATTTCAGACGTTTCTAGTACTCAAACTTTAGTTGGACCAATAGAGTTTTTTGTCTTTATAACAAACAGGATTGATTTTCATAAAAAAAAACGTTTTGTGAAAACTGCCCATTTTCTTGCTGACTAATTATTTTTCAAAATCTGTGAATGCAGATCAAAATGTCTCAAAAAGTTAAGGGCAGTTTCCTAAGTCCGTTTTCCTGTAGCTACAACGGTTAAAGTTGCTCCAATTCAAAAATCTATATACATGTAAATGTATAATTATATACAGATATTGCTCATTCAATAGGATAGGATAGTATGTATTAGGGAACGCACGCCAGTAGTAACACATGAATTATGGAAACTGCTCTCACTGTGCAATGAAATTAAGGCGCTGTTAAAGTAGTACCCAACTGATAAGGCTGAATGTACCTGCGCAGAAGATGAATTTTCAAAGCGCGGGAATCGGCACGCTCCACGCACCGCGCTTCTTTTTTCCTGTACCGCTATTGGTCGGCAGCTGCCGCCTTGTTAGCGCGCACCGCGTGGCATGTTAATCAGCCGCCATACTTGCGAGTGAGACGGGAACTAACAGCTGCAGTGTATTATGAACCTTATAGTAGTGATCTAAGGTTGATTTTAAGTTTTAAGTTCTTTCGTTAATCTTCGGGGCCATACTTTCTTTTTTTTACAAACGATGATTCACGACGCGCCTTATCAGTTGGGTACCATTGTACAAGGTACTTAACTTTCTCATCTCCTTTTCTTCCAGATCACAACGCAAGCAACAAGCCCGCCTCGTCCTAATCCCCGCCTCAACGAACCTACACGACTCGATAGTAGGAGTCAAGAACTACTTAAACGCCGTGCTAGGCTTCTTCATACTTGAGGAACATCTACTAAGCGCAGACGCAGGTAAGGAGACGGTTACACAGGAACTGTAATGTATGATATTATACAGTAAAATGTTGGGAACACACATGTTAACATTCCACTGTTCATATGGTTAAAAAATGCTGTATAAAACTGCCTGTATGTTCTCAACATTATGTCGTGCAACGCCATGTGACATTGAGTATACCATTCATGAGAGAACAAGTCACCAGCAATAAAAAAAAATCATTTGTGTTATTTTTAACCGACTTCTTCAAAAAGGAGGAGGTTCTCAATTCGTCTGTATGTTTTTTTTTTTTTGTATGTTTGTTACGCGATTACTCCGCCAATTATGAATCGATTTTGATGATTCTTTTTTTGTTTGGTAGGTCATGCTTCCGAGGTGGTCCCATATAAATTTTATTAACTTTGCTTGCGTCATTTTTGAGTTAGCTTCAATATTACGTATTTTTCCCGCTTAGTTTATCTAGACGATATCCTGTTTGACTCCTTCACTGTTATTTACATCAGCTAGTGGTTTTACATAGCAGGTAGTCGTATTCGGATTTGTGTGGGGTAGGTACCACAACTAAAAAGGGAAAAATAAAAACTTTTTACAAAAAAAAACACCGACGAACAACCGAGTTGTTTTTTTTTGTAAAAAGTTTTTATAGTGGTATTTTAGCTGACCGACTTTGGGTACTGGGCTTTTGGATAATTTTTTTACTATTATTTAATTTCAGCGGGGCAATTCTCTTATTTTTAAGAACGTTCAAATTCGTATCTCATTCGCAATCTGTCAAAAAAACCATCAATTTACCAACATTTTTGACAGGTTTGACAGATTGCGACTTGAATGTGAACATTTTATGTGTAAGAGAATTGGCCCTCAGTTCTTTTTTTAAATTGTTGATCTCGTGGAATATACAGTTTTTCTTCCTTTCTTCCAGGTCTGGTCTCAAAAGATTGGTTGTTAGACATGTGGGGAATGTCAGTGACGAAAGTCGCCTCCACGTTAAGGACTAATACATCATTGATAACGGACCCGACGTTGATGTTGAGTATTAAACACCAGATCGTGCTGTTTATTAATACGCTGAAGTGAGTATTGTGTATAAATCTCTTCGTCATCATGTCATGAAGTCTGAAATCGAAAAATAAAAAACAGCTGTTCCTAACCGAGGTACAATAACAACATGATTAAAAAGTATGAAATAGCTGTTTAAAAAAATAATAAAAATTTCAATATATCTTAGACTAGCTGATGCCAATAGAAATATTGACAAATCATATACTAAAATTGGTGAAAATAGCATGAAAATCGGTGCAGTAGTTGTTGAGTTTATCGCGAACAGACAGACAGATGGCGGAGGACTTTGTTTTATAATACGTAGTGATTTGGAAAAGCTTTTCAAATTCATGAATTCACCACTTAAATTACAAATATTTGTGCCAACATTTATCACATTTTAAATTAACTCGCGTTTCGCAGATGTTACGGCCTTCCAACGGATCCGATACCGTTGCTATTACAAGAGATGGCGGAGCATTATACTGAGGTGTTGATGCAAAGATGGGTCGGCGTGTTCAGAGATATACTCGATAATGCCTCCTTCGTACCAATAGAGGTAACTACTATCTTGCTTATAACTAGTAGTTCTGCGAACAGTAGACCTCGGGAGTACAATTTTTTTTGCTACGATTAACCTTTAGCTAGTCGCGCCAAAATAATCACACTGTTAGTCTCGTGGGGTCTGTGCGGATTCCAGAGTTTATTCGTGAATCAAGGTATCAAGGTAGGTAGTGCCTACCCTTTAGTCCTTCAATGTAGTTACGGGTCCGTTTGAAAGTAGTTCGAAACTTTGGAATGACCCTACACCCGATGAATTAGGACTTGACAAAACATCGAGATTTCTTAACATTAATAGTAACGTATTATAAACATAATCCTTCTGGAATGAATTCTCGAAACGATATGGTGAAAACTTCATCAACATCTATTGCGTGGTTTAGAAGAACAATCTTTGTCCTATTCCAGGTCATGGTCTACCCATATGCTAAATTTCATCTAAATCCAGCCGTTTTAGCGTGAAAGCGTAACAAACTCACTTTCGCATTTATAATATTAGTAAGGATTTTGAATTTACTGCCAAAAATCTTTAAATATCTCAATGATATTGTGAAAAAGTTATTTTAGCCATAAAATGACGTTATTTTGTCTTCAGGTTGAGAACCAAGACCAATATGATGGTGTTATGGATACGTTCCCATACGAAGGAGATGAACTGGAGTCGGAACCCTTCCCAAGGAAGTAAGTGGTGTCTTGAAAACAATCTTTAAAAACAATAACTTTAATGTATTTTAAACATCATTCTGCCCTTGTCATCTCAAACGATTGACAGAAATATAACGATATTTTAAATTGGTTTAGCGCTAACCGCACTAAGTGACGTAATGGTGCAAGTGGGCCTTAAACAAAGATCAATACCCCACAGGTTCCCATTCTCCACCACAGTCCCAGCTGTGTACGTGCAAGTAAAGGAGTTCATATTCGCGTGGCTCAAGTACTCGGCGGGGCTCGGGCTGGGCGCCGGGCGCCGGGCCGCGGCGGCGCGCCTGTCGGCCTCGCTGCTGCTCAGCCGCTCCTTCACGGGCTGTTTGTCTGCGCTGTTTAGGAGACCGCTGCCGCTGATGCAGTTGGTGCAGGTAACTATCAACATAAACCATTGAGTTCAAAAACAGAAGTCATTATGTTAGAATAACTTTGTGCTGACGAGTTATATAACCATGCAATGCACTTGTGAATTCGGTGCTATTTCTATTATTCAAAGCTATCCATAGCTTGGATATAAAACAAAATATTAACAGTATGTAACAACGTGTGTAACAACTCAAGCTAAAGGAAACACGAAAACTGTCTTCAATCTGGCTGGAACGTGTCGTTAGATACTTCGGTTCGGCCACATTGTCCGCAGAGGGCCCAACAACATGGAACGTCTAATGGTAACATAAAAGAAACGGTAGAGGGCCGAAAAAGACCTAGAGGCCGAATTATATGAGCTCAGTGGCTACGTTGATTGCGGCATCAGTGGCATTCTTTAGGTCATCCGAGCATCCAAACATCCCCGGTCCGGGGATGTTGCGGATGCAGATTATTTTTACAAAAATTTCACTTTGCGCCGTGCCATTTGGAAAAAATATCGAGTGGCATTGTAAATTCTCTTTTTAAATAATCTATCAGCTGCAGAAATTTGGCTTAACACATATTCACATTTTCACAAAAACTGAAATGTTCAATAAGCGCAACTAAACACGTTATGACTAATTTACGAGAAGCAATGTTGTCACCCAACGAAATCTACGCTCCTATTGGTCAATGAGCATGTGCGTAGGGCACGCGCCAGTCGCTTATTTGCTTTCTTGTCGCGACCCGAGCCACATCCGCATCCGCATGAACATCCGCATTCATTACTGCGGATGCAGATGTCTAAATCGATGCGAAAGCTCTGCAGTTGCGGATGCGCATACGGATATCCGCAACATCCCTGCTTCGGACACTCCAGAAAGTGGGGCATGATCTGATCCGAAGCACCGCAGTGGCACTGGGTGTTGGATGAGTCAATGAGAGGATCATTGACTCATCCAATATACAGTGAGCGTTGTGTGTTCCGTCAAAACTGGAAGGAGGACGCGCGGGCTCGCGATATATGGAAGGAGTGGAGGGAGGCCTTTGCCCAGGAGTGGGACAGAGTAGGATAGGAAAAAAAAAAAAGAAATGTCGACTTATTTACCTGTTTCTCATTTCGTTTCAGATCATCGTAGACACGCAGTATTTAGAAGGTGCAACGTTATGTCTGTACGAGTTTATTAGTAACATCACTGGCTCGGAGCTAGTTACCACACAGGTAATATAAAACAAAATCGGTTACTATAACCATAAATAATCATGTATATTCTTTGACTTGTTTATTTTTTTAAATAATAAATGAAAAAAAAAAAATATAAGTCTATACTGTTGATGGATGGAGCGGGAGAGGAAGGCCAAAGAAAATATGGATGGATTGTGTGAGGAATGATATGAAAGAGAAGGGAGTAAATGATGAATGAGCGTGACGGTTGACAGGGGAGAGTGGAAAAAGAAAACGTGTTGCGCCGACCCCAAGTAACATGGGATAAGGGCAGGAAGACGATGATGGCAAATAAATAAAATTGAAGTGTCTGTTTGTAATGCCAAAATAACAGCTTTTTACTAAATGCATGAAAGCATATACGGTACTTATGTATAACAAAAAAAAATATTAACAAATTTGTGTCCGTCTGCCTGTTTGTTCCGCCTAATCTCCGAATCGGCTTGACTGATTTTGACGGAACTTTCACAGACAGATAGCAGATGTTATAAGGAGTAACTTAGAACTGTATGTATTTTAGAAAAAGAATAAGAGTATACGCGATCGAAGTCGCGGGCAGCAGCTAGTGAAAATTAAATGACGAGACGATCCCAATGTTAGATTCTATGTATTCCAGTGTATAATTTTGTGTTAAATACACGGCTTTGTTTTATATCAAGCTTGTCAAAAACAACTTATTTATTATTAATTTATCCAAATATAACCCTTAAAACTATAAACTTAACGCCGTTATTACTTTGTATCAGACAGCAGGCAGCATGTTCCAAGCGGCACGTGATGATGCTGAGCAGCAGATCTGCGACAAACTGGAGAAGAAAGTGGACGAGTTTCTTGACCTTGAGAACTATGACTGGCTACTAGGTGAGTGAAAAATATTAAAAGTTTTGTAGTAAAATAGTTTTTAGTAGAATTTACTAAATAAAATCAATCTGTTTAGCCTTTTTCAAAGGGTGACAGCAGTTACTAACGGGGAAAGGGGAAAGGAGGATACTGTTCTTGACATTTTTTAACCTTTCAACCCCCAATGTATGACAACAGAACATTGCTTCGTTAGATTATGTGTTCCAATAGGTACAGTCACGGACTTTAATTGATCAGCCACCTGGCACTGTTCGTATTTTAGCCGTGTAATGCAAATCGGGTTTATTCGGTTCCCGACACGGAAAGTCATAATATCTTCGTATTAGTAGAAGAAAATTATATTTAATAACTTTACCGGTTGGCTAACCTGAGAGCCAGAACTACAAACTTGACAGCAGAGTGACTACCCAAAGTCAACCAATTGCAGGTCTAGCAACAGTAACCTAGCAACGATTGTTTAACCGTAGCGATAGTAACGTTAGCGTACGGAGAAATTTACGTTTTGCTTACCAATGGTAGCATTTTTTATCGCCAAACTGGACATATATATAGATTCGTAAACTAATTTTAGCTATGATAGGTACTTCCATATGGAAGAGTCTACTATGCAAAGCTAGAAGGTCTTTGCTTCATTATTGGTAAAGATAAAAGAGTCAATTTTAACCAATAACGGTCCGTAAATTGTTGGAATCGGCCATTAATGAGCTCTGATTCAAAGGAGGTCAGTATCAAATAGATTGGATAAACTTAATGCAACATTTTTTTCTTTTAATTATAATTGAGAACTTATTAGTCAACCTCTATGGATAAGACTATTTCCGATTATAAGTAATTTATTTGTCATCTTGTTTACGAACGTGCGGTTTGAGATCGTGTTTAATCGTGTAATCACGTGAATGTATGAAACTGTAAAATTGAAAAGTTTGAAGGTGGCTCATCAATTACATGAGGCATAAACGAGATGAAGCCAATGTATTATTTTGTCTGTTTTAGTCGAGCCAACCGGTCAGGCATCATCGTTCGTCACAGACATGCTCAGCTACCTGTCAGGAGTACTGACGTCACTGGAACAACTGCCGGAAAGAGCAAGGTGAGTTCGCAATACTTGACTGTATTTTTACTTTACTTCAAACTTTGGAAATCTTTATAGCAGCTTTGGAGTAACATTTATAGTTCTATTTTCTTCGTAGTAGCATTCGTTTGGACGTATACGAAAACTGCCTCGTTGGTCTAGTGGTCGCAAACTCTACTCTTGGGCCTGAGGTTCTGGGTTTGATTCCACGGTACGACAAAGTGTTATTGGGTTTTTCCATCTGGAATTTCTAGGTAGCTGGAGTCTGGATTTGTGCCCGGTTGATGTCAATAGGCTCGCCCCCTATTACATGGGACTCGAACATAACTGGCGAAATGTGGGTGTACTATAGGTACACCTTTGCTTAACGCTTCGGCGAATACAGGCGTGTTGTTATGTTTATGTATATTAAATAATTAGGGGAATGTTTTTTTGAACTGGATATTCATACAATAAGCTTTTTAAAGTCTCATTTTAATTCCATCAGAGTGGCAGCAGTGCGCGCCGCCACCAACCGCATAGCGAGCCGCCTGCGCGCGCTCCTGCTGGACCGCGCCGTCAGGCAGATCTCGTCTGGAGCCCTGGACCAGCTCAACCTGGACGTCATACAGTGTGAGCAGTTCGCGGCAGGCGAGCCGGTGCCCGGGCTCAAGGAGGGCGAGCTTCTCGAACACTTTGCTAGTCTGAGGTAAGGCCCAGGGTACTGTTAGAATCCTAACTATATATATATCCATACTTATCCATACTAATTATAAATTCGAAAGTAACTCTGTCTGTCTGTCTTTCTGTCCGTCTGTCTGTTACCTTTTCACGCCTAAACCACTGAACGGATTTCAATAAAATTTGGCAAGGAGATAGATGGCATCCCGGGGAAAGGCTACTTTTTATCGACACACCATGCGGGCGAAGCTGCGGGTGGAAGCTAGTAATATTATAAATGCGAAAGTGTGTTTGTTTGTTACGCTTTCACGCTGAAACGGCTGAACGGATTTAGATGAAATTGGCACATGGGTAGACCATGACCTGGAATAGGACATATGATACTTTTTATCCCGATATTCCCACGGGATAAAGACTTACGCGGGTGAAACCGCGGGGCGCAGCTAGTACCTCATAAATGTTTGAGATATAAGGTACTCTTTGTCGTTCTCCAGGTCCCAGGCTATCTCTTTGTAGTATTTCATTATGATTGGTTCAGTCGTTGAGACCTGATGAGATAAGAAAAAAGCAGACAGCCAACTTACTTATGCGGGCCATAGACGTTCAACTAATTTGATCAAACAGACTGGTTCAAACAGTTTCATCAAATTGGCATGAATGTGTGTGAAAATTTGATCATAATGAGTTAAATGGCATGAAGAAATATGAATTTTCGTATTTCTATTTGATCAAACTGTTTGAACCCGCCTGATTGATCAAATTATTTGATCGTCTATGGCCTGCATTACGCATTTATTTATATTAATTCTAGATTTCTAGATGTTGCCCGCAACTTCGTTTCTGTTTATTTCATATTTTTTTATATATACAGGATGAAAAGTAACCTGTATCGTACACTGGGTTCCAGATTACCTCTTTTTCAAATTTCATTACGATCGGTTCACTGGTTTAGGCGTGAAAAGGTTCTGCCATGGTTCTGCGGGAAATTCCGAAAGGGATACCGGGACCTTGGCAACAGGCAACTGAAGGAACACGGGTGGGTTTTAGTCAGTAAAAGTCTGACACGTCCTTCCGCTCCGCCCAGAGCGGGAGAAGTCATTTGATGATTTAATAAACCCATAAAAAAAGGCGTGAAATGGTTACAAAGGGACATAAATAGAGTTATTTTCGCCCTTGTAATATTTGGGTGACGGACTTGTAATATACGTGTGATGACCTCATTTGAAAACTCTTTTCCAGACAACTCCTCGACCTCATCACAGGTTGGGACTGGTCATCTTACCTCCACGACGTCGGTATAGAAGGAGGTAAGTATTCACTAGTCACGCCTCGTGACGCCGCCACGCTTCTAGAGAAACTAAAGGAAGCAGAACAGAAGTCTTCTGTCTTCTCCGTACTTAAGAAGAATGAGAGAGACAGAAGGAAGTTGCTGGACACCGTCTTGAAGCAGCTGAAACAGTTGCAGAATCAGGATGGGTCGTGAGGAAATGTGTCGAAGTGTTATAAGTAAGGAATCTGTATATTTTTCATGGTAATTTTCATTTACTGAAATTGTCAGATGCATTAGTTAGGGTGTGCTAAATTAACTTATTTTGTTATGCACTTTGCTTTTGTATTTCGGAATAGTTTCGGCAACTGAATGTGCATTGAATGTTTTAATGCAAATACTCAGTAGCAGTACCTAATGTTATGAAGTATCATCTGCTAAGCTAGAGGACCATCGATGGTCTTTGCTGAGCCTTAAAAAAATAAGTCAGAGCCGAGACGTTGTGACTCGAGTATGCAAGGAATTTGTTTAGGGTCTGATTCCCGTACTCTGATATTCATCAGCATATTATTGGTTTTACTTTTGAAAACCTCATTTTGTAATGTTAGATCGTATGTAATCAATTTTATGTTTAGGGATTTTTATTTGCCGTATAATCTATAGTGGCTCGAAAACTTTTAAAAAGTTCTCGAAACGTAGTGTATTTGAGAGCCATTTTAAAACATGGTATTCGTGTTTTCTCATATTTTTTAAATATTGTTTGTTTGGCCAGTGATTAATAGGAAATCAGTATAATTATTTAATTTAAATAATAATAATTGTACCTATAACACAGATAAATACAGATGGTTCACTCCGCAAAATCATTTAAATAAAAACCGACTCTTTCTACAGCACAATAAAGTGCAATACAGGTCGCACAGCGCTAATGACCTACAGTTATATTTACCTAGAAGTTGCCTCTCTATCGCGTAACTCATATATCTTCTGACTACGTTACGCTCGCTGAATTGGCCCGACAAGACGAGTCCGCCGCGTACTTGTAGCTTCATAACGAAAATGCGGAGTGTGCCTTCTGTACTATTCTGTGCCTATAGTTAAAAACGACTTAATTAGGATTGTACAATAATATGCCTTATCAGTGTAGTGATAGAAGCATTTATATAGAAGTTTCAAGTTAATTAAGTGCTAAATATAGCAAAAGACATTGTTTATTAATTTTAATAAGTAAAACATTATTTATTGTAATATGATCGTATTATTCAATCCACTGAAGCGAGCTCCCTGCACAGTTTACCTACCTATAACAAGTCTAGTTCATAAAATTTCTAGGCTAAAGAAACCGGTAATATACTAGGTCATGTGCTATCAAAATGATAAAAACATGAACTCGGTAACAACTAAAGATATTCTGACTTCGAGACCTTGTATAAACTGCTTTAGATATGTTTCTAAGACCTGAAAAAGGTTTAAAAAAAGAACAACGCACTGATCTTTGATTTCGGTCTGCCCCCATGCTATCAAGCAGCCGTGATCATACACGTAAAGATCACAGTATCAGCTATCTAATTGTGCAACTTATTTTCGTAACCGATTAAAGCTTGATTCACACATATCATAGAACTGTAAAACTGACTGACTGACTGAACTGACTGTGAACTGTCATCGTCATTTATATCTGTATTTTTTATGGTGTACATAATAAAGAGTATTCTATCTTCTATTTATCTATCTGTGTCGGAACGGTGGCTTCACTGATATGTGTGAATCGACCTTTAGACTAATTTGTTTCATTTTGACAGTTCAACAACATTCATTGCGTTATTTACGTTGTTAAGCAGATTTTTTTTCGAACTTTTTAAGCAATGGATTATACATTTGTTTCAAACCGATTCCGATTCTGATTGATCGTGTTTTACGCAATTAGGGTGCTGGATCAACAAGTACCCTTAAATTTAAAAAAGTCAAAAACTCCCGACCAAAACAAAGCATCTAACAAGTGTTTTTTTTACAGCTAAGAACACTCGATCAATTTCAAACAAAACCAAAAAAATCAAAATCGGTTCAGCCGTTTGGCAGCTACGATGTCGCAGACAGACACACAGATACACACGTTAAACTTATACCACCCCTCTTTTTCCGTCGGGTGTTAAAAAGATCACTCAATTAAAACTGCAGCAACCAGTCTATTAAAAAGTTAAACCTACTCCTTCATTGCAAAAACTTCCAGTTCGTCCAGTCTAAAAAACAACAATAGTCACTGATACGATCAGCGAATTAATAAAACAAATGAGCAGCTTACTAAATAAAATTATAAAGAAGTGTACACACGACCCAGTCTGGCGCCTAGTACAGTCTTTTTTGGCAAGTCTTACAACTGGCGTCATTTGAATGAAAAGTTGCCAAGAAATTAGTTGGACGTCCTGCAACACTTTTCTGACCAAACGAGCGTTGGTAATAAGCAGCTAGATTCATCATCATTATCATCATGAGCCTAGCAGTATAATGCAGGGCGTAGGCCGGTAGGGAGGGGTTTCATGAAATTTCACGCCACCAGTTAGCGCCACTTTGACAAGAGGTCTTCCATTTCGCAATTATATATTATGATGACGTTCATTATTCGTTTCGTTCATTATTCAATCACGACTAAAGAAAATATAGGCACTTTGACACTTGACAGGTGCCCGGACCTGACGACTTAGTGCTGCCACCTGGTGAACGTAATTTCAGAAAACCCTCATCGGCACCTGAATAAAAGCTCAACTTAATTATTCTTGATGGCGCTACGTTACTTCGTCTATAGGCTTCTTTATAATTTGAGCATTACACAACGATATCATGTCGATCTAGATCGGCGTCGATCGTATCGTGCGCTTATCTGCGTCCGCGCAGTGGCAAGGTCGGCGTTTGACCTTCCCGTCGGGTCACATACGGTACCCGTAGCCGTAGGTACCTACATACCTGAGGTATTAGCAATACTTTTTATCTGTAGAAATATTGGTTAATTGTCTTTAAAGTTTAGTGTTAAGGCTGTGTTCAATTTTTTTTAAAGCGTCAATGAAGTTTGCTTCTGATTTTTGAGAACTGGTTGACCAGCCCAATTTTTACATTTACCAGGATCATCTACCTTTTTGGTTAAATTAAATACTCCCGAAAACAAGCTGGAAATAGGCAATCCAAGCAAATGTCTACAGGACAGGATTATTTAAGTGATTTGTCATCATGTGAATAAAAACCTAGCTATCACGAGAATGGGTTGATCAAAGTGTCTTTAAAAAAACAATTGAGAATCACTGTGGTTGTAGTCTCAACTCACAACTTTTGACACTAAAAGTAGCGCAACCCGCGAAAGTCAGATGTTCTGGTGATTTTACCGAATCTCTAAGATTGCATAACTACTGCCAAGGTGTACAAATACTCGCATTTCAAGGCCATCTATCAAAAACAAGTTCCATTAAAGCGTTTAACCCACATGTAATGTAAGTCAGTCAGCGTTCAATACATCGAACTTGACAAATGGACGCCTCAAATGGCGAATTTTATCAGATAGACTTGACGAGGCGTGACCTGCGAAGTTATGACTCGCCCACTGAAGAATTAGGTGGTGTTTATTAATGGATTATTGACGTAGAAAAATATTTTTTCTGCACAAAAAAAAAACACATTACAACAACAAATTGAAATAATCAAAAAACCCAACTGCTACTGCAAACAAGAAGTATAAAACAAACTCACTAACAAGCTCAGTTTTCAAGCAGTCTGATGCAGTTCGTGGCAGTTATTATAATTCAATCTCAGCTTTGATGCCACCAGGTGCATCAGACTGGCTGAAATGTGAGCGTGTTTTGAATTTTTTTGTTGCATCCAATGATATTTATATTAAACATTTATTATAATATCATTGTTTGCATCCGGTTTTTTTTAAAGAATGCTAAAATGGATGGATGTTAGAACGTTTTGATATCCTTAAGCTATTTTTTTTACATCTAATACTAAAATACTTAGTAAAAATATGTATGCAAGTATATAAAAAGGGTGGGAAATAATCATTAAAGTGCATAAAAAAATTCGTCCGCATCGCTGACAGCAGGAAAAGTGCCCAAAAGGCTGGCAGCATTGCCACTTATGGCAATGCTGATTCCTTGGCCGAAAAATAGTTTTAACCTATTTTCACAAAACAATTGATAAAGCCCGCATTTTGTGATCTTAAATCAATACAGTTCTGATGCCTAGAGATTTTCGCCGGTCATATTTTTCTTTGATGACATTGTTTTATCGCTTACAGTTCCGGATGGCTTAGGAGTCCTTAGAATCTGTCATTTAAGGTGGATGCGCTAGGGTATTCCGCGAAATTCAAATTTTCTTACGTTTTTTGCAATTTGCAGGTCAGTATCAGGTTGTATGTTGATCTAAATATTATTAGCGGCCGTAACAAATATGGATTTACAGAATTATAAACATTAGAATCAGCAATACAACTCTCTAAGTTCATGTAAGTGTATTGACTGACGATTTCATGCAATTTTCATTTAATAATTACGAAAACGTAAGAAAATTTGAATTTCGCGGGCTACCCTAGCGCATCCACCTTAAGATGGCGAAGATTTTCTGAAGAGTTATAAGAACCAATCTTTATGTAAATATATAGATACGTAAGTAAGAAAGATAGTCAAGATTGTGGCAAAGTACCTAGTCTTCCGATGAAAAAATTAAGAAGGCTAAGGGCCTTATCACACTAGTGGTTTGCGAGCGGCTGCGGGGCGGGACGGGCGCGCCGCGAAGACGTCGCGGATGCGTGGCTAATTCGCAACGTTTTCGCCGCGTGTTTGTAGCAAGTTAACGACGCGACGTTCCTACAATACACTCAATAACAAAAGTACAATACACTCTTTTCTCATTACGGATTGAAGTGAGGCGGGGCGGATGGGCTGGCGCGACAGTACAAAATGGCATCCACGCTGCTATTCGCCGCGATCTCGTTGCGCGCCCTTAGTAGGACCTAAACCATAAACGTGAACGTGACCCAGGATCTGGCAAATAAATCCACGCCAACTAACATAGGTATGTACTCCCACTAACAGTCAGTTGCAAAAATGCATGAATCAATCTAACAAAAGAACATGCCCAAAGCTATATATAACCTTGCAGGTTCGTGACCCGCCCGGTCTAGATAAGAGACTGCACACTGCACTGAAATTATAACCTGATTGTATACTAAATCATTTCAGCCTGACAGACTTCTGTAAAACTAATGACTATGAGATTACAATCATAATGGTTTTCTTCTGCATCACTATCACTACATATTATAAAAAAAAAGTCCTCCGCCGCGTCGGTCTGTCTGTTCGCGATAAACTCAAAAACTAGGTATCTACTGCACCGATTTTCATGCTGTTTTCACCAATGGATAGAGTAGTTCTCGAGGAAGGTTTTAGTATATACTTTGTCAAGCGGGCGAAGCCGCGGGCATCAGCTAGTTGTATATATGTATCAAAAATGGTGAGTGAAAAACTGCTGATAACTAAAGTTTTTTTATCAATAAAAAAAGGTTTTATGATGATGATCACAAGAAATACAAGCCGATTTTATTGAAAAAAACACTGAAAGCCATGTACCTAATTAAAAAAGTAAATTAAAAACAAAAAACTTTAACGGCATCTGATATTTTTTCTTACAATAATGGCCAGTTGTCTATTTAAACAACACCTAAAAAGTAAAAAGGTTTTATTCAAATAATAACTAATGTTACGAATCATTACGAAGGAATGTAAACAAAAAAAACTATGAATATTTGCATCCATTGACCCTCCTTGTCTTAGCAGTTAGAACAAAAGCATTTTTCGAGTGACCGCGATACAACGCCCACGCGACAGTTCAACAGTTGTATGAGATAATATCGACCACGATATTGTTTGTATAGTTATCTGTCAGTTGGTTACAAGTGTGCAATTTGCTATTGTCAAAACGAACAGCTGTTTTTGTTGTTTTATAAATTAGTCTATTATGATAGTGCATTTTTTGCACAGTTGATTGACAGGCTTGAGATTAGATACACCTTGGTTGATTTGACAGAATTTAAATGCAGGTTATCGTTATTAGTGGATCCAGTTAATGCTTCTGTGTATCCATCTTTTAAAAGCTATTTTTTGGAATTCCAATCCGTTTTAATTCGTTGTTGCAGTATGTTTTTGATCTAGGGTACCTACTTAGCTTTGGGCTACTAGAGTCTGGCCAACGAAAAAACTTAAACAGTCTTTCTTTTTTTTTTTCGCGCACTTTCAGGATCAAATTTCGTGTTTAACATCTTTTTACCTAGGTATTTTTTTTTAAACTTATTTGATAAGAGGTGTTATTATTTTAAGATTTTGTTCTTGACTTTTGATTGACAGTCAGAAGTCTGAGCTGGCAATTAAAACAAGCAACCTTTAGGCAATAAGTAAACTTTTTATTAAAGGCTCAACGCAAGCAACTACATGACACGACTTCTGAGTCAGTAATCTGACATCTACTAATACTAAAATCTTTTAACTAATCAACTAAAATATAACATTACTAAATATGGTCTACTTAATTCTATCTTAATTGCATCTAGATTCGATAGCTATTCATTCAGCTTGCTGATTCATTGATGTTTTCGTTTATTGGTAGATAGTCTTTAAATATCGCTTACCGTTTATATCACAATGTATTTCTGACCGCCTGTCTATGTGGTGCCTTTGAGACTTATCTGAAAAGTAGTAAGGTTTGGTATCAGGTGAAAAGGTTTAGGGTCTTTTTTTAGAAAAGGTTTAGGGGGACTCCGGCCAAAAAAGCTGCAGCTAAAGGAAAAATATTGTTTTCTTGGTCTAGATATCTTTATATTGGTCATCATTACGTAAATACTTTGGTCTTCAATTGATATTCTAAAGTATTGTGATGGTGGTGTTTGCATGTGCATTTACAGGATACAGTTATGGCTCGGTACAAGAGACACTCACTAGATAGATGATCACTATTGTTTGCGTAGGCTTATAATAATTTGACATTTCATTTTTTATAAGGAATGCGCGCTAAGCGTATGCTGACACGCAGGTGACGCTCGTCTACGTAGCGTAGAATCATCGTCAAAATGACTCTAACATAACATAACATCACGCCTTGTCTCCGCGAAGGGATAGACAGAGGTGTACCTATAGTACACCCACATGTCGCCACTTATGTTTAAGCCCCATGTAATATAGGGGGCGAGCCTATTGCCATCAACCGGGTACAAATCTAGGTTCATAAGGGGGAGGAAATACCATAAAGAAAAACCCAAAAGGACTTTGGCCAACCTGGGAATCGAACCCAGGACCTCATGCTCAACAGTAGCGCTTGCGATCATTTGACCAACGTCTATAATAACTATAATTATGTACAACTAGCTGCGCCCTTCGGTTTCACCTACGTAAGTCTCGATCCCGTGGGAATATCGGGATAAAAAGTATCCTATGTGTTAATCCAGGTTATAAACTATTTGTTTGCCAAATTTCATCACAAACACCCAAACTTTCACATTTATAGATAATATTAGTAGGATAGGATAATATTAACTCCTTGACATTTTGCGCAGGGCAATTCTGTAACTTTTTCACACTGAGAACTGTCATTTTGTATCAAACTACGTAATTAACCTTTAATTACCGAGGGCATTAATTACTATGCACAAACAAGTTTAAATCGATTGTTTGAATAAGAATTGCATCGTGAAGCTTCGATTCGTTCCCGGATCCTTGTAACGTCATTTGTTCTGACTTCTTTTAATTTCTGTTACATATTTCTTCAAGGTCTTCCGCCCACATCCGTTTCTGACGTGGGAATACAGCTGTTATTGTTCTATAGGTACTTGTATAGGTATGTATTGTATGTAAGGTGAGATGGTAAGACGGGTAGCGGTGATCGCTTGTGTGATTGCACAATATGTGTAATCTTTTGCTGTCATCTGGTAGTAAAAAATGTTGAATGGGCTAGAATACTAGATCATTGTCCTCCTACATAAGTACGTGTTTTTTTTTTTTTTTTTTAATAAATTTCAATTAAGTACCTGTTGGTCCCGGCCGTCATTTGTACATAGATCTTTGACAGTTATAACGAGTCGTCAGAAGCCCGAACAAAGAGTCTTATCAATCGGTATCTTGATACCCAGTAACTGGGTTGTTTTGGTCAGATAGGCACTCGCTCCATGTTAAATTCTGGTAATCAGCTAATGGCGAAAAAAAATCTGCTGTTCCCTACATTTAAGTTCGCGTAGCTCGTCAAAATGTAGGGAACAGCAGATGTTTTTCGCGATTTCAGGGTTGGTCCCATAGTGCAAGTTGTTCATAATGATGAGTACAATGACCCCCTATGGGATTTCGTGTATGAATAGATACACCTTGTATACTTATGTAGAAAAGCACAAAGTTAGTATATTGGGGACAAAGATTGATTAAACTGGAAAAAAAACCTACATGAGTAGGCTTACAATACAACCTTATCCTACGTCACATTGAGAACTTCGTAAACAAGACGATTAAGTCATAATTTAAATTAAAATGAGTGAGTACTGGACGACATTTCTGTTTTATGTTTAAACGATCTGGTTCAGATGTAGGCGTCGTCCATTAAATTTAAGTCTGTAATCAAGGTCGATACTCGATTCCGAATAATCGAATCGAACTCGCGAGTTGCGAATCGATTACTTACCTATAATTTATATTGACTTGCAAGGTTGGTAGGTCCGTTTGTTACCGAATGGGTCTAATATGTAAAGTTGATGTAATAAGAGTAATAATCTAGTTACATACATGGATAGGTATTCTGATAAGCGGTTTCTTTGAAGGATAAGATTCGAGACGAGATTGCCCGGAATAAGAAGTGGCCATGTCCATATCTGTCGAGGGCCTGGCGTTGGAGGAGTCCTTCAATGGAGACCGCCAACCGGTAATCTTAATAAACCTTAGTAAGCAAAGTTGTCAGCATTGACATTTAGAAGTTGCAAGTTCAGCAGCTGTTGGTCTACCGGGGTAATCACAAGGAATACCAAGTCTTAATATAAATGTAATCTAAATACCTTCTTCATTTGAAATAAGATTAGACATTTAAATAAGCCTTTTTTACATTCCGTTCAACCGATTTTGACTTGCGTTGGTGGTACGACAAATGGCAGCTGCAGTAGAGAGTTGGTATTGTGTAATCTTTTTTGCCATCCTTATGCCTACGGTATAGAAGTCAAAATCGTTTGAACGGACTATAAAAAGGTTTGTTTAAATGTCTAATCTTATTTCAAATGGGGTATAGGAAATTATTTTTGGTCAATTTACTTTGTGTGTTTATGATAGGCACGATACGATACGGTACCTTTATATGTTATCTTGCCTCTACGTTACTTTTTGGCGCACTGGCATTATTTGAACCTTGACGTAACCTATGACACGTTAATGACATTTCTCGAGCAATTTACTGCGCCCGCGCCACTGTCACCGCCCAAGTTATCTGTCAACAGTTATTTGCGCAACTTTAACTATAACTCATAAGAGAACATTTAAACTGTATCATTGTGTGATATGAATGCAGGTCAAGAAGGGCAATTTGACGAAAAGGCCAAAGAGTGTGAAGTTTACCGACGCCGACGCCTTGGTTTGTTGTTAGGTAAGGCGATACGAGATAAATATGACAAGGATATTTTTAGGTTTGCCGGAAATCTTAACATTTCTGAGTCTGATGACAGCAAAATAGTTCTTTGGATAGGTCTATCGTCTTTAACTTCAGGTACGGTAACTATACCTATTGCAGCTATGTCCAACTGTAGAATAACTATACTCCATTTGAAATAAGATTAGACGTATAGATAAGCCTTTTTTACATTCTGTTCAACCGATTTTGAATTCTATTGCGTTGGTGGCATGACAAATGGCAACCGCAGTAGATAGTTAGTATTGTGTAACTTTTTTTGCTTTTAATGCTATCCTTATGCCTACGGTATAGAAGTCAAAATCGGTTGAACGGACTGTAAAAGGGTTTATTTTAATGTCTAATCTTATTTCAAATGAGGTATAGGTACTCTATTTATTTTACAGTTGGACATAGCTGCAATAGGTATAGTTTCGTATAAATATAAACGCCATTCTTATCATTTTAGATCTTTATGAAGAACTACTGCCCCCGCGGTTTCACCCGCGTAAGTCTCGATCCCGTGGGAATATCAGGAAAAAAATATCCTATGTCCTATTCCAGGTCATGGTCTACCCATGTGTCAAATTTCATCCAAATACGTTCAGCCGTCTTAGAGTGAAAGCGTAACAAACAAACAAACTCACTTTCGCATTAATAATATTAGTTAGGATACCTACTTGATCAAGGTAATAATTATGTTTAAATGCTAACAACTCATTGCCCAAATTAATTCAGAAATCAATCACTTCACCCCTGGATGTGTAACATTATCCGCGCCGTCAAAACAAAGGTGTCTCATTAACCTTGGATTATGGTCGCTCTAATTGACATGACTTGGATTAACTTAATCTTGGTTTGTGGTATAAGTTGGGAGCTTTGAGCTTTTTGTTTGGATGCTGTCGGCGAATATCAAGCGGCTGCACTATAGGGCTTTATACATAATGAGAGGCTAAGAAAAGTCAATCCCCAGAATCTATCAGAACATTGTGTTGATAGATTCTGACTTACATAATATGTCTCCTTAATATGTCATAATATTAAGAAAGTTTTGGACCTTTGACAGTCACAAAGCCACAACACTCAAACCTGAAGTTCGTCATTTCAGGAAAGAAAGAAAGTAAAGAATTAAACAAAATTGTTTATTCTGCACAAAGTTTTGCGCTTACAAAAGAGATAAATATAGTGTTCAAAATTCAATAAAATGGTGCAAATCGTCGCGGAGATTGACATACCCATTCCGCGCCCTCTTCAATCTTGCTCCAAACGTTTGGTACGTTTGGAACCGGCCTGCAGAGCACACCTGCGATTTTGCACAACAGCGTTCCACTTAAAGTGACAAGATCGCTCATAGAAACGCTATCTATTCGAGAAATTCGTAACATGTGCAGTTGCGACACCAGCCGTATGTATACCGAAATGTTAGGTACTGACTTCTGAAATATGTTGTTTGAATATGGATTAAAATCAGCAATAATTGATCAATGTTGTGTCGACTTTTAGCAAAGCAACACGACTTTCACATGTGTGCACTGATAATGTTTCAGTTTTAATTCTGCACTAAAACATTAACAGCATGCGACTATTCTGAAAAATCTCACCAAGGTGATGTGAACTTGAAGGATTGACACTTTTGACAGCTCACTTCAAGCTCATTTTACCAAAATTTTCACGGTGAGATTTTTTAAAGAATAGATCGGGAGTTGGACGATACGATGCGATGGAGCGATACGGAGTGTCCCTTCTCTTCTTAAAAAAAAAAAAAAACCCTATGGAGTAGACTTTAGTTTTGGAGTTCTTCTTCTTCGTCGTTCCCTCAATGCTGAGGATCGCGACTACATACGACGCGTCGCTATGATGCTGCTATCTTAAAAGCCAGACCACAGACTATTTCACTACGACTTACATACGCACTTTTGCCGATTTAAGCACTTGTATTGTACAGACCAGTTTGTCTAAGTTTAGCTTGTATTTTTGCAAGTGAATTCCTAGAGAGTAGTGCCTTGCATATAATTTATCTGCTGTCCTTACGTCCCCTTCACATTTTTGAACGTCCTGTTTATTGTGATTCAGTGTACTTCTGTATACGTCACGATGTAGTCTGTGATACGTTCCAAAATAATCGGGAAATGAAATATTATTGTGACGAAATACACTAGTTGCTACAATTACTTACACGAAGGTAACGCGAAAATGTCAAAGCTCGTTTGGTCGCTTGCGAATGCGAACTGCATTAATTTATTAACGCACTTAATTTTGTATGTATCTACTTGTCGCACCTCCGCTCAAATAGTGTCACTACACAAAAAAAAAAAAACCTTTTTATTGTACCATTCGTTTCAGAAAACTTCAAAATCTTATCTCAGATAGTGTCATACTTATGGTTTAAATATTTATCCCTAGTGTCATTATAGTGTTAATGAAAGTTTCCTTGGAAAGTTAAATTTCAAACACCTTTTTCTCGAAAGTTAGATTTTTGACTTACACCACTATTTGAGCGGAGGTGCGCTGTAATGTTTCGAGGGCTGTCGAGTCTCTATTGTGCTTCGTCGTCAAAGGTGGAGTAGCATGAAGACTACACATGTAGAATTATCTAAAGCTGGTTTAAACCAAAGTTGCTTAAGATAGGTAATTTAAATGAGTCTAGTTAGCATGCTTTCCTCGAACAAGGGGTCAATATTTCACCAACCTCGGGAAAAGCCCTATTATCGCAACGATAAGCACTATCATTACTTCGGTAACATGCACCGAGCATTACAAGGTGTTCCCGGAATCGAGTTCACCATACCACGTGTCTCAACGTAACTTGTGACTCCGTGATAATTAGCATATATTTTTTACTCATGACGAAAGCCCAGACGAATTCGAACAATGAACGTAAAGCGGGGTTTACATTATGAAATTAGCTTGACTGTTCTGTTTCGGGCTATATAGCTAACTAACACACGGTTTAAAAAGCTGATAAATTCAATTAACACGCTGTCGTATAGAGGAATAATATCAATTATTTCAGCCAACTGGGGCCTAAGTCTACTAATTTACCAACGTTGCAATGGCTCACCATTGTGAGGTTTTTGACAGATTTTGTATAGAAAATCTGTCAAAAACTCACAATAGAGAGACCATTGGAACGTTTGTAAATTAGTAGACTTAGGCCCCTGAGGGCCTAGACAAGTGACAATCGCTTCGAAACCGTTTCGTATTTCTACGACTTTCAGCAGGATTGACATAAGCTTTTCGATATCTTATGTCAGTCCTATACATTTTTGCCATTTCCATCATCGTTATCGCTGATAGAATGTCACTTTGTCTAGGGCCTCTGAGCAGATAGCATGAGATACCTATGACTAGTTTCATAATGTAAACCCCGCTTCACCAATAAATTTCGTAACTAAGATGCTACCTACGGAAAATGTAACGTCAAAATATTATTGTTAGAAAAGTTGAAGCAAATTGCAGCAGTTTCTTTGTTCTACATTATATTGCTTACCTTGTCGTTTGTTTTCGTAATTAGGGCGTATAATTGGGTGACGGAAGCTTTGGACAAGTGCAGCAAGGTCCATTGGAATAGCTGTGTTCTGCTGTGTGTGACGCATTGACAATGAGGAAGACGCGAATGACGCACCACCGGCTATTGCTTTCTCGGTATATTTTTGGTCTCTACACAGATCACATACTTACTAAGTTCTGTAGGTTATGAGCCTGATTGCCTTTTAGATTTCGATACAAGCAGGAGAGTAATAATTTCTCCCCTTTATTAATAGGTATCATTGTGACCTAATATTAAGTTGATGTACAGTTATTGACCAAGTACCAAGGAACCGATGTATGGTACTCAATTAAGCACGTAACTTCACATAAGCTATGGTGTAAGTGACAATTATTACATAATATACTGTATTATTTTCTGATAAAAAGCCTATATTTGCTTGCACGTTTCCGTCAGCTAAACAGCTGTTCTATTACCGACCGCAAGAACTTCTAGCAAATGGCTTGGAAAAACACGAAATAAGTTGGAAAACCACAAAGTTGCCCATTTTATTAATACCGTGTAGATAAGTAGGTACACAGTCCTGAGTGGTTAATTATACAGGGTGGTAAGCATATCAACGCATATCCTGTTTGTTACCTTGGATTTAGTATATGATTCTGGACACCCCTGCGTACACGTTAATTACTGTCGAAAAATTTCAACTCACGGGGTCCAGAATCATGTACTAAATGCATGTAACAGGTTGTGCGTCGATGTTCCTGCCACCCTGTATAGTTTGGCGAAGACCGCTGACAAATTGAAACGGTGACTCCGTTTCAATTTGTCAGATCCTCAGCAGTTAGCGATTAAGAAAGCCTGGGATCAAACTTTTCAATCACTGAGATTCACTTGAATGACCGTAAATATCAACTATTGGCCCATAGGTGATATATGGTCATTCGCGGCTGTGATTAACCAGATCATGTCATTGTGATATTATGGAGCTATCAGACTGTTGGCAACTAATTTGTCTTTTCTAATCCTTGAAATAGATCTGGATCACAATATTACCTATAGTTTAAAGTAATAAGTAACTACTTAGTGAGTATCGATCTATTGATCTCGGCAACAGCCAGCTACGAGAAATGATTCATAATGGCGTAATGGCGAACTATTACAAATTTTGCACTACCTTCTTATACATTATTGCTACACATTGCACTCAGAAATGGTGATATCAGCAAGTGTGTCACTAAACTACGCAGTTTGGTACAGAGCTCAGCAACACTAGACGGGTTTCCTCATTCAGATCATACTAACTATTTTAAAATCTTGATTCTGTTGACGATTTGGGTCTTAGTTGAAGAGATCAATTCTAAAATAAAACTATTTCTCTATAACACAATCTGCCTAGCCTTTTCCCAACTATGTTTGGGTTGGCTTCCAGTTTAACCGGAAGCATCTGAATACCAGTATTCTCTATCACACACAAACATAAAACTTCACAGAACTGATGGCATATCCATCTGGAGTTTACCTAGTTAATTTAATTTGATCTTACATTTCCCTACATTTTATTCATATTTTATTGAGAGTCAATTCCTCAAGACTGCTCAAACCAGATACCTATTTGGTACCTATTAGGTCATATTTCTATTTCTATACTTACCCGAATCTCTTTACCGTGGCAATAGTGCTCATTGACCCACCTATATTTTCAATATCTGTGGAGATCTTCAACATGTTCCAATAACGAAAAACCACACATAATTAGTTTATTGTTAGGGTTCCTCTACGGAGAGATATAAGGGAAGGGGCAGTGACCGATATTGCCACGCTAAAGCGATTCGGGTATAATACCTATTTACATAACATCACAGCTGTATTCAACGATGGGTTGGGGAGCCACATTTTTCCAGTTATGTTTAAGTAAATAAATAAATAAGTTCCACGTAATAGGGGGCGAGCCTATTGCCATCAACGCGGCATAAATCCAGACTCCGGGCTGCCACTGAGAAATTCTAAATGGAAAACCAAATAACTCTTGGCCCGACCCGGGAATCGAACTCAGGACCTCGTTGTTGCTGAGCACGAGCTCAGCAGTAGTGCACTAACGAGGCAGTTAATAATACCTATTTGTACCTACTTATTGTATTCTTATTTCTTATCTTACTTTTACAATAGTAGAATTTAAAGTTATATGATTCACATCGATGACTAGGAGTCTGTGCTACTAAATCTTTAACATCTTAAATTATTCATGGTCCAAAACCACATAACCAACTATCTACCTAAGTAGGTATGGTAGGTATAGTTGCTCGTAGAACACCGAACCAGTGACCAGTACCGCCTGAGGGTGCCACAATTAATACGTTTATACAATTAAAATTAAGCACACACCTTGTAAGGTTTTGTAAGACATATTTTAACACTTAAACTCGTTTCTTTTAATTGAATTTGTTCATCGTTTTATTTATGTAGCTGATATATAAATTATTTTATGGTGATCAGGCTGTGCCTTTATTCAAAAGTGACTGACTTTTTAATCGACTTCCAAAAAGGAGGTTCTATGTTCGGCTGTATATATTTTTTTTTTTTTGCGTATGTTCATCGATATTTTCGCCAATTGTGATAGTTTTAACACTTGTTGATTTATGGTGTTCCTTTAATATTGAGGTCGATTCATGGGCAAAAGTAGAATTGTTTTTCTTTTGAAAAACTGGCAAACTTATGGATATGTTTTTCCGATGTAAGAGTTTTCTTTTTATCTGTACCTATCCTATTACCGTACTCGATTTTTTGTATACCTATTGATGATTTGCTTACATTCGATGTTTTAGATCGTAATCTGGTATTTTCGTTTTAAAACTGACAATTGGTCCTTCAGGTTAAGTCTCATGTCTCTTAAATCTCCTGGTAGATGATAGGTTAGGAGTGAGGTACCTTTTCACTTTCATTGTCCTCTAACTCCCTCCCTCTCAAGTTATATTCCTTTGATCATCTGCCTAGTCTTTTCCCAACTATGTATGCATCCGATCTCAATAGGTACAAGTATTTCACATGGAGCGACTGCCTATCTGACCTCAACAACCCAGTAACTGGGTAACACGATACCCCTTGGTAAGGTTGTTAGATTTTGGAGCTTCTGACGACCCGTAACAACTGTCAAACATCTACAAAATGACAGCTGGGACCAACCGCTTAACGTGATTTTCGAGAAATAGATTCGTTTTAAGAGTGCCAAATAAAATACTCGTACCAAGTGTTTTATTTGGCACCTTATCTACATAAAAGTGTTTTGTCATAATTGTATAAAATCGGATACTGTACTTATTAGGTACTTAAATAAAAACTTAATAAAAAAATACAGCGTGAATAAATTAAGTTACCTTCATTATCATGAACAATATTTTAACCCTGGAGCTAACATATGCATTAAAAGTTACGTATAAGAGTAAGTAGGGCTTCAAAAATCGAAAGTTCCGTAGGTTATAAAAGATTTGCAAAGCTGTTATTTTTTTTCGACTTTTAATGATAATTAAGAAAAAAGAGAAATGCAAGAGCTTCACAAATTTTGTGTAACAAAGCTTTAAATGACAGAAAAAAAGACGAAAGGTTTTCTCTATAGGTATCTACCTAGTTGACATTTTCAATATTAATGCAAAAATGCACTGCAACTCGATCCAATGGTCTATGAAATGGGCTCCAGCTGGTATGAAAACACATAGGCATCTTGCCTAATTTGGTTTGGTATGGTTTATTTCACTCATTATTTGCCTAGCCTTTTCCCAACTATGTTGGGCTCGGCTTCCAGTCTAACCGGATGCAGCTGAATACCAGTATTTTACATGGAGTGACTGCTCTGACCTCCACAACCCAGTAACTGGGTAATACGATACCCAGGTTTGGTTTTGTTAACCCTGGTTTGGTTAATTTCACTAAGGATCACTAAAATATTTATGAACAATATCAAAGTCAAACACGCGAGTATTGATTTACATTGCACGTCAGGTACAAAAATTTGGGTCACCTCACGTTTTCGAAAGTAGTCCATCCAGATTCCGCGACGGAAAAAAGACTCAAAGGCCATTGTGGCCTGGCCGTAGGTACGTACACCTGTCTACCTGCTGGCGTAACCTTCCACGCGAGGGTGGTCACGTAACCGAGTGGAGGGCACGGGACTACCCGGTTGCAGTGGTGACCAAGTTATACATGAAATGTCAACATCATGAGGACAGATGTTACCTGCTCGGTGCCTGATATTTGTGTAGTAATTAGGGTGCTATTTTTTGTGAAAGAAAGTGTATAATTTACTTTATACGTTGATTGAAAGAGAGTAAATCTACCTACAGGCAGCCAGTAGCACGGCGAACTGTGCTCGCGACGCTGCTGCGGCTGCTGGGACCCTCAAGCGGCGCAAATACTGTAACCTTATTGACAACTACAGTTTTGAGCCGTTTGGGGTCAAAACGCTCGGGCCATGGGGCCCGAGTGCGCGTTAGGGTGGAGCGTAAATTTTTCTTCTTGTTTTTCAATATTGAATAGTACTAGAACGTTGCATTGCACTCTCAATTATATAAAAAAAATATCAAAAAAATATTGGATTTTTAGCCCTCTACTGACGCTTGAAGATTTGAAAAAATCAATAAATTGAGCAATTTATAAAAAATCACATAATAAAACCAACATTTTTTTTATTGTTATTGAAACTCATAATACTCTAAATATCACTAATTTTATATATAAAAGGTCAATTTACTGATAAACGGAACATAAAGTTATGTTAATTCGCACGTCAAAGTGAAGAAAATGAATACAAATCGCGGGTATCTTTGTAAGTTGAGTTGTTTACTTTCGATGTATTATCTATTTTAATTTCTACCTTCGCATTTCGTTTATATTCATTTAGCTGATTACTGTTACTTGTAAATTGATCTTACAAGTTACAGTAATCACCTAAGTTCATTTTCCGTGAGTTTAAAATTTTATCGACGTAATATCGCAAAGAGTTACGCGAAACAAAACAGATTGTCCCATTTTAGGATCACTTTGTTTGATTAATAAATCAGTGCTTCAATGTTATTAAAGTCCTCTGATTTAATGTAAAAGTATAAGCTCCTGTGTGGTTTTGCATAAAGAAAGAGAGTTAATTTAAACAAGGCCCAATCCACGTCTAGAAATTCGATGTTTGAACTCCAGTTACACAAAAAAAAAAAAAAAATTGCACACCCTGAAAACCTATTATTAGCAATGCTATAACATTGGGATTCAGTCGAATCAACAATTTAAAAAAAAAAACAACAACAACAACTAGAAAAAAATCAAAACCTGACCTAAGAATATTTAAAGTTCTGAAGTTAAACTTTGGGGCCGATGACTTTATTGCTACTTTATTATACTATTTGATTGTATGTAGTGAGTGAAAAGTTACGTCTCCTCCAATGCTCAAGGATATCTTTGATTTATTGGAGGTCCTGGTTGCATCAAACTCCCATGTTATGATGGAGTTGCCGGATTACCTAATCATACACAATCAGTGGAGCGATGTGTAAAGATGGTCACTGAAGCATCGATTACTAAGGCTGGTTAAAATGTCAGAGATGGATTTATTCGTTTTAAAATTAAATCACGCGCTATTATGCCATATTTTGAAACAAAAACTAATTTTAAAGTACAAGAAGAAAACTGAATAATTTCTCAAGATTATGCCATTTTTGGCTTTCAATTGCATATCTCAATTTTCTTGTTTTTCCTAAATAAAGATTTTAGTTCATAAAATGAGTCTTTTAGTGTTAATTGTACGCTGACATATAATAGGATTTTTATTGTTATAACATTCTGTGTTTAAAGATATGCCTAATTTAATAAAATTATGGCAACTTTGAGCTTAAGTAGAGGGCTAAAATATATGTCCAAAAAAATTAACAAAAATTTATTTACCTAAGTAAATGATAAAGTTTGTAATTTTTTTCGTTTTTCTATACTACCCCCTAAACGGGAATAGGGGTGTGTCAAATTAAACTGTGCGTTAAAATTCTTCCATACAACCTATGGAAGAATTTTATCAATGTTAGTATCAGGTAGAATTTTATCAATGTATTACAGGGATTTTCAAAAATTCATCCCGGGGAAGGACATAGGCTACTTTTTTATCGACATACGACGCGGGCGAAGCCGCGGGCGGAAGCTAGTAAACAATAAAGCCAGTAAGGTAGGTTATTAAGTAACTTCCTTAAATCAATTAGAATGACTGAATGACAATTCAGTCCATTTTCCTGAATAATTAATTAAGATAAGACTCGACTGCGCCTGCGATGATGAATTAGACAGCAAATCTGATGAAATACTTAGTAGGTTCGAAACCCAAGCAATAGGTATAGAAACATTTTGCTTAATAGGAGTTATCGTAAATGCCTTCGGGGTTATTGTTGATATTTGCTTATAAATATGTGCAATGACATCAGTTTATTACTTAATTATACGTTATTAGGTCAATAATTTGGTCCAAAAGTGTTTTGACAAAGATACGACCAAATATAAATGAAGTAATATTCAGTTATGGTTTCGAACGATTAATCGCATAAATTCTCTTAATGGTATGATTGTAGATCAATTCATACGTGCGTCTAAAATATAAATAAGAATCGAATACTTGTACACAATTTATTTATTTAATCAACAAAGCAGTCGCTAATCTTTTTCAGTGATAAATATCAATATTACCGAACCGTTGGTGAAAAAAATTGGTGTTATTCTCAATCGACAATGCATCTACTATTCACGATTTGAAGCTTTTCAAAAAAAGTTCAATCTCAATCAATCACTCCCAAATTGTGTCACTGTCCTCCACCTTCCTAATCCAACCCTGCTAACAATAATAACTTCATAACAATTTTCCGTTCCCTTTTGTGTTCTACCATTTTCCATTCCCTGTGCCAGTCTCATCTTCTAGCTATTGGTATTTTATTTGGTCAAGGGGCGCCCTTGCCGCTGGCTGAACTTGTCGGCAATTATGTCTGAATCAACAATCATGGTCAATGTCTGTTCAGCTTTCTGTATATCTTGACCTCTGATCAATTTCCTTATAATTGGAGGTCTAGACTTTGGCATTATAAGGTTACATAATTTAGGGCCACTAACTTAGCTTTAATTATAAAGTGTCTAAAAGAGTAGATTACGTTACAAAAAATCGTAAATATACGTTAGTTATAAAGTTATTGCAAAAATCTTGGAGTGTACTACACTCTAGCTTCTGCCCGAGGCTTCGCTCGCGTGGTATGTCGGTAAAAAGAAACCCTAGCCCCATGCCCTTCCCCAGAAAGCCAGGCGTGAAAAGGTAATAAACAAGGTAACATAAAGACAGATAGAGGTACTTTCGAATTTATATTATTAGTATGGATAAATAGTGATAACTAAGCTTGGAGTTGGAACTCTTTTCAGATTATACGATTTCATCCCCAAGCAATGATGGATGTTTGTGGTAGCTAACTACTAAGTGTATGTGTCTCTATGTACCAGTAGTCGAGGGCACTCGAGGGAGAGGGTCTGTCTGTAAGTGCGTGCCACTTTTTTTTAACCGACTTCTTCAAAAAGGAATTCTCAATTCGTCTGTATGTTTTTTTTTTGTATGTTTGTTACTCGATTTCTCCGCCAATTATGAATCGATTTTGATGATTCTGTTTTTGTATGGTATGCTTCCGAAGTGGTCCCATATAAATTTTATTAACTTTGCTGTTGTAGTTTTTGAGTTAGCTTCAATATTACGTATTTTTCCGACTTAGTTTATCTAGACGATGTTTTCATTTACTCCTTCACTGTTATTTACATCAGCTAGTGGTATTAGAATTTGTGTGGGGTAGGTACCACAACAAAAAAGTGAAAATATTTCTTTTTTACAAAATAAAATTTAAAAGTTTTTTTTATTGGTTTATAGGGCTAGCCTGATGTCAGAATGGATTTTTTCCTCATCCCTATATTAAGCTAGAATGGACTATTTGTAAATGAGGTCCATCCCATATTTGTAGGCCATTTTTATTTTGTCTCGCTCAAACTTTAGTATTCCATTCTTCAACAGGTGTTTCCCACATATGTAACAGCAGTGACGCAAACGTCAAACACTCCGTAATCCGGATTACTTCGACATTGATGCAATTGTGTTAATTTTACTCCGTGCTGTTAAGGGCTTAGCCGCTTTCTACTTGTTATGTGATTGCTGACAGCTGGACAGAATAGGACAGACGTCACACATGCTGTCTTATGCGTGATTTGTTAAAAACTACAACCCGTGCGCATTAACATGGCACCCGCCCGGCGCCCCGCCGTAGCCGTGCGGGGAAGCGGGGGCAGGTACAAACGTCTTTGAGCCAGGTGCCATGTTATGCGCACGGGCTGTAAATTGTTTAACTGTAAAATAAAAAAAATGGCTAGTCTGTTTCTTAATCTCGTAGACTAATTTGACAGGTGCAAATGTCAAACTCCAAATTGAAAAAAACAAACAACAATCACTTGAAATTGCTTAGTCTACGAGATTAAAAAGCATACTTTAGTGAATATTGATATTTTTCTTGTTCTTGTAGGTAGGTGTGAATTTCCCACTATTGCAGAAAGTTGGGATATATTTTGTTCAGAAAAGTACTTACCTACCTGAGCACCTAATTTGATCATTTTATTAGCTACTGCTAACTTGAGGCAGAATTTTAAAGGCAGTTAATATAATGTTTAATCCTTATCTGGAATGAGAAGAAATATGAAAAAGCTTTTAAAACGAAGCCGATATGTATGAGATTGTGGTTTTCCCTAAGCTCGGTATAGGTTTATTTGCAGTTACGGTACATATTCGAGGTTTCCTTAAGAATGGCCTAATGGGTGTCAATTGCTTCTATTTGTCCCACATTAATACAAATAGGTTTCAATAAAATACCTGTTCATAAAACAATTTCGACTGCATTTAGCTACAACCTATTCACATCTAGTTTACATCATTCCTACTCATAATTCTGACCATATGTGGGCCCAAAGCTGAATTTCGACATAATATACATGTCCGTAGGCGACAGGTTATCATGCATTACACTAAAATCGTACCTGCATATCTATACATGCAAAATGTGTTGCATAAGTTGAAAATATTGAGATCGAGTGTGCATATATAATGTGTTTCTTTTTACATGTGTTATTTCGTAAACAAACACGGTCAAGAATCATTTATTTACAAAAAATACTCGTGCTACCAGGTATAAATAATTGGTGGTTTATGTAGGTACAATCTATATTTGGCCTGTTTAGGTTAGGTTACAAAAATCATCCAGTTTCCTTTCAAGTACCTAATGAGCTTCTTGAGTATTGTTAGAAACGTAACATTAAAACTGCTTCTAATACCTAATCATTAGTTTTCCAAATATCAGTAGGTACAATACGGCCGATATATAGGTCTGAACATAGGTTCTGCCATCTTTTGCGCATATTCTCTCAATCGCATATTGTCACCATTTGGTTCCTAAAAAAATTTACTATGCAGCCCTCTGCGCGAAGTTCGGAACTACCAAGTTATATCGGCCGTATTGTACCTAGGTATATTTGTTTACGAAATAGAACAAGTAAAGAAAAACAGACTATAGTTTGCAGTCCGTTGTTTATGTTGCCACACCTCTGCAACTTTATTAGTATTAACATATTGTGTGATTTCTGTCTTGATTGGACTAGTTCTAGATATATGGATCAGAATTAAAAGGGATTGTTTCATGCGTGCACGCATGTGTTCGTGTTGTGCAAGATTTGCGAAAGCTTTTAAGATTTCTTAGCTATGCAAAGTTCTAGTCATTTTACAATTTTAGATAGACAACTTGTCTAAATGTTATGATAGATATTGTACTTATATAGACTTTGTTTATTTATCAACGAATCGAATTTGCGAAAAAGTAAAATAGAAAATAAATTCACAGAAACTCAGAAATAAAAAGCTTTGTTAAGTTATCTACCTACCTTACTACACTGAGGTACACGCCTGAAAAAGTAGGTAGGTACGGAACGATGCAACGTATTGCTAACTAGCTTGATACATACTTACTTGTTACGATGAAAACTGCATTCGATACGATCGAGCTTTTACGCTACCAACTTAGTTTAAAAAAAAGTTTATTTTAACATTTCTCTTTTTACAAAGTATCTTATTTTTATGTTAATTTAAAAGATTAGCTGTACATGGATCTTTTGGCGCGTGACCGAAATTGGAACTAACGCCGCCATTTTTTATTTTTCAATTTATTTCACAAAACAATTTCATAATATTATTTACCAACAGAGCGCCCCCCCCAACGTCATTCGAGCGCCAAAGGCTCTTGTAGCACTTTAGCATGACAGAGAGCTTTTATTTTACTCTCTTTTGTTTTTATTTATTTATCTACAGCCTGCTGATTATCTAACAGTTAATGCGGTTACGTGTAACGAGTCGTTTGCCTACTTACTGTGGGTACCTACTTACTAAACCGTAGCGTTTGTCATTGTCCGATAAGGTTAATGCCATGATTATGACTACGCGCATTAAACGCATTACTGCTCTAGGGTTGGCACATAAAAAAAAGAATAAACAAATATAGAGAAAGAAAGGATCGGAATTTTCATGTAAATGAGGAAGTTACTTACTAATATATTAATAGTTTACTTACATAATGATGGAATCAAGTCGATAATGCTTCGGATTTAGACCA
Organism: Lithophane ornitopus; assembly: GCA_948473465.1. Taxonomy (NCBI): domain Eukaryota; kingdom Metazoa; phylum Arthropoda; class Insecta; order Lepidoptera; family Noctuidae; genus Lithophane; species Lithophane ornitopus. The sequence goes on from OX419622.1 coordinate 4,055,573, forward strand.
AGGGTTTTATGGACTCTGAAGAGTTTAATTTCTTATTTTAAGGAATGCAATTTGTTCTCTATTTTTCAGTTCATACTTCCTCACTGCTTTGTTTATAGGATACGAAACCTGAAAAAATTGCTTGAACAAAGATACTTATATAAATACATCGAAGATTTTATTAAAACTTAGCGATTCAGTTACTTATCATAAAAAATAAAACAAACTGGTTTTGCTCAAGTGAAGATGTAAGTACAATGCTTCGTGCACTGAAGAAGTGATTAAGTATATAATAAAGAAAAAGAGAAGCTTGTTATGCGCCTATCTGGTCCAATATTGTTCCCATTACAAGCTTCTTGTCGTATACCATTCTATAAATATGAGTCATGGGGCCCGAGTGCGCGTCTCCTTTTTAAGGAAATCTCCCACCGACTAGTCGACACTTCACGTGACCAGAGGGCTGGCTTGTTCTTTGGCCAAAGAATTAGCATTGCCATTCAACGTGGCAATGCTGCCAGTCTTCTGGGCACGTTTCCGGATGACAGCGATGCGGACGAATACATCGACGCCTAAAGGTCCCTTTGTTTTTATATTTATTTAGTTAGTCCCTTTAGTTTTAGTTTTTTATGTAAATAGTTAGTAGTGTTCTGTAAATATTGTGTATAAATATTTACAATAAAAGAGGAAACTAATTATAAAAAATAAAAATAAAAGTGGAAATACAGTAGCCTACACTGACAGCCCTACTCTTTTAAGTCTCGTGGCCCGGGCGCGGCATGCGTTCATTAAGGCCCAGACCGCACTGTCCACAAAAGGCAACGCGTCTGACCTACATCGTTCCTTCGTATTGAGACGCGTGTGATTGTGCTGACACGCGATTGTTTCTGTTATGAGAAATTCCAAATGTATTTTGTAATACTCATTAGAGTTTGATAATACTTCGGTGTTCTTCAAGAGTTTCTTTTTTTATGATATGCTCATTTCTTAAATCTTGTGAAAATGAGCTTTAGCAACAGCAACAAATTATGTGGTGGTAAACAGCGAGTCGGCAACTCAGTAAGGTTGGTAGCCTTGCTGTCTGTCCAGGCTGGGCCGACGTGACACTCCTCCCATAGTAATTCACTTATAGATAGACTTTTTTTCTTTCAATTTGAATAGATCAATGAAGAAATTAACATAATTTCGCCCCTTAAGAATCTACGAGGGATAACGAAACTAAAAGTGAAATTCAGAATTTGTAATGCAATGCAAAGCTTTAAATATGTCACTATCATTACTCTTGTTTCAGAAAGTATTCTACGCTGTCAAGTAGCCGCTGCCAGGCGTGTTAACTATTTTGACCGCAGCGGCCTGCTTGACCAATTTGGAGATTAATCAGATAAGCTGCAGTGTGTTATCTGCCTAAGTTAATCAATAAGCAAACTTAGATCAATTATGATATTGCTAATTATAATTACTGTTGTTTTAAATGCGAAAGGTTGGTCAGTAATGTTAAAAATGAGCGCGGGGTTCCGGCTGCCAGAGTTTTGGAACTTTGCAAAAAGACTAATAATATCATCACTTTTTATACTTACCTATTGGAATCGCGAACTAAGAGGTATGTTAGCACAATACTTCGTTTTTTTCATGTAAAGGTGTGTCCAAACATTGAGCGGCAATCGTGCGCGGCTGCCGCGCTGTGTTTGGACGACTGCCGCGCGCGAACGCTTCTGTCTACCTTCTGCGCACAAACATTTCTAGCAAACATTCGTCAGTAATTGTGTTTGGACGAATTATAAGCTGAGCAGGCATGCCGCGCAGTACTGCCGCGCAAACATTCGTCGGTTTACTCCACACTAGAGCGCGGCAAAAATGTGTCCTACAAACGCCGCGTCTTGCTGCCGCGCTCGTATCGCGCAATGTTTGTACACACCTTAACGATGAAAGAAGATGAAGTAAGTGGACAGTATATCTAACTGTAATTTTCGGGACCAATTAGACCAGGTGTTGTAAAGACATTATGCAACCCCTCCGAATGCACACATTATTTGCATCGATACAGAGTTACCGACACATATTTAACTTTATACAACCCGGTCGTGTTACAGTTTCAGATTTGGCTAGATATGTCGTGTGCCTAGACAATGGCAGAGGGCGTGGCTTATAAACTCAGGTGTGAGGTGATTATGTAAATATATGTGGTTGTTTGTGTGAGATATGGTCCGTGTGAGTTATGGTGTGATAGAATTGCACGGTATCTGTATATAATTTGTTTAGCATAGGTAGAGCAAAAATATTTTAGGGTAATCTATATACATAAATAAAACGAACGTGTCTGTTTGTAATGTCAAAATAACAGCTTTTTACTAAAGGCATATGTACTTACGGTAGTATAAAAAAACTTTCTTTTTATCGGTTTGTTTGTTCCGGCCAATCTCCGAAACGGCTGGACCGATTTTGACAGGACTTTCACTGGCAGATAGCTGATGTTATAAGAAGATAGGCTACACCACGCGGGCGAAGCTGCGTGCAGTAATTAGTCACGGAATAAAGAAAAATCATATAGTTATTATTTAAGTTTAATAAATAGGTATTGATTTTAATCATTTAAAATTAGGTAAGTTAGGTATATCATCAGCATCACGAATTGAATCGCATTCGCAGTAGTCGTTTCATTCAACTTGCTCAAAATACACTGTAGCTTCAATATCTGAGCCGTCCATTCTGATTGTCTGTAAGTTAATAAAACAATACATTACATAAATCACATTACTATAGATACATGTTTGCAGATGAATAACGTCAGAGATTTCCCTAACAGATACCTAATGCTGAACAGTGAAGTTATTAATGTGCTTTGATAAGTTTCGAACCACATTTGATTCACAAATGAGGTTTGTATATTTATTTACAAAATTATATTTCAACGGCAACTAATAAGGTTTCATTATTTTGAAAGTAAAAGCCGGCCGTTTTATCCGAAAAAACAATGGATTAGCCATTTCCCAGAAAAAGAAGGAAATAAGAAAATTTTAATGGCTTTCATATTTTTTTGACCTATTTTGACCAGTTATTGCTTGTATAAAGAACACTTAAAGAAGGTTTTACTCAATCAAAATGTTCCTGTTTTTTTCGTACATTCGCGTATACAATGCCGCCCATGGGCATATGACCGCCCGTATTTTTCTGAATATTCATAAAAAAATATTATTAAATTATATTTTGAAGTTAATTTTCGATATTTTTTCATTTATTCCTAACAGGGTATTCCTGTTCTTAGCTTGACTACTAAAAGGTAAATATAATTATGAGGATGATAAAATAACTCATAAGCTTTTAGAAATAATAAACAGAATCCAAATCGGGCCAATAACATCGGAGATATGGCAAAAACTGTAAAACATGGTCACAAACGCTACTCCAAAAATAAAAAAAATAAAAAAAATAAAAATGATTTTCGAGAATTTTTCATGAAAATTCAAAAAATACTGGCGGTCACATGCCCGTGGGCCTGTATATTCGTACCAAAAATGATTATTTAAATGCTTTACATGGAAAACTTACCATTTTAGCCCCATTGTCACCGAATTCTCGCCTGAAGTATGCAACCCTGCCCGCCCCTACTGGCACAATCACTTGTTTCAATACATTGTCACTCTCCAATGTGTATGTGAGTCTAACCTTAAAAGACATAAGGGGTTCATTATTGTGGGTGTTCTCTTTCAATTCAAGAAAAATAAAATACGTGTGGTCTCCAATAGTGAAGTAGTTATGAAGACCACAGACCACCTTGTCGTGTTTGTGGGCGCTGTGTGTGGTCTTTTGAAATGGAAAGTCAATGAACAGTGCGCGCAAGATAAGTCTGTGCGCGTCTGGTGGCGCTGGCGTGCTTAATTCTATACTGTATTATTTTAAAATATTAAATCCATATTATAAATCTTATATATTATTTATATTAATTAATTAAATAATTCTGACATTGGACTTGACATTGGAAATTGAGTCCATGGTGTCAACGATTCAGTAGAATTACTCTTTATTGTACACCATAAAATTTAAATTTCGCCATACTTCCCGGTTCCGTGCTTCCCTCATCCAGGTATTTCCCTCGACTTTGACGACCCGATATCATCAACCGAACACATAAGTACCTACTTATTAGTTCTAATCAGACTTATCTTGCGAGCACTCTAGGTATCTTTCCGACAGTTACCAGTTGATACATGTAGGTAGTTGGCCGATTTTATAAATTTTAGTAGCCGTCTCAACGTGGCGCTGGCAGAATAGTCGACACCGGCTCTATCGCCAAAGAAAAAAAAGTTTTGGTTCCAAAATCGAAAAAGAAAAAAAATGTTTTGGTTTTTCATTTCCCTTGCCTACTGACTGAAGTACCTATTTTTAACAGCGTGAGGAACAAAATGGTACATATCGTAGTAGTAGATATACTCTTGTCATCGTGGACTGTATCTGTATCAAGTGCACATTATAGCTGTAACGGGCCGCAGCGTAATATACTTTCATACAAAAAAGTGCGCGCCTGAAGTGTGCGTTGATTCAGATAAAAAAATTACAAAATTGATGTACGAGAATTTTTGCAATGCGGTCCGTGCTAAGCAAGTCTGCTATTGATCAGTAGGTACCTTCGATCCGTCTCTCCTCTCCATCTCGGTTTCCTCTCCTAACTTGAAGTCATTTGACATGGTTCCGTTTTGCATCTGCAACGTGAAGTTAAAGGTATTCTCATCTATGCGCGTGAACGAGAATATTGGCGCGTTGCTTGTTAACATACTGATAAGGTTTTTGTTTGAATCTAGAAAAAAAAATACATATCTACATGAAAGAAATCAAGTAAAAATTAAAGGAAAAAACGATCCCCAAAAAAAATATATATAGCTCCTGGACTATGAATAATCGCTTACCACGTGGGGTGATTCAGAAGGCAAGGTATGGAGAAATATAGAATGGAGCAAGATGCTAGAAAAAAAATCCTATGATTGTTCATGCAGCTATGTGTGTGTACAGCATAAAGCATGTTTCTCATACACATTGTTTTGGATGATATGATAATAATAATATGATAATATTATGACGGTTACTGTTTATGTAACACGTTTTTGAAGTAGGTAGAGCTTAGAGGTGAACAAAGATAGTTATAGTTGTTGAGATATATATTATTATGTCCACGGTTTATTAATATAATAAAATATTCTTTATTATGTTCACCATAGTAATTACAGATATAAATGTAGAAGTTTTACATTATAGTGTGACACAATGGGCGGTTAAGCTAAAAGTGTGTTCGAAAACGCTCCTTTTCTTAGAACTGTGTATTTCAGTAGGTGTTTCTACATGCAAAGCAGGCTTATGGAGGTCATTTATTAGTCATGTACCATGAATGAAATCATAAGCGGATATCTGATCAACTTCTCTCAGAGTTTAATTTGGGTTAGATAATTTGTAAGTATAACTGTAAAATACAAGTTACGGATTCCCATATTTTGGATACGCCCACATTACACATACGTAGGTTTATTTAAAAATGGCGTTCGAGTTCTTAAGAAAGGCCAAAAAGTTCTTGCACTTTATGAAATCTGTAATTAATATACCAACATAACTAAAAATTATAATATGCTTTTCTTTGATACCGGCTGGGCAGATTTCTTTTTTTAATGTTAGTAATAGTCTGAATAAAGACTTTACGGATTAAAAAAAAATATTTTAGAAGGGTCTTAAAACATTGTTCTCACCAAGCTCAAAAATAAAATGGAATTTTCTTTATAAACTGTTAAAAAAGAATTTAACCATGATTAATGAGCGAATGCACACACCTTCACCATTTTCACCATGATTTGAGCAGATCACAATAATACAAGACCACACCATCCCACCAGCTGACCGGACACGTGCGGTTCAGCACATTTGCTCACACATAAACTGATGAACACAAATAAAACATCACTCACTGGTCGCATTGACTAGCTCTTCGACATTTTCAGAACGAATTCTTCTGTACTTCTTTCCGGAGAACGACATTTTACAAGTTTTATGAAAACTGAAGTGTTACAATATTGTATTTTCCGCGATATCGAGATAGGTCACGTATTTGCGCAGTCACCGCGATAAGATTCGATGCTAGATTGTCGTATCATCGTTGCTAGGTATATTTTATACATTATTGGATTAATTGATTTGATGGTTTTATTGAAATTTTATGTTTTTCGACTCTTTGTTCGTTTAAAAGTCGGAAAGAGCACAAATACCTATACAAACAAAAACTTTTTACAAAAAAAAAAAACAACCGACTTCCAAAAAAACACTAAAAAAGTGAAAAATAACTTTAGTGTTTTTTTTTGGAAGTCGGTTGTTTTTTTTTTGTATAAAGTTTTTTTTATCACTTTTAAGTTGTGGTACCTACCCCACACAAATCCGAATACCACTACCTGCTATGTAAATAACAGTGAAGGAGTCAAACAGGATATTGTCTAGATAAACTAAGTGGGAAAAATACGTAATATTGAAGCTAACTCAAAAATTACGCAAGCAAAGTTAATAAAATTTATATGGGACCACCTCGGAAGCATGACCTATCAAACAAAAAAGACTCATCAAAATCGATTCATAACTGGCGGAGTAATCGCGTAACAAACATATTTTAAAAAAAACATACAGACGAATTGAGAACCTCCTCCTTTTTGAAGAAGTCGGTTAAAAATAGCTGTGTGCCTGAGTACCTACTAAATAGGTGTGAAATAGTTACATAAATTAAACCACATCGTCATTACTCCAGTTTAATAAATAGGCATGCAGAGTAGGTACTTAAATATTAATTTAAATTAGTTAAATCATCACGAACACGGCGACTCGTCGTAGTCTTTTCATTCTACTTCCTCACAATACACTGTTGCTACAATATCTGAGCCATCCATTGTGATTATCTGTAAATAAATAAATCAATACATTACTTATACCACATTACCACAGCACAGCGTAGGTATATACCTAAGTATATGTTAAGATATTATTAAACGCAGCTGAAATTTATGTAGTTTGTGCCTGCAATTAGATCGGCAGCCATACCCTTCCTACTAGAACAGAAACTGCCCTATTGGTCTCGTAGTCGCAAGCGCGACTGCTGTGTGGGGTCCTGGGTTCGATTCCCGGGTCGGGCAAAGTGTTATTGGGTTTTTCAATTTGGAAATTCGTAGTAACAGCCCGGAGTTTGGAAGTTGGCGGTGTGATACCCCCGTGCCTCGGAAAGCACGTTAAGCCGTTGGTCCTGCGCCTGATCTCTCTCCGGTCGTGTCGGATTGCCGTCTCATCGGACTATGAGAGTGAGGGAAGAGAGAGTGCACCTGTGTCTGCGCACACACTTGTGCACAATAATATCTCCCGCGCCGAAGGCTAGTCTCCGTTGAGATTGGCCGCCGTGGCCGAAAATACGGTCAGGAGGAGTATTATTACTAGAACAGAGCAACGCTGCTTGGCTGCAGAAACATGACTTAGGGTACAGTCCCAGGGTTGAGGGAAAGTCCGAAAGGGATACCGGGACCTTGGCAATAGGCAACTCAAGGAACACGGGTGGGTATTAGTTAGTAAAAGTCTGACACGCCCCTCCGCTCCGCCCAGAGCGGGAGAAGTCACTTGATGACGTACCACACTAAAAAAAAAAAAGGGTACAGTCCAATTCAAAGTTTCTACAAATTATTGCAAGGACTAATACCCGGACGGGGCACGGATGCTGCACGGTGTAACTTGAACTGCTTCATATAAAATGCTAATGAAGTGTTGGATCCGAGGATCGCCCGCGCCTCGTATACATGACAACGCTTGCGTCCGACACGGTCTTAAAGAATAAATCATTTTATTTTTTACTAGGGGTACTTTCTACTTAACCGGACTGTCCTGCGGAGATGCTCTAAGCTACTAACGTAAAGCCTCCAGGGGCCAGGGGCATAAAAACTAAACTAACTTAAACTAAGCGACTGCTCGTTAAGGGCACCCCCTGTGGGGTACGGACCTCGGCGTCGCTGGGGGGAGGACAGCAAGTCGACAGGCTGGATCGGGGAGTTTAAAACTCCTGGCGGCTCAGCGTCAGCCCGAGCTGGCGCTTCGTCGAGCAAGGGTCGGGGAGGAGTGATGGATCGGAGTCGCGGTCGCGGAGGCCTTCGACGGCGAGGTCGGAATGAATAAATCATCTCGGAACCCGAGTCCTTATGGGAGCTCCCTTATGGTGGGAGTAGGTGACCTAACTTGGTAGTAGTTCTCCGGAAGAACTCCTTCAAAAAGTGCTCTACAACTAATTAATTTATTTTAAAGATATGACTAGACTTGGTAAGAGCTCATTCAAAAAGTGCTCTACAACTAATTAATTTATTTTAAAGATATGACTAGACTTGGTAAGTGCTCATTCAAAAAGTGCTCTACAACTAATTAATTTATTTTAAAGATATGACTAGACTTGGTAAGTGCTCATTCAAAAAGTGCTCTACAACTAATTAATTTATTTTAAAGATATGACTAGACTTAGTAAGAGCTCATTCAAAAAGTGCTCTACAACTAATTTATTTATTTTAAAGATGTGACTAGACTTGATTGAATACAATGCAGTAGCATTAGTTATTATGAACTTGTTATGTTACGTATCGCCTGAAACGCCTGGTTACTTAGCCAATTATAATAGATCACTAATTCTAGACATTTGACTGGCAATTTATTATTATGAGATGAAACGTAATCTGCGTACAGATTGGATTGCTTTTTAGGTGCAGTGAGTGAGTACTTTACGTTGTGCTATTGTGAATGTATGTTATGCGGTCTAGTTGTCTAAGTTTTTATTTTATTATGATTGGAATTACTTATGTTCCTATGTAATACCTACATACGTATAACTGGAACTACATAGTTTAGTTAGAAGAAATGCTGTTATGAAAGACATAATATTCAATTAATAGGCGGAAAAAATATGTAACATTGTGCTTCGATGCAATGATATTTCTAGTACTTAATTGCTTTGATGACATAAATGAATTATTTGTTTACTAAAAAGGAATATAATAATAGAAGTTCAATACTGGCTGATTTAGTCGAAAAAATAATTGAACGCGTTTTACATGAAAACAAAACTTACCTACTAGACCTATCACCGGTGTTTTTGCATTTCTAAAGAAAATCTAAAGAAGGTTTTATTACAATTAGAAACTTTCTCTTATAAAAAAAAGGTGTTTTGTATTTCTGTGCAAAGGAGTTCCTGTTATGACTACACGCTAAAGAACCTTGTAGCGCTATACCTAAACTGTTTATTTTATTATCTTAGTAAAAAAAAAACTTACCATTTTAGACTCTTTGTCAGCGAATTCTCGTCTGAAGTATGTAGCTCTTCCTCCATCTATTGGAACCATCACTTGTTCCAATACGTTGTCGCCTTCCAACGTATTTGTTTGTTTTACCTTGAAATACAAGGGGTTCATTATTGTGGGTGTTATCTTGCAAATATAGTATGAAAGGTCTTGAAAGATGAGGTAGGGAAGAGACAACTTCGTAGAATTTTTTAGTTGCAGTATCAATTTCGGAATCAACAATTCCTCTTTAAACCCTTGCATAGTTGCTGCTGCATCTTCTAGAGTCCTGCCAAAAAAAGCAAGACTATAACCCTGTGTATAGTGCAGTAATTAGTGTTGATACTTGAAATTTTATTTTATTTAAATAAAATTAGTGCTTTTTCAGTTTCAACTATACTTTTTCAGTTTAAAATGTATTTGAGATCCTAGCAATAAGCCCTTTCATTTGATATGTCGCACGGTTCAGTTTGCAAAACTTTTTTTTAAATTCTCTGAATTGCCCCCCGAAAGTGAATATTCCCCCGTATTCAAAATTCATGAGTAACAAATTTCAACTTAATCGGTTCATTGGATTCGCAGCAAATTTGCTGTGACAGACAGACGGACAGACTGACAGCCAGACACAAGAGTGATCCTAAAAATTGTTCGTGTTTTTCCTTTTGAGGTTCGGAATCCTAAAAATGAAATTCTCCAAACCTTTGATCCATTCCGCCTCTCCACCTCGATTTCCTCTCCTAACTTGAACTCATGCGTGATGGTTCTGTGTTGCATCTCCAGCATAAACTTAAATGTATTCTCATCCAAACGCGTAAACGAGAATATTGGCGATTTAGTTGTTAAAATCTTCATCAGGTCCTCATCTGAATCTAGAAGGAAACGAAATAAAACATACCTAAGAAGATTCGAGGTCTGCAATCGCTTCACAAGTGTAAGTACTATGTTTCAACAAAAAAATCGATATATTAGATTTTTTTAAAACGTGTGATTTCCATTGCATGTTTTAATTTAAAATCACCATGATTAAAGTTTGGGCTGATCACAATCATCACAAGACTATATGCGTTTGCGCACATAACGACAAAACAGAAATAATCACTCACGAGTCGCATTGACCAAGTCCTCGACATTTTCAGAATGGGTTCTTCTATATTTTTTCCCGGTAAACGACATTTTACAACTTTAAACGAGTGTAATGTTTTTTTAAACGTTTATTTGTCTTGACTCCTTGCGCAGTCACTGCGTTAAGATTTGACGTTAATATTGCCGTACATTGCATTCATTATTTTATTAATTAACTTCGTGGATTTGTTCAAAAAATAATTATTTTTCGCGTCGAGTTCGCGTGCAAGTATGAAAACAGCACAAATACAAAATAACTGTGCCCGCTACTCCGCCAATGTGAAAAAACAACAATTCATTGAGTGTACCGTGGATTGTGATTCCTAGGACGCTTCAAATTACCAGAGGATATTGACAATAACCTTCACTCCTAACGTACAGACAGAAGGAAAGACAAGCAAGCATACATGCATTCTAAAAAAAGGTTTGTTTCTTAATTTTTCTGCCCGATTTACTTGAAATGTTTGTGTTGTACCATGTAATGTATTAAGGGGCTCGTGGCTAAATAATAATAATAGCTGCACGGGTCTATCTTCAACATTAAGCAGCATACTGGGGTCGGTTCGTGGATGAGAGACCATCCATTAGTACAAAACACCCTGTCCGATCCTTGAGGGTGTTAATTGTTACTTAAGCACCGTCACATTGAAATGAAATGAAATGAAATGAAATTGTTTATTCTGTAAATAGGATATCAGAATCACTTTTACACGTCATATTTAAAAAAATAAAATAAGCTCGATGAGGTCGGCGTTTCCTATCTGACTACTCTGAGAAGAAAGGCCGAAACAAACTCAGAGGTCGCAGTCTCTTTTAAGGTCCAGACATAATCTTGGTCATTATTACCGTACTGAGAATAAATGTGGTAATTTTCAGGAAAAAATAAATAGCAATATTTTTTTTTATTGTGAATTTTACCTGGTTTTTGGTAATGTGCAGTACCTATGTGCCCCTTAAATTTCGGATCGAACAGGTTTTTTTTACATATTGTATACCGAGGCCCCGCGGTGTCTTAGAAAGTACTGTCCCTGCTGTGATTGGTACATTTTTGACAGTCGTTACGGGTAGGCAGATTTCAGAAGCCCGAAAGTTAACCAGTCCAACCAACGGGTATCGTCATATCGTGTAACCCGAGAGGTCAGATAGGCAGTCGAGTCGCTCCATGTAAAATACTGGCATCTGGTTAGCCTGAAGCCGACCCCAACATAGTTGGGAAAAGGCTAGGTAGATGATGTAGCCATCATCTGTGATTATACCTATATATTTTGTAATTTTGGCAAAACTCATTAATTATAACAGACCAGTCTGGGTCAGCGGTTTCCTTTTCAATAATCTGTGACAAATATGACATTGCATGAGATTTAAAGGTATCTTTATCAAAAAGAAATCATTATTCAAGAGATTATCTTGCGTACCTACCTATATTTTACGATGTCTTAATTTATGTGGGTTACCAATACCGTGTTTCGTTTTTTAACAGCGAACATAAAGGTATTGCGACTTACATTACCCTACCTTACGTCAATTTACTGTTTTGTAGTAATTTCACGACGTCACGGAATGACAGTTGTGATTTGAATATACGGACAATTTAAGTAGGTAGTCAATTCGCTTATCAATTAATTTCCCTGACCTTTCCTGCCTAGTAATATACCTATATCTTTTCAATAAAGGTTTTACAAAATTCATGAACCTAAACATGGCCTCATAAAACCGTTTTCACAGTTTGTCTGTGGCATCATAGTGCCAGGTTGCGGTGCATTTAGTAACGCCAACAGAAAAAGTCAATGAATAATAAAATTAAAATACTATTTAAAATTAGTTTTTGTAACAACCATTGTTCTTAAATAATCAACATATTTATTAGTATTTTAATTATGTAGGTAAACAAAATACTTTCATTATCAAGTTTATTGCATATTTAATTTAGTTAGTAAGTTGTCATGACTCAATTAACTGTCTCACACTCAAACATTTGTATCGATTGCCGATGCTAGCTGAAGGACCGATGACCGGTGGAGCAGACGAATCTTGCAGTGGAGACGGTGTATCGGCAAGCGAAGTGTGTGACGCTCGCCCCCCAGCTTAGATGGCTGGGACAGACTGGATGCGTAAGGTGGAGGACAGGGTGTTGTGGCGCAGCCTGGGAGAGGCCTATGTCCAGCAGCGGACTGCGCAGTTGATTGTTGATTGAAGACCCTTGGGTTTTCCTAATTTACTGACGAGAGATTGTAACCGTAGTATGGATATTACATTTAGCTAGCTACATTATTATATCGTTGAAGATCATCCCATATCCCACGTTATTGACTCTTTATCTTTTGGATTTACTTAGTTGGTAGCAAAAAGTAGAGCTCTGTTTATTTTATTATTAAATTACGAGTTCCTCCGGCAAGATTCAACCGTGCCGTGCATCATATCAAAGTCTAATAGTTTTGTCTCTACTCTTATGATATATTATCAACGCACTACATATCTTTGATATACCTACGGTTATACAATTAGGTGGGTCGCCTTTTTTTTGAACGCCATCCAATAACATCATCGAAAAATTATAATTATTTGTTTTAGGATCACGATTTTACTGTTTTTTTTCTAATAAAATCTAAAGTACCTACAGCAATGGCAAAGAAAATGCCAAGCTTGTTTATTATTATTTTAAGTGATCGATCAATATTTTAATGAGTCATACATATTAGGTAGGGAACTTCCGTCTTGAATATTTTCTAGGTTTACTTATTCAGGTGCCTATTATGATTAAGATCCTTGTGCTGAGTGGTTAACAATTAATAGAGCCTGTTGTCATAGCAAATTGATGTTTATTTAGGCATCCAATTAAGGATATTGAAGCCTCTCTATAGGCTCTATTTAGGCTTCAATATCCTGCAGCAATATTCCTTCCGCGTCATTTCAACAGTAGCGTAGGTTTTTTCTTTCTTTGGTATTTTTTCAAGATTACTGAGAGGAGCCTAGACTTCCATTAGCAGTGGGTAAATTACATGCTGATAATGCTATGCTCATGCTAGTATATTGTGCTAAAACAAAATTAAGGTTTTAAAGTTCAATTATCATTATTAGGCTGTACACTTCTGGATCAGACAGGACATACAGCTCTCCAATTGCAAGCCATAGAGGACCGCCTTTAAAATGTCTCTTTCACCCACATCCAGCCACTTTACAAAAGTTCAGTAATTTAGTTAGTAGGAGTAGATAAGTATAAGTTACAAAGTGATCAAGTATTATCAACATGTTTTGTCTTATGGCGGAGTGCCAAAATTTCAGAGGACCTACGTGCTACCTCGCAATATGTGGTCCACCTACTTATTTATTTTATTTCACTGTTGGACCAAAGAGACTTTTATTCCTTTATTATTGGTTAATGTCTTGTAATAAAAGGGTTTGGTTGTGAATATAAAGATGCTTTGGAAATGCTGGGTAGGTACAGTCGGCAGTGAAACTCGATTATCTTTAGTTTATGATTCATAATCATAATAATCCTAACTCTATTATTATATATGCGAAATTGAGTTTGCTTGTTACGCTTTCACGCTAAAACGGCTGACCGGATTTGGATGAAATTTGGCATATGGGTAGACCATGACCTGGAGAAGGACATAGGACATAGGTCATCCTGGACGTAGTCACCGGCAACAGCTAGTTACACAATATAATGAAACTGGTAACTGGTATCCAATTAAAATAACAAAAACTCTTTATATTACATGACGAGCAGTGTATCGAATAATTTAGTGTTAATTTAGATGTTGTATGAGTAATAGTTTTAATCGACTTTCGTTATTGTGCCGTGCCGGCCTTACCTAAGAGAGATAGATGGCCGCAGGACTGGCAGCGATACATAATCACACAATCATTGTTGTTATTTTTTAAGCAATTTACACTCGCACCTGAGACCAAATAAAAAACCAAGATAGAGTTCTGTGGGCCTAAAACGGTCACATTAGCAATTCCTCTAAAAGCATTTCATTTCCTAAATTTCCAGCTGTCATTAGCAATTCCTCTAATGTGACACAAAAGCAATTCTTATTAAGTGGACCATTTTACGAGTCTCCATAGAAAACTGTCAAACAGATGAATTATTTCGTAATATGAACAGCACGCAGATCATATTATGAATCGTCTGTTTGTGACATTTTACGATGATTCATAATATTTTCCTATTATGATTCTACCATAGTGACTGTTTTAAGCCCCCTGTCAGTGACGTGAGGTCGGCGTGTGATCGTGTATGCACAGAGCGGAGGTGTAGATTTGGCATACTTCACTGTATTTTTCGTAGCGCTCTGTCTTGGTTTGAGACTCGCACTTGGTTCGTTCGTTAATAAAGTGTACGTTAACATTAAAACTAGATACGAAATGTAAAATGAAAAATCTTTCACCAAAAAACCTTTTTACAAAAAAAAAACAACCACAACTAAAAAATGAAAAATAAAAACTTTTACAAGAAAAAAACAACCGACTTCCAAAAAAAACACTAAAAAGTGAAAAATAACTTTAATTTCGGAAGTCGGTGTCTTTGCTTTGCAATTTCCGTTTTTTGCCACCGACTTCCGAAATTAAAGTTATTTTTCACTTTTTAGTGTTTTTTTTGGAAGTCGGTTGTTTTTTTCTTGTAAAAGTTTTTTTTTTTCATTTTTTAGTTGTGGTACCTACCCCACACAAATCCGAATACCACTACCTGCTATGTAAATAACAGTGAAGGAGGCAAACAGGATATCGTCTAGATAAACTAAGTGGGAAAAATACGTAATATTGAAGCTAACTCAAAAATTACCCAAGCAATAAAAATTATATGGGACCACCTCGGAAGCATGACCTACCAAACAAAAAAAGAATCATCAAAATCGATTCATAATTGGCGGAGTAATCGCGTGACAAACATACAAAAAAAAAAAACCTACAGACGAATTGAGAACCTGCTCCTTTTTGAAGAAGTCGGTTCAAAATAGAAATTAGCTGTAAAATACTTATATGATACTGCTCCATTCCTACACCACCTACAACAGTTAAAAAAACGTATTATCGTATTTAAAAAAACCTTTACCTCAAAGTGGTAAGATCACAGAGATACCATTTCATACCGATATCCTGTTGTTTTTTGCAACAATTTAGATCATACAGTGACTTAATAGTTTGTATGAGGTATTTGTGGAACATTATCGTATTGCGCTGCGCCTGCGTCAGGGTAATGTCAGGGTTACCGATACGATACGATCGCGGAGCGGAACCGTTGAACAACGTTTTTTTCTCTATATTTTTAGAACAATTATATTTGATTCTTTATTTCTTTGAATCAGTGAGGATGGTAGAAAGGCTTCCTGCTCAAGGTGTACTAAACACTAACCGTCTTATTACTTACAAAACGAGTTCTAACTTTGGTCCATAAACCTTTCAGCCAGTTAAATTATTCTAAAAAGATTTTTTTTTCTAGTAAGGTTGTAAATATTAGGTACCACTCGATGCCAATTTTTTTTTTTTTTGTGTGTTTGGAATCGTCAATTGACTTCTCCCGCTCTGAGCGGAGCGGAAGGGCGTGTCAGACTTTTACTGACTAAAACCCACCCGTGTTCCTTCAGTTGCCTGTTGCCAAGGTCCCGGTATCCCTTTCGGTCTTTCCCGCAACCCTGGCAGAGCGATACTAGTCCTAAAGGTCTATTTAGATATAAGCGATATCGCTGTACAGTGGTGCTTGGTAGCGATGCACTATGGTTCCAAGTGCCTAACAAGAAAGCGGTAGCGATATGCGCTACCGAGCGCGACGGTTATATCTGAATAGGCCTTTATCAAAAACCCGATTATTAAGGAAAATGATCCGCTAGTACTGAATCGGATCCTAATTCCCGATGATAATGATTGAAAGTGACAGCTGACGGTGATGAACATTATAAACAAAAAACGAGTCAAAAAAACGCTACTAAAAACTAGTTATGTGTGTCACATTTGTTGTTTACTAGATTTGTCTAATGTAAGGCCATAAATTACAGTAGCTTAACGAGCTTTTTATGATATCCTATGTAATTTCGGATGAATTAATCAAAACTAAATTTAATCTAGACTATATTTTTATATTACTCATAAATATAACACTTCTTGTTGGTAATTAGAGCTCTTTATGACTGAGTTCGTTTGAGGAAGTTCTAGGTAATATTCAGTAGGTAGGTACCTATTTCAGCCGTCAATAGTCGCTGTGTTCCTATTGTGGTGTTAACTAATATTATAAACGCGAAAGTTTGTTAGTATGGATGGATGGATGGATGGATGTTTGTTACTCTTTCACGTAAAAACTACTGAATGGATTTGGATGAAATTTGGCAAACAGATAGTTTATAACCTGGATTAACACATAGGATACTTTTTATCCCGATATTCCCACGGGATCGAGACTTACGCGGGTGAAACCGCGGGGCGCAGCTAGTTGTCAATATTTACGTGATTGATACACATTGATGCGCAAATTGATCGTTTACCCATTGCAATTGAATTGATTGACAATATTGATACACATTCATGCGTAAATTGATCGTTTACCCAATGCAATTGAAGCGATTGATAATATTACTACAATAGACCCCGTACAGGCATTTGACAATTAGAATGATCGCTGGGATGGCACCGTATATCTGCGTTGCTTCTGGTATTGCAGGAGTTCCTAACTGTGGCGATGGCCACGAGATACCAGAGGCCCTAGACAAAGTGACATTCTATCAGCGATGATGGAAAAGGTAAAAATGTATAGGACTGACATAAGCTATCGAAAAGCTTATGTCAATCCTGTTGAAAGTCGTTGTAGAAATACGACACCCTTTCGAAGCGATTGTCACTTGTCTAGGCCCTCAGTTTCTTTGTTTTTATAACAGAGTTTGAGCTTTGTATGTATTACAAAGCATGCAGGTATCTAAACTAACCGCGGTAGGCCGCCATACATTTAAAACAGTTAACGAGAACCTCACTCACGCTTGAACACTGAATTTAATAAGTGTAGTTTAAAAATTAACAATATACATAATTACAATAACATCTTGTTAGGTTAGATAGATTTAGTGTGAGATACCATCGGAGTCAGAGGTACAAAACGGTAAGTATCTTATTTAAAACAATGCATGACGAAGATCGTACGAAAATCGGTGCAGTTATTCTCAAGTTATACGGAAACATGATATACCAACACAATAGATACATGTGTACTTTGTTTTCCGTGAATCTATTGTAATTTATGTCTTTAATTAACTTTGGTAACTGACCATTCGTATGAGATACGTTTTTGTTTAGTCTGTTCAGAAATTACCAACTGATCTTAAATATACCTACATATTTTATTCGGAAAGGCTTTTCTTCGACATCTTTAAAATATTCGTTTAAATAATCAAAGTTCAATAATATAATTACATAAGTATCTATATAGTAGGATTCGCTGCTGTGCCGGGTTAAGTTAGGGGTAAAGACCCGTCCAGACTGGCGCAATATAGCGGGCGCGACGAGGGATGCGCTGCCTGTTGCACCCGCGATTTCATGCCAGTTGGCACAAGCCTACTTGGAAAGTATATTAAGCTCATTCCATACATGCTGCCCAAATGCTTATAGCCTAGATGTGCCAAGTATAGTGAAGAACCGACATAATCATAAATCTTATCAGCCACTGCTGGTGGTCGCCAAGGAGGCTTCCTGAAAATTCCTGAAATTCAACTTTTGTAATTACAGGCAAGTAGGTATTAGTTTAAGTTATGACTCATCTGTCAAGTCAGTTTTATAGTCATGCGATCAGCGACATCCTTTGTTTAGGAGTTTGCATCTAATTAAGTAAGTGTACCTGCGATGTGTTTCATTATGACTTTGCATGTTCTTCACTGGACTGTAAGAACAATTACAGTTTATTATTTACTTGTGCGTGAGCATAATGAGTATTGTAGTAGCGTTTAAAACAATTAAATTATTTAAAAGCCATTAATATTTCTACTAACAAAGCAGCCATGTCAAAGTAGCTGACAGCGTGCAACGAGAAGATTTATTCATTGTTCTGACAGCCTCTTAACTTCAACCTCCATCAGTCATTGTAATGTGACACACGACGGCATACCAGTGACGAATGAAATGTAACAGCATTTCTGTGCAAGCGCTGCCGACGCGGCCGGTGCGGCGGTCCCGCGGGCGACGGTGAGCGCGCGACCTTGCGCGGACCACCACCGGCAGGGCGGGGGCGCCTATGACTGCGGCCGGCCTGCGCCACTCCGCCACTCGTACTGTGCTAACGATACGACCAACGCGCTCCCAAACTTAATTCGAATTTTCAAAATACGACGCGTTCGGAATGACAGTTTGATTTTTGAAATCATGTGGCTTTGGTTTATACTCGCCGCCGCGGCTGCGGTGCTGTCAGGCGTTGAGAGCGCCGGCGCCGGCGCCGCCCGCCTCGTCTGTTACGTGGAAAGCGCGCGCGCGATCGACGGATTTTCCGAGTGCACACATCTCGTTTACGCGGGCGACGCGAGAGGAGATAAGCTCGACGCTTTACTGAAGGAATACAGAAAGAACAACCCCCGACTGAAAATTATACTGAGAGTATCCGAGATTGATAAGGTAAGATACTCCCGAAATATTTCTCTACAGTTTTCCGCCTACAAGAAAACACATTTTCATTAACAAATCTACACACGTGCGAAAACGTTTAAGTATTACATAAAGCTAATTACTTTTTACCGATTCGTTAAATAACGCTTCCGACTCGTCTCGCCCATACTGATGAGCTCAAATATATTCTTTTGTTGAACTAAACGTGGATCCTATTCGCGTGGAAAGTGTACAACCAGCACTAATTGAGTTGGTACCAAGAGCGCATTGTGTCGTAATCATATGCTAATTAACGGACATGTTAACTACGGTTTGGGAAGTAGACCGTGCTACATGTGAAGATCCGATATCCTCAGGATGGGTTTTTCTCGTGCGTAGGGTTTGAAATACAAGTCTCGATAAAATGTAAAGATAAAGTGGCTTGCAATTTGTGGATTGAATATAGAACAAAAATCCGACCATTTTCATTTGTTTTCATAGTGGGTTAATTAATTCAAAGTGACGTAATGAATTGAGTAACAAATTACCGATTTCTATCTCACCATAAAAACTTCGATGACAAAAAACTCTACATTTGAACAAAAAATTGGTAATGTCTACGTCCAGTTAAGGCGCGAGCACGTTCTAAATTTAATAGAGGAAAACCAAAGACCACAAGCTGTAGCGCGGGAACTTAAAAAAGTTTTTACACCGGTCTAGATTAGGTGTTGCCATTACTAAATTTATATTAGATTATGTCCGTTCTCACGGTTGATATTGCGTACTAGTAATGAATAAGAAACGTAAGATGACATGATATCATTGTCACGGTACCTGTTTATGATTTGTTTATATAATGAGATGACTGAGTCATAATCTCGGTTTTCTCAAGCAACAAACTAGAGCTATGAATCAATGTTCAATTATCAGATGCTGTGGACACACATAGTGGCGGAAAGTAACAATTTGATTGTATATGTAGATATTCTCAAATCTTTTGACCTGTCAGATATAATCTATAGCATAACTGGTTATGATATTATGTGGTACTTACCTAGGCTGCTATGATCTCGATAACTGTGCAAATCGTTCTTCAATCGATAAAATTATTGGTCTTATAAATTACCAATATGGTCTGCATTAAGTCAGTCTATGGTATTTTGTCTCTTTCTATTTAGATGCTTTAAAGACACAAAAATGAATACGATGATTATGTGCTACCGAAATTATTTAGACATGTGTATCCCCATACATATAAAATCATGAATGCATGTAATACCTGTTTATTACCCGAAGTGTAAAGTAGGCCGTCCAAGGGATTTCTCGCAACCAAAACATTACAATACAATAAAATAAAATAAGCTAACATACATCTTCCAACCCTGTCGGCAACATTACACATAATTTTATTACACCACCTTATATAATTCACATGCGAATTCGAAGATTTCGAGAACCTTTGTAAACATTGGTGTTCCGAATTTAACTTGATTGACCTGTCAGTTGATATGGCCGACTTGACCTTACGCAAGTTTCAGAGAAATTACTCTTGTATTTGGAGCACGGAATGAGTCGGTGTTACCCATGTATTACCAGTATTACGTGGAAACTGGTTGTCAAGTTAAGGTGGCATCTGATACACGCGACGGAATGAGAGGCATTCTGCACGTATTTGTTTCTTTTTCTTTGAATGCTTTTGTTAGTAATATCTTATTTGAATATGCATAAGGTTGACATCCGTTTATTGTGGGGATCGTCATGCATTTTATTTTAAATTCTTTTTGAAAGCAGATTTTGAAGACATCGACAAGACACTCAATTTTGTTACAGCAATGTATTTTATTTAACCTCATCACGTTACTCATTGCGTGAAAACGTCACCTTAAATCTCGCTGTGTGTTGACGGGAGGGATGACGTCATTGTAACGAGTGCGTTCTCACGTCCGCGACCTCGGTCAGTAGGCTGTCACTTGCATCTGCAGTCTGGGTCCATCGATATTATGAATGACTATCGTAAATATCTACGCGGCTGTAATCATCATCTGCCTAGCCTTTTCCCAACTATATTGGAGTCGGCTTCCAGTCTAACCAGATACAGCTGAATACCAGTAATTTACATGGAGCGACTGCCTATCTGACCTCCACAACCCAGTAACTGGGTAATACGATACCCCTTGGTAAGACTGGTTGTCAGATTTTCGGGCTGCTGATGACCCGTAACGACTGTCAAAGATCCACAAATGACAGCCGGGACCAACAGCTTAACGTGCTTTTCGAGGCACGGAGAAGTCTCGGTATGTAAAGATGGTCACCTATCCACGGACCAACCCCGGCAAGCGTAGCTTAACCTGATGGATCGACCCGTGCGGCTGTTATTACGTAGTAAGATAACAAATTAAGTTTTATAAAAGTTCGGCTTTGTAGAGTGTAAAAAGACTGTCACACAGGGTGCCCTAGACCTAGAGGTTGCCTGGATACTGGTCAATAAATAGTGATAGTTATAGGAATGACATTACGACTAAACAGTCTAAGTCATACTAAAGAAAATCTAAACTGGATTTTAATATAATGAATAAACAAAATATTGGCAACGGAAGTCGTTGTACACACGATAATAATCACATAGAGGAAGAGAGCAAGAAGACGTGTAGGATGCAGGATGTCGTGAAATCAGATATGGGAGTCGATAATCTGACTGATGTTAGTGGAAAGATCATTGAACCGGGCATCCCTATAAGAGATTTTGAAGATGATTCATTGAGGTTTCTTACATAGGAGCTTTTAACAATGGAACAGCTGCTTCACACTATCAGAGGCCCTAGACAAACTGACATTCTATGTGACAGTGATAACGATGAAGGAAAAGGCAAAAATGTATAGGACTGACTGACTGACTGTCAATCCTGTTGAAAGTCGTTGTAGAAATACGAAACGCTTTAGAAGCGATTTGTAGGTGAATAATACGAAGACATTCGCCGCTAAAAGATAAGGCATCTTAGTATCCATTTAACTCCTTGTAAATATAATTAAATAATTACCGCGAACCGTAATCGGATCCTCATTTCATTATCTTTAAAACTTGACTGATTACATGCATACTTTTTGGATCAGCCGCGCAAAGGTTGCACGGTTGATGACCAAACTTGGCGAGATATTTTCTTAAAATGTTGTCAATTTGCACGTAAAGTTCAGGGAAGTCAAGTACTACAGAGTATTTTCTTGCACGTGATAAGTAGAAACCAAATAAGACGTCCCTTATTAGGAGAGTTGGATAAAATATTCTGAAGAGATGTTAACTGCGATATCTTATGTAGACCGAATGTCAAGTTGATGTTATTATGCTTGGCTTAAGGTTTTTGTGATTCTTATAGCTCACGATGGCTACCGAAGGTATATAGCTGCTGCACTTCGTCTTTATCATGATCATCATTTAGCTGAAAGCCGTCGACTGGTGGACATGGTATGGCCCCCTATAAAGTAGCGGATTTATGAAAATTAAATAAAATGGGAGGTGACTGTAAGTAACAATAAGACGCTCCAATAGGGAATTAAAATAATGTAGAAATAAGTGCTAAAACTAAATTATTCGAGGGAAGACTTTTCATAGGTAAGCAAAGCCTGAGTGAAGCAATTACTGCAAATTGCACATTAAAAAATGTCATCATATCCTCATAATCAGCCTATAATTTTCCCACTGCTGGGACACAGGACTCCTCTCTTCGAGTGGGAGTGGCCCAGTGCCGGTTGGTAGATGTCACATGTCTTCGAATTTCTGGTTCTAGGACATTCCGGGTCCCTCACGACGTTTTCCTTCACCAATTTGAGAGCAGTGGTGATGAAATTATTTACACAAAATAAAGCGCCTATCTGGGTTCGAACCCACGACCTACAACTCGTTAGTCCGCCGTTAGCACTGGGCCACCATTGCTCGAAAATTATATTGTTGTTCTCATAAAAATGCAAATTGAGAATAGGTACTTACATAAAATGCAGTTTTTTTTTCAATGTTGTATAAGTGCAAAATAATTATTCCTTTTACTAGACATAAACGCAATTAATAGCACTAGAATAAGAGGAAATAATGATATAGGAAATGAATCGTAAAACATGAATTTGATTAATGCAATATTAAAACTGCACGATGAGCTTTAAAAGCTTCCTAATTTCAACCACGAGAGTCAAGCACGTAGTACCCGAATGATTACTGATAATTTGTAATTAAATCATGCTCCAATAACATCGAGGCTAATTACTCGTTACGTAAAAGTCGACGCACGTCGGAAATAATGTTAATAAAAAGGCCACGGTTAATGTGAGGGTATTTATTTACTATAATTATTATTATTAATTCGATGACATCATGAATTGGTATAAAATGTTTTTGATATGTGAATTGGATATATAATTTGTAAGGTAATTTTATGACTTATGTTGTTCGGGTTTTTTAATTTGTAAACTGTCATGAATTTACCTAAAACTTATAATAGTTAGTATACCTACCTTACTTATTAGTAAGAGCTTTCCGTTATACATAACTAGCTGTACCCCACTCGATTCCGTGGGAATATCGGGATAAAAGGTATCCTATGTCCTTCTCCAGGTCCAAATTTCATCCAAATCCGTTCAGCCGTTTTAACGTGAAAGCGTAACAAACAAATAAATAAACAAACTCATTTTCGCATTTATAATATTAGTTAGGATATATAATTATATAGTTAGGATAAGTTTTTGGCCTCTGTAAAAACTTTAAAACTAGATAAAAACAGTTTTGTACCGTGAACCTTAGGTACCTACTTATGTACATACCTTAGTATGTTTGCGTCCAAGAGCTTACTTTGTGATATTTACTTATTACCTTTTAATACAACCTTTCTGCCTAATTGGCTGTTATTTACATAGGTATTTCCAACAAGTATCATATCCAGTTTTTCTACAACACCTTTATATAATTTAACCGTTGTTTAAAATAATAACAACTAGCCTTGTTTAACTATATGCCTTTATCCAAGATAATATTTAATAGGTATACCTACATATAATTTCAAAGCTAACATTCTTAAAATAATAATAGGGAAACAAACATAGGGCATCAAAAAATTCGTCCGCATCGCTATCAACAGGAAAAAATCCCAAAAGGCTGGCAACATTGCCACGTTGTATGGCAATACTGGCCATAGTTTAACTACGCCTATAATTCAACTCTTATTCTATTTTTCAAACACTTTTATCCCAAAACTAATTGCGATTCTTCAGATAATCATAGAGTTCTCCTTTTACTCTTTTTACACATCGTAGTTGGGACCACATAACAATGATGAATTAGATATAATCATGGTGTTTCTCCTTTCATTGCCTGTTACCTTTCGCCGTAGATCATGATCGATAACCGATAGTTACGCTTTCATTAGTTATCTAAGAAGTTAAATACATAGCGTTTGTGTTAAGTAACTTGATAGTAAGGTTTTGTGATAAGCGTTTGTAGTATGCTGTAGGTATCTTTCGTTAAAGGGTATTGTTGCCTTCTTGTAGGATGTAAAAGCTTTGTTTTCATAATGTCGCCATGTTGTATTGTTACGAATTTTCACTCTTTATTAATGTGACTTACTTCATGGTTTTTATGTTTTTTGTATCTAAGGTATTGCTTTCTTTTTTTGGCCGTTGCCAAGCTTGTATGTTTATTTGGTATTTTCTTAAATTAGGAACTTAATTAGTTTAGGAAACATGGCTGACTATTTTGTTGTTTTAAAAATATTTGTTTTTTTTTGTAAATGACTTTGCAGTGTAACTAACTACCACGAATACTATAAAATTCTGACCCTCGTAAAGCCCAATATTGATTACAATTTCCTTGAAACCATCTGTTACATTGTGTTCAGTTCCCAGCTCTGTATCGAATTTCCCACACTCTAATAACAATTCACGCCCAAATAATGAATACCTTTACACCATTAATATTTCACATACCACCTACAAACCAATTACTGTCTGAGACTCTTATGTGCTCGTTTATTTGGGCACATACTAGATAAGGCTGTACTTACTACTAACCAACCTATAGTTGATTTGACAGCAAGGTGCAATGCGGTCCACTTGTCCTCTTAAGCCCCGTATCAATGGTAAATAAAGTTGCGCAACAATGTTGTAGCAAGCGGTCCTCCTGCCCGCTATAGCCCAGTATTCATGATAAATAAAAGTTCTGCAACAATGTTGCAGTAATATAATTTTGTGTTGTTGGAAACATGTTCATGTTGTAAGGATCTCGTGGCTAAGTAATAACAGCTACACGGGTCGATCCATTAGGTTAAGCTACGCTTTCTGGGCTTGGTCCGTGGATGGGTGAGCATCTTTACATACCGAGACTCCTCCGTGTCTCGGAAAGCACGTCAAGCCCGGCTGTCATTCGTGGGTCTTTGACAGTCGGTCGGTTCGGGTCGTCAGAAGCCCGAAACTGGCAATCAGTCTTACCAAAGGGTATCATATTACCCAGTTACTGGGTTGTGGAACTCAGAGCAGTCGCTCCATGTAAAAAACTGGTATTCAGCTGCATCCAGTAAGACTGGAAGCCGACCCTAATATAGTTGGGAAAAGGCTAGGCAGATTGATTGGAAACATGTTTCTCACAAAAGCTTTATCTTTTGCCCGTAATAATTTACCGTAACACAAAAAAAAATTTTGCTCAAACAATGTTGTGCGACTCGGTGACTGCATTCTTCTTAGCTTAATGAGCTTATAACGTTCCCACTGTCGGGACAAAGGCCTCCTCTCTGTGGGAGTGATTGGGTCGTAATCCACCAGGCGGGCCCAGTGCGGGTTGATTCTTTCTTTTTGATAGTCTCGATGTCCTAATCCGTCAAATAGGTATTTGTGGATGACGTCACGACTGACAGATGTCTAGTTAACTTGGTTGGTTAAAATAATACTACGATTAATGATCGACATAGGTGTCGATGCGGTGGGCGTTCTAGTTGACTTGTCAATGTCGTATGGCGCCAGCGACTTGCTCCTGTCTCGCCTACTTGCGACAGTTACTGGTCTTGTTTGGTTGGTTATTAATTATGTTAATGATTGAGGAGATAGTTTAGAAGTGTTTTTGTTATTGGTGCAATACAGGTGTCCTAAAATGAGTCTTGGGTTACTTTCAGATGTATATAACAAGGAAAAAATTACAATGGGTAATTCGATAGAGTTTCCATACCATGAATCGTTTTTAATTTATTCCAATTATTTTTTCGCTCCTTAATTATTATTAGGTGCTTAATCTCGAGCAAGTCTGTGCAACAATACTGACTGAAACAACTTTGATACAGAACCTTATTTATACCAGTTATCATGATTAAATATCGCATTGTTGTGTACCTACCTACGTTCGTTTATCATGTGTGCGAGCTTACAATCTCGTTCTTTCATTCGTGAATGTCAGAATGAATCATAGGCTACACTTATGTCGATCTTGACCTTGGCGTGACAGAACGGGTCAAGGGCACGTTATTGTTATTGGCTATTGTCAATTTTGACAGCTATGTCAACTTTTGAGTTTGGAATGCAGAAAGCGCGCGGTGACAACCAGTATAATCTCATTCTTTGCATGATTTGCAGATTTAAAACTGTGTACCTATTATGTTATGCAATCATTTTGCATGTTGTTTGCCAAGTGGTAAGCCTACTTGCTACCACTAGTGTTCTAGGCTAAGCAGAAGGAAGGCAAGGTTTTTCTCACGATATTTTCCTTTAGGAATGTAAACGGTTCTATGTGGATTCCTCGTGAATGACGACGTGTGGCATCGTCATTCACCAGAACATTTTCCCTAACAAGTTGGAGGCTGCTTTTCGAGTAAGTTACAGGTGAGAATCTGTGTTATTTTTATATAAACTTGGTTCTCTCACAACATTCGCCAGAGTTACCGATATCTCTATAGAGTGTACGGTATTCAAATTAAATTGCACAAAGCCTAGATCCCGTTTGGTTGGTATTACCGCAGATGACATCATAGGTAAACAGGACACTGTACTAAGCGCCAAAAGCAGTTGAGCCAAGTGAAATAATATTGCTCTGTTACGAATACAAATAGCTTAAATATAAATATTCTCTTTACAAAGGGATAGAATGTCACTTGTTTCGTATTAATTTACAGTCGCTCTTTTCCCCATATTAGGTAAAATTGCAATACGAGAAACATCAGTGTTCTAATTCCAAGCACGTTCTTTGACTTTTAGTCAAGTAGGTATATGATAATCATTATGGTCTCATATTACCAAGAAGTAAGTTGAACATTCAAGTCTAAATTGTGATGGATTGAGTTGGTTCTTGAATTTATACCTGTGTCGGATGACAATAACAAAAAGATTTAGGTACAGAGTGTTGGTACAAATATAGCTCTTCAACGTGATAAATTTTAAAGATAAAATAGATTACTTTGTCAGTGTTCTAGTAAATATCTTCTTACGTGAGAATTTCCGAGATCGATACTATTGAAGATAAGAGAAGTTTCATCTACCTTTCGCTTTGAATGGTTTGTTTTAAACCAGAATTCCGAGTGCTCTGCCTTCCGCGTCCAATCTTTATTAGTGTCCATAAAGGGTCCCCGAAACGAATGAAGTGCAATAAAATTGGTATAAATATTGTCAATCGCTTCAATAGCATTTGGTAGACGATCAATTTGCGCATCGATGCCAGTGGCGAATTTTAGGATTCAGCGCCCAGGGCCTGTAAGGTTTGCCGCCCCATAAATTAAAGGAAAAAAAAAGCAACGAAACCAGCCCCGAGTCGCGACGGAGTCCGGCCGACCGACAAGCCGCGCCGCCGCCGCCGCGCCGTTCAGTAAAGCTCAAAACACACACAAGGCGGGTGCCGGGTGCGTGTCGGGAGCAGGTCGGGTCGTTTTCTTCACGGGAGCCGCGCTGTCATCGTGTTCACACACAGCGCGGGCGCGGGACGGACGCGGACGTACCTAGCCAGGCGGCGGCAAACAAATACGACATCGACATCCATATTATTACAATTCCTTAAATTGCAATTTATTATGCCCGCCATACTCCCGCGCCCGACCCGCTCCAGTCCCACGCCGTCTGTAGTGGCGGGCGGCGGTCGAGGCTCACGCTCCCGCCCCGCTCCGCGCCCGACACGCCCACGCGTTCCGTGTGTTGGCATCCATATAATTCCTTGAATTACAATTTATTATGCCCGCCGTACCTACTCCCGCGCCCGTCCCGCTCCCGACATGCACCCGCCTTGTGTGTGTTTTGAGCTTACGATAGTCCCGTGTCTTGATGTCTATCAAACTTACAACCAAATGAGTTTTAATTTTTGCTAAGTAGGCTTTCTTCAAAATAAGAGGCTAACCGCCTGGCCACGGGACAGGCGGCGCGAATTGCGGTGCGACAAGCGGGGCGGCAAAACAGAGCGTTCGCCGCCGCGATTAATATAGACCGAGAGCAAAATGTCTTTATCTAAGTTATCTCGATATTGCTTGGAGAGTAGGTTTATTTGTTCAATATTTGGAAGAGATTGTGTATTCATTATTTAACTAAAAGTCGGGGTATAGACGGAGAATTTCACAAGAAGAACTTGTTGGGCTTCTATCAGGGACTTGAAACGTTATCAAATAACGTTAAAATACCGTTACAATCCGTTCCAGTAGCGATAATTTCTACTGTTCCACTCGGATTGTAACTAAAGTAATAGTTGATGTCGTTCCGATAGATTTTCGTAATATTGCCAAGAAATTAGGTCGTAAATGGTTACTGGAACTATACCTAACGTATTACGTAACGTTATCATACCTCATACCCCTAATTTGAGTAAAGTTTCAAGTTCCTGGCTTCTATACTATCTGTGGGCGTGGCATGCGCCTAGGGCTGCCAACCATACTGTTAAAAACAGTATTATACTTTATTTCAACTTAAAATACTTTTAACTATTCAATAAAAAATAAAGTATTCAAAAATAGGTACTTTTTTCGCGTGTATACAGAACTATTTATAAAATTTGTTTAAGAAAATAAATGCTAGCGGTGGATTTCAGAAGTACTCTGTCAAATGTCAAATTGTCGTCAAGAGGTCACCGTCCATCTGACAGTCTGCCGAAGGCGACGGTGATGTCTACTGACGCAAATACGCGCGGATAATATAACCGTTTTTCGGGCTTTTGCCTTCGTTTTGTTAGTTTCCAAGTTTTCCAACTAAACCTATTATCATAATTGTGATTACTTAGTTAGTTAGTGCACAAAAATTGAAAATGAAAACGATTCACATTCACCTTTATCTTCTCTCACAAAAACCCCTAAAAAGTCAAATTGTCGAAGTCTAAAGTCTAAAGTTCATTTTTTAATCCCGTAGACTAATTTTACAGGTACAAATGTCAAACTCCAAATTGAAAAAACAAACAACAATAATTTGAAATGTCAAACTAGTCTGCGAGATTAAAAACGGACTCTATGGTGAAACAAAAATATACATATGTAAACAAAATGGCGGGACGACAGAATTAGAGCTACAATAAAGTTAATAAAAAATTTGCTCCTCATTTACCTACTTTAATTTTACATGGAAATGTGATGAGGCTTACGAAGCCTAAATGATGGATGATACATTAATAACATGTGCGAGGAGTACCAAAAAATAATGTACTTAAACAAAACATTAAAAAATGTAACACTTTAAATTTTTTCATAATACTGTTTATTTTCCGTCTCTTTCATACTTTATTTCCTGTAAAAAAAAGTAGGCTGCCCTGTATTGATTCGCATTTGTTTTTTCCGCCACGGAATCCGGTCGGTAAAATTCGCAAATCACCCCGCCTGCCGCGGTTCCCGTGGCATGCTTAGTACATTTCTATACATTTTGTTTTGCCGCAAAACGCACCGCAATTCGCGCCGCCCAAAAATTCGCTGTAGCGAATTTCCCGTGGCCAGGCGGTAACAAAGCTGAACGTGATGTGCGGCTTGCGCCGCCCCTCGCAGCCTGTCGCTCCGGGCCATGGCCCTTTTGGCCCTAGGGTAAATACGCCACTGATCGATGCCGATTATCAATCACGTAAAAATTTACAATTGCAATTGATCGTTTCGGGGACCCTTTAGGAACAGGAAAATTGGTTGTTTATCAAATTAACACATTAAGTGAATCAGCCAACTGATGGTCATACAGCTCTCATAGAATGACAGTTGTGATTTCAATATACCGACAATTAAAGTTGGTATAGTCAATTTACTAAACAAAAAAATCTGCCTAGCATTTTCCCAACTATGTTGGGGTCGGCTTCCAGTCTAACCGGATGCAGCTGAATACCAGTATTTTACATGGAGCGACTGCCTGTCTGACCTCCACAACCCAGTAAATGGGTAATACCCCCTTGGTAAGACTGGTTGTCAGACTTTCGGGCTTCTGACGACTCGTAACGACTGTCAAAGATCCACGAATGACAGCCGGGACCAACGGATTAACGTGCTTTCCGAGGCACGGAGGAGTCTCGGTATGTAAAGATGTTCACCCATCTACGGACGGACCCCGGCAAGCGTAGCTTTACCTGATGGATCAACCCATGCGGCTGTTATTACTAAGCCACGAGCTCCTCAATTCAAGTCAATTTACTAAACAATTATTCCATCATTTTCGCTGCTTCACATCAAACTAGCAAAGTTGGTTCTGTCCTTAATGCTTCATTTACTTTTTCTTTTTCATGAAAATGTGTCTGTCTTAGGTGTCATAACAGAATTTGCAATACTTACGTTAGTTTGACCTCTGTCGTTGTCTACCGTAACTGCAAAACATCTGCAGCTCGCAGCCATTTGTAAATGTTGTAACTACACGTCTTTTGTTTTAAAAATAAAACAACAAACCTTGTAGTGAGTGCTTCCTCTAATGTTGACATTTTTGTACACTGAGGGCCTATTAGGCCCTAATTATCGCCGTTAAAGAAAACTTAGCAAACTATTAACTTAGTAACTACTTTGTTTGTAAAACAACACCTTGCAAAATAGCAATTAGGGGTAATAATGGCAAATGCAAATTTTTACAGTTGCGTATATCGAACCTTATTTAAATAATTTATGATGCTCGGATTATAACGCAACTGAAGAATTACTAACTCATCCAAAATAGTCCATCTCTCTATTTTCCCGATACACGCATTTTTCCATTTACTTCTCTTTTTGTTTTATTGTTTTAAATCTGTGAATCTATCATTGATATAATCTATCATTGATATGTCCTATACCTTCACATTTACTAAATAACTGATTAAGTTTATATACCGTGTGGTGGGACCCTGGTAATCAGCTATACAGATATTCCTAGTGCAGACACCAGTCTTTCACAAACTAGTAGTTAAATGATAAGATCCCATCGTTTGTGAAGAGAAATAAATTATTTGAATTTTAAAGAATGGTAAAACGTTGACTTCTTTTTGGGCTTCGCAATAGTCGAGTAAAAGGGTTAAGATAATGAATAGTCTAACTTGTGCGATGAAAACGGTCAGTCAAGTGAGGTGTGATTGTAACTCAATATCGATAGCGTGCACAGGCGAGGATACTGTTACCAACATGTGACGCTGCTAATTGTAGCCATGTGCTACCTGTGCAAGCGGAAGGCATTGTATTGTTTATGTTATGATGGTGTAGGATTACAGGCTCTCATAGGAAGTTAGTTTAGCTAAGAAGATAAAGGTACAGTTCATTAAGTACGAGACAACTTATATGAAGCATACATTTGAAAATTTGCGAAAATTTACAAAGCGAGCTTTTCTGCCGAAACTTTCGATGTAAGCCGATATTTTATGCCTGAATTGCTATTTATTTGTTTTTCCATATCTCTAAAGGTTTCAAGTCCCCCATGAAGGCTTTTTCAATAGTATTGATTGGGTAGTGTCAAGATATTTCGTGTATTTATTGTACTCAATACTCAATTCTTTATTGCATTCTACAATGTATGTGCCTAAGTGGTAAACATTGCGTATGAACAATCGTGGACCTTGTTGTAATTAACGATAGATGATATTGAGATTCTATATTTAAAAAAATGTTAAAAGGAAGTTATGCCTAAGACCTATGTATTAATTCCGTCCTCCAACTTCTCTTCGTTATAATTATATAGGAACCTATTCATCCGCTATAAATCACAGCCTCAATTAAATTTTCAATAACCATTCGCAAAGATTAATTGCACCCCACATACTCACGGTGTATGCAAATCATGTGCAGATAAACTAAAATTTAATGCAAGGATCAGTGAAAGGCTCGCCTTATTAAACCGGTCACGATCGCCTTCCATTAGCGGATTGGCCCGACATTGAAACATTAACTTATCTAGTTCATTTGTGGGCTGTTTTTATTCGTATGTACGACCTTTATCACCTGGCCGACTGGGGTTGTCAGAATATTTAGTTTTAATACTTTAAACTTATAAGGTGTGGTCAACAAGGTTGGATATTGGCATAACGGGTTGTTACCTTTGCTACGTGATTTTGTCTTTGATTAGCTGTCAAAATACGAGGTGAACTTTTCATCATTTCAAAATTATGGTTCTTTTCTGATTAAGTCATAAGTAATCAAAATGATAAATGGAGATGCTAATACCTGTAACAGCTTGTTATGATTTATGATTTGGAAATCTAAGAGTGGGAAAAGCTCTCAGAAAGTTTCCACTTAACATACTTATCAAAGTCATGTCAAGTAAACATGATGGCTTCACAATTTATTTGACAACCTTATTAATACGAACAATTTTTGTCAATAGCTTGACAGATATAGGGTAAATAAACGTCGATAAATCGTACAACTTACGGTCCGTAGAGTTGTGCAAGCTGATGTGGTCTCGATATCAGCGCAAGCGCAAGTCTGTAGGACGTAAGTGTTTCATTTAATTCGTTTTATGGGGTATTTCGCAATAATGGCCGGTATTAAGGGATCTGAAACTCGTTCATTGCTTGTTTGGCGATAGCTTGTTATTTTATTATTATTGAATGGATTTAGCTGTAATAATGACTGCCACCTACGGCCACATCATGGATATTTTTTTTAAATCGTAAATAAAATGTTCTCTATCTGTGGTTTGTTAATCGTTGTACCAAGGGGATTAGGTATGTACTTATAGGTAGCGCATTACGTACTTTTCGTCGTATTTTTTAATGCTAAGTGATATTCTGTCCAATACTTATGTATTATTTTATTTAAAAAAACAAAAACAATATTTTATTTCACATAAACCTACGCACTTATGAAGCTAGGTGCACGGTTCCAATTGGTCGTTTCCTATAGAGAAGAGCCGGGTAGAAACTCCACGATTACTCTCTGTATTCATCTGTTCCTCCCCTAAAATAAATAAGGTAATGATTAATTTGAATTTCGTCTCTTGTAGAAGTTTATTTCTCGAGGTGATGAACGTTAATAACATGTTGCACGATGTGATCATAAACTTGAAGCTAGACTGCAATTGCACAAGTATTACGTTTGACGCTTACATAAGCATCGTGTAGAGACACTATTAATAGTCTGTAATAAATAATTATTTTTAGCTTAATATCTGATATCTAAAATAATAGTAGTAGTATCTAAAATAATTTAAATACATTGAATCTAGATTCTAGAATGTAGTTCACACATTGCGTGACGAAAGGGTCTATATATTACAACAATGCATATTCATACGGGCATAAATCAAAGACTTTATGCGCAAGAGCACAATACGTAATAACGACCGCGCCCTGTGCAAGTGCCCTTTCGATAATATGTAGAGCTGTTGTGGAATAATGTTGTTATACGTAATATTGATATTATATAGAATATAATACGCCAATGACTTGCTCTGGCTCACGGTTTTCTATTAGTTAATATCAAAGAAAAAAAAATTATTATTATATACTTAATATCTATTCGCCTAAAAAAAGGGTTAATTATGAAGTTTTTAAACAATGTAATTAAAACTTTATAGCCTTACATTTTCTTATCTTGTAAATACATGAACCTCTATTTCAGAACCATCAGGATAACCTGAAATAGATATTTTATTGATTAGTTAAATCAAATACTTTCCTATTAATTACTTTATTTTAAATAAAATACAATTTAATTTATACTAACATTATGTACAAATTATTAACTAATTAATATTACAAATCTTTTAATTAGTTAATCGATATCTGATACATTTAGAAAAATAACAAAGACTTTATTACCTAAAAAGGCTACATGTTTATCAAAAAGCTTGGAAAATATTTATAACAAAATATATCTTGTATAGTTTTGGAACGGGTATGTTTGAAACATGGTTACATTACCGATATATATTATTTATAATGATCTCATTTATGTCGGTACATAGTCGCGATTATAACATCCGTTGACAAGCACGGTGCTTATATTATTAATAATAATTGAACTAGTCTAATACACTAGTAATTAGAGCCAATAGTCTACATTCGTTTTAATAATACCTTGTCTTGAAGTTAGTTGCATTGCTAAAACCTTTATGATAGTCTTATTAACTAAAGCAATGAATTCAGATATATATAAGGTGTTTCTATTCATACACGAAATATTTTAAAAGGTCATTGTACTCATCCTTATGAACAACTTTCACTATGGGACCAAACATGAAATCGCGAAAAAACATCAGCTTTTCCCTACATTGACTAGTTACGCGAACATAAATGTAGGGAACAGCTGATTTATTATATCAAATTAATACTTTTTAGAAATATTATGACTACTTACTTAGGTATATCTATAGTCATCATTAATTTTTTGTTGCTTATATACTTATTTCGTATGTATGTATGTATGTATCTATTATTATTTAGGATATGTATGTATATGTGTATCTATTTTAGTATATTGTAGACTTATTATTTGCACCTACGACAGCCCCATTTTATGTCCAGGCAAATCACTGTCCATTCCAAGGTTGCCTGGAAGAGATCGCGGATAGCGATAAGGCCGCCCATTGTATATTTTGTAGTGTTTGTTATTGTTTTTTTGTTATATATTTTTGTGGTGTACAATAAAGAATATATAAATAAATATGTCAAAAGTGTTCACTGTAACGGGAAATAAGGCATGTGTTTAACAGTGGAGGGTATTTAGTAGATTGTCAATATTATTTTAAATGGTGTCAATCGCAAAGTAAGAGTTTATTATTTGGCAACTAAACAAGCCAGATTTACCAAATATTTCAAAACTTAATGGGAATATTATAAACGATTTCGGTCTTCATAAAATCAGATCCAAACGGCAATAAACTATAACACTTACCTATGTCTTAAATCTCGTATGATACTTAAATAAACGGCGTGTATGATAATGACAGAACGAAATCTATTCACACCTAATGTCAGTATGCACATAAATTACAACCTCTCCACGCTGTGGACCTTATTACAAGAAGTATAGCGACCATATTACCTGTCAAGGGGTCCATATTACCCTTTCACAGTAATTATGCTGCAATTAGCTACAATGTCATTGGTGTTGTTTATGCTCCAGTAAGTCGGTTAGTAGCCATTTAGTTGGTATGAGATGACAAATGTTACTGCAGAATACCTACCTAATACTGTGAAGATGATTGGCTTTGGTGTTGCAACTTGCAATGGCAATATTAACTGATAGAAATGTACCTTATGGTATACATACCATAAGTATACCGTATTACCCCGTGACACTTGATTACCACAAATAAAGCGCGCGTCACTTAGTGATTTAAAAATACTGTATAGAAATTACAATTTACTTAAAGTTTTCATAGAAATTGTTCTTTATAGGTTTACGGGTAAATTATTTGCCTTTAATATTATTAACCGACTTCTTCAAAAAGGAGGAGGTTCTCAATTCGTCTGTATGTTTATACAGACTCCTCCTTTTTCAATCTTTAAATTATCTTTATATTATTTTTCTCTATGTTTATATAAATACCTAGGTAATTAATTCTATAAAAATATAAATTAAAAGAGAGCATTCAAATATAACACCGCATGGAGTGCTTAAAAACATTGGCAGCGATTCTATGTGAGATGGAAATACTTAGAAGCAGAATAAGAACGAACACAAGTTATCATCTTAGATAAAGTTTAAATAGAATTTCTTAATAAACAATACATTTTTTTTAAATTGTTTATTAAATAAGGAACAAAACAACTTATAAACAGAAACATCACAAAAACTTCGATAGGTTTGTCCGGATGTTGAAACACTTTAAGCAAGCTTAATACTAACGGAATATAATAATAATTTATAGTTAAAACATAGAAAAACATTGTGAGGTATTTTGTAAACAATAACTAAAACAGGTACTACAAAAACGACGACGGCGCGGTCAGACAGCCCGTCGATGCTAATTAAAATATAATATAATCATTAAAATTTAAACAGGATGATGCGTTAAAAACACACACAAAACATAATTCCTATATGTTTAGCCCTACTTGCTTAATCATAAACATACATTATAAGATGGTTTTATTGATAACCTAGTTTCCAAGTCAGAATTATAGTTTGCCTATAATTCTGACTTGAGAACTGGCACATTTCCTAACCCGATCACTTCGTATAGGCACCTGCGCAGGCGATAATTATTACCTAAGCCATTTACTTAAAATTAATATCTGCCATTTAAATATAGATAACTATAAAACAAAATGTCGACTAGTTTGGTTTGATTGATCAATCCGTTTCAAGTTTTAGGCCTGTCTGATTGATCAATCTTTTGCTTCATAGTTATCTTGATCTATCATTTTGCACATGGCTTGCGAAATTTTTATGTGATCGCTTATGTGCAATAAATGCTATGTATTACGTTTATTTATTACGAGTTTGTCCTTAGATACTGATATTCTAAATGTTGGTTCTATAATTAGAAAAGTTTAATGAACATAATATGCCAATGATAGATTTATTATGAAAATAGTGATTAATGAAGATAAGTCTACCGTAGTAACGACTTTAAATTACTTTAAAAAAAAATTATTTCATTGATCGATAACTTGTTTTTTTTTTAAATAGATTTTAATAATAAGATACCCACGGAATCGCGAATCTTATCATTTTTAGGGTTGAATGAAAAGACGGAACCCTTGTGGGCTCGTATGTCTGTCTGGTTTTAAGTATTGTGAATTCGTCACTTACTGAAGTGCACACTAGGACGTGTTAGATATCATTAGTTGATTACGTAGTTATTTTGAAGACATTATCGTAGTGTAATTTATCTACGTGGGTACCTCTTTTATAGAGACTAATAAACTTCTAATCCAGCATTTTGTATCCACTGCATTGATTAGTATTTGGTCACAAACAACATACAAAAAATACCTACCTAAAAAAGACTAGATGACAAATGACGAGCACGAAAATATTCTGAAACAAATGATTCATGAAACAAGTGACTAACACTCATTACCAAGTCTTTACCAAAGGATAATGATCAGTGCTCTTTGGTCACAGATGACGGACATTATACAATATGAACTTGTGACATCATGTTCACGGTAATTACTTTATCAAGACTTTGTTTCAAGATCAATTAGAGAGGCGTGCACATTGTACCTATTGTAAGGTGATGAAAGTATTTCTTTGTTTTCGAATTTTGTCTATTTGTCAATTTGACTTTGAAGTCTTGATCAGCACACTGGAATAAATTAGGTGATTGATATCCCAAACATTTTTAATGTACCAAACTTAACATAACTTAATTTTTAGTTACCTACCTAATTTTTTTTACCCTCCGTGTCTCGGAAAGCTCGTTAAGCCGTTGGTCCCGGCTGTCATTCGTGTATCTTTGACAGACGTTACGGGTCGTCAGAAGCCCGAGTATGTCAACTGGTCTACTGGGGTCGTTTCGTATTATCCAGTTACAGGGTTGTGGAAGTCAGATAGGCAGTCGCTCCATGTAAAATACAGCAGCTACATCCGGTTAGACTGGAAGCCGACCCCAACATAGTTGGGAAAAGGCTAGGCAGATTGATTGATTGGTAAAAAATGATAATAACAATAGAATTCAAAACCTATGTTCGAACTTGCAATTTGTATGTGGCTTTCCAACCTTGGCCGTTGGGCCATTGTGACTATTTTATATTAGTAACTAGTCCCTTACCTCATGTTACAATCAATCTCATAAGACAGGTCAACTCATTAATCGTATTGTGATGTCATTGTCATCCTTGAGCAACCAGCCCTGATAGTCGAACACAAAACTACGGAAATACAATGCCTCACATACAAGGCCGGTTCTGATTGGCAGGTTGGAGAGGTACCAGTATATAAATACGCAATGGAATGGAACATGAAAAAGGCGTAGTTTTGACATCAAGGGCCGCCTTGACATATTTGCAGGTCGTTCGCACGCATGTGTACCTAGATGCTCTATTGTTTTTTGTGTGAGATCTACAGCAAAGTTTGATGTACTTCCCCGGTAATTTACCTACTTACTTACTCCATTAAGAAGAGTTTTTAATCGACTTTCAATTAAGTTTTTTAGTTAGTTTAGTTTATTTTTGTAAAAAGTTTTTTACGACTCTTGAGGAAACAAATTACCCATAGATCCTGAAAACTCCTAAAAGCTTAATAAAAGGTATTAAAAGTGCCATTGTTCTGTACCTAGTGTAAATTGTTCGAAAAAATAAAAAAAATAATAGAGATATAAGTAAATAGATAACAAAAAAAAAACATTTTTATAAAAGCAGTCAGGTGCCCTGATATAGAGCTTCTACCATTGACCGTAACACTAAATTCTTATCAAAATGGTCAACAACAGTAACCAAACTCCACAAGTAGGTCAGTCATAAAGATAACTCTTATCATTTATAGCACTAGTTTCATAAAAATTCATCCAGTCTTTATTAAAACGGGTTTTTTTGTAAAACGGACATGGTCAAGTCATTATGTATGTCTCGTTTTCATACGCAGATGGAATATTAACTAGGATCCTGCCCGACTTCACATGAGGTCAGACAGATTTAATGGTGAGTAGTGCCATTCATAACTTTAAGTAAGTACTACGAGAAGTTATTTCTCATACTAAGACCTATTTCACAAAGTAATTCAAGTTAACTCTATGTTAGGTAGTTAAGTTTATATACTTACATAAGTTTATCCTAAAATAAAACTAGTTATTGCAATGATCCTGAAAAGCTAGACTGTTATTGAAATTCTTTCTTGTAGTAAACTCTGTTCTGTGTCTACTCTGTCTGTTAATTTGATAGATGCAAATGTCAAATTCCACATTGAAAAAACAATCAGCAATCACTTGAAATGTCAAATTAGTCTACGAGATTAAAAAAACAGACTTTCAGTAATTTCCCAGCCTATTTATTTATTCATCAAAGGATTAATAATTCCTTTTTTGTGATTATCAGAGCCTAACATGTTTGTAACTTATGGTACAGTCCTCGAGAGAATGCGTTCTTGAAACCTGTCAGTTTCATACTAACGAATATGTGTTTGCTAATTTGATCTAATAAGGATCAAATTAGCAAAACTAGAAGTTGTCCAACTGACAGGTCAATAACGCATTCGATCTCGAAGGCCTGACTGGTTCTATTGAATAAGAATCATTATTCCAATAGTTTTTATTTAAGTTAACTGATAGCTTTACTTGATTAATCAAAACTTTAAAATTAGATAACAAAATAGAATTTTGCTTGTACACACGGCTACACATCAAGCTATACATTTCCAGTATAAGCTGACCTCGCATTGTACGGAATTCCTATACAATGCGAGATCAGCATAAACTGGAAATGTATAGCTTGATGTTGTGTAGCCGTGGGTACTAGGTACACTAAAGTGACCGGAGTAAATTGGAATTTATTACTTGTATCCTGCCACTGGAAATCGAATTACTTATCAAGTTACCAATATTACCTACCAGCTTTTAAGTTATAGTTATTGCCCTACGAAGGCCAGCTTCTACTAAACTCTTATAAAATTCTTACGCAATTGAACTCAATTTTTTTAAAGATTTATTAAAAAGGAGGCTTAATTAAGTTAAATACTTAACTTTATGCCTTAAAATTACTTTGCCAGCTCTGGTTGCTGCAGCTTCTACTTAAAATGAATTAAAAAAGATTAGAAAATAGGTATTTGTAAATCCTCCAGGAAGAAGTGGCGAGACGATCTAGACGCGTACCGCAAGGGTTGGATCGAGGTAGCCCTGGAAAAGGATGCTTGGAAAAATTTGGGGGTGGCCTGTGCTCAGCAGTGGGTCAGGGTAGGCTAACAAAAAAAAAATGTAAATCCTTGCGAAAGTGAGTTTGTTTGTATATTATTACGTTTTCACGCTAAAACGGCTGAACTGTCGCCGGTCTCTTCTTTAACAATCTCACCGTGAAATCTTAGGTCAAGTGAGCTGTTGTTAAAACTCTATTTTTTACTTTATATTTTGTTATTTGTATTTTGTGTTTCACGAACGGTGTCCAAATAAACGTTATTCTTACTTTCCTGTCATTCCACCTGATGTTAGGGATTGACACTATTCACACAGTTCACTTCATCTAAGTTTGAGATTTTTCAGAATAGATCGACAGATCGGGATTTATGCGGATGAAACCGGGGGGCGCAGCTAGTTCTGTATATTTTACTAAAATAAGTACCTATTAGGTTAGGTATATAGAGTTAATTTGCATGCCCTAAGCAGGCAAAATAAGACTGCAAATTAAACCACCATCTTTTACAAACTGGTAACACCTATATTTTCTACAAAAATGATTTTTTCACCTCACTAGCTCGAAAAGATTCTGTTTGTCATTCGAAATCTGCGTGCAAAAGTGCATTTTATCCGTGGAAAGAGTTTTTAAAATTCGAACCTTTCTATTCAATTATTTTCTATACCGCTGGGTCCACTAATGTAATACATTAGGGGTGCATTAATACTTATTTCATGTCAGTGCGCCAACCACATTTTTAGAATAATCACAATGGCCAGCACGAAAAAAATCGCTCATCCCGCCTAAAGCAGTTTTCACTTCTAAAAAATTTATTTAATTTTCTTCTGTATAGGTACTCAATTCACTTTCCCTCATTTGATTTTGTTTAGCAGTGCGAAGTTAGTGCAAGTGATACATAATGCCAAATTGAGCTTTCTTCCGGCAAAATCGCGCGAAAAGTACAAAAAAGCGTACAATATTTGTTCATTGCATGGAGACACCTAGCATTTTCCTCGCTATATTGAGGTGAAAAGTTGTGTGTTTCGCTCGGCAGCAAAGTTATTCTGCATCTCGTACCTTTAAAACCATCGCAACGCTCAGGATTCTATATTTGAAACATTCGCTTCGCTCATGGTTCAATCCTAGAATCCTTCGCTTGCTCAGGTTTCAATACAAGTACTCGCGCCAAAAAACAACTTTGCAGCCTTGCATAACAAATAACTATTAATCTTATCCTATATAAAAATCTAACGATTACATAAAAGTAACAGTCTGAGGGACGAAGTATAAAATAAAGATAATTCAAAGGAATACCTATCAAGTGAAACTCTTAAACTCAGAATCATCACAGTTCCCAAAATTAATCGAATAAACAAATGAATTCGTTTTAGTTTCAATCACACTTGATTGAGAAAAGAGTCGGGTGTTCTTCGGACGAAAAGGTAGAATCCTGCAACCAGCCAGGTGCTGATAATGGCAAATTTTAAGTACCCTGCCCGTTTACTCAAAAACCATATTTCAAAGCGCTGCGCTGTGAAGCTGCTAACATGTCCTTACCTTACTACAATGATGACATCAGACCTAGTTCGTTTAGACAAGTTTCTAATTAAGAAACTATAATGGCAAGAATTAAGTCAAAAATACCTGTTGTTAACTCAACCGAAGCGAACCATACCTACCGGTAACGAGTAGTTGCAAAACTAACGGATGTGAAACATACGAACCGTAAGATATTGGGGTGTAATATGAGCGCAGGTGGCGTAAAGTGGTGTCTCCTAATAAGTAGCGGCGGAGGCCGTCTATCATTCGGTGTGCTGTTTGTTTTAGTTAGCCTAGGGCTGGCCTAACAGTTGTACCTTCACTACCTTCTATTTAAGTACCTAGATACAGCTAATTGGAGGAAATCCGTACTTCAGTTCGGTAAGGTTTGTCGTTGGATCAATCTATGTCGAAAGCAGACTATTCCAACTGTGTCCAATATACGGTATTCTTTCTTTTCTGTTCGGGAAATTATTAAGAACATAGAAGTCTTTTCAAAAGCTCGATAGACGAGACGAAAAGTTTATTATTGCGTTTTTTAGCTTATTGCGCTATGTGGCCTGAAACACAGGTTTGAATTAACCTACATTGGGAGGGTCGCTACTTTACATTGTAATTTCGAACCATCATTACCAACTTGCACCTGTAATATACATATTTTAGTTTTAGTACATTTTTAGGTACTATTATTGTTTGAGAAATCTTACTGTTGACTAAATGTACACTTTTGTAAACGTTTTATTCAATAAATATTATATGAAAAAGAAAAAAAATATTAAAATATTATATATTTTTGGCATAAAAAGCGCATAAAACATTAATGTTTTATAGGTACCGAGCGAGTCACAAATCTGCTTACATCATAAATTGTGCTTATGCTCCCTGAACAAAACATTATCATATGAAGTTTCATAACATTGCAGCTGTGAAAAAAATCCCAAGCTCTTCGAAATTTCTCACGATCAATCACCAGAACAGCGATCAGCGATGAATCAAGACAAGAATGGAGAGGTATTCGCGATAGATACGCTCTTATTCCTCGCGTGCCTCTGTGCAACATACAGACATACTGCAATCCATCAGTAGTGATAGGAGTGGAACAGATAGGCGCGTTTGTGGTAATTGTGCAATATATCCAGCCTGTATAAATTATAGGGTGTGTAAGATGTGGAAAGCTTATGGCTAATATTGAGTGAGACAAAATATGAGTGTTTAAGTAAGTGCTAAACTTGTAAATTAACAATTATTCCTGCACAGTTGAGAAAATCCTCTAAGATTTAAAGGAAAATTAGAACAAAAAAGTTTTTGACAAATCTTTGAGCATTTAGAATGATACATTAACACTATTCGAAATAGTTTTCAACTGTTTGGTACTTTAGAACTCAGACCAAATAGAAAACCAAGACAGAGCGCTGTCAACAGTGACGTGAGGCCGGTTTCGTAAACATGTGTGCACATATTTTGGTGTAGTTTGATTGTAAATGGTTGTAAATGTGTGCGTTTGAGCGTGTATGCAGGTGTAGTTTTGGCATGCTTCACTGTATTATTCGCAGCGAGCTTTAGAATTTGCCAGTGACCGAGATTTACTGCAGCAAACATACTAAAATTATGCATATTACATGCAGATTTATACTAAGCGTTATGTCCCCAATTTGTAAACCTATGTAATGATTTATTTTATGTTTCGGCTAGAGTAGAGCCTACGTACTTATGTATTATGTAGTAACTAGTAGTTGCGGCTCTATTGTGCTGCAGCTTCAATCAATCAATCGTGAGATAACGAAGCTTTTCAGCTGTCGGCAACTTTGCCGGCGACTGTTTTTTTAATTTGCCCATTTAGGGCTGGCAAAGTGTTGCCTTGGTTTTTTGATTAATGACTGTTTGCCT
The DNA here is from genome assembly GCA_948473465.1 of Lithophane ornitopus. NCBI lineage: Eukaryota > Metazoa > Arthropoda > Insecta > Lepidoptera > Noctuidae > Lithophane > Lithophane ornitopus. Next base: position 4,099,097 of record OX419622.1, read on the forward strand.
TTTATTTTAATGAAAATGAAAAAAAAAGCTTAAGCCTCTTACATACTGGCGCCCGCCGCATTGTTCGCCGTGATGTTTTCTCAGAAATTGTTTTGTTAAAAGTAGCGCCAGTATGTAAGAGCTTTTAATCACTGCCTCATTGATGTAGTGGTTGTATGCGCTATTGCTGAGCATTAGGTCCTAAGTTCGATTCCCATGCCGTGGCAACGTGTTATTGGGTTTTTCCATCAGGAATATTTCAGTAGCAGGCCGGACTTGCGGCGATAAGTCCCCTCTTTGAGGAGTGGTTGGAGAGGCGCCACGGCGTCCTCACCTTCCGCCTGACGCAGGTCCTCACCGGACATGGCAGCTTCGGGAGGTACCTGTGCAGGATTAGGCGGGAGGAAACGCCCGGGTGTCACCACTGTGCGGGTCGTCCGGAGGACACGGTGGAGCATACGGTGGAGGTGTGCCCTGCTTGGGCGGAGCACCGCCGGGTCCTCGTGGAGGCGATTGGCGGCACTGACCTCTCGCGTCCGGCCCTGGTCCAGGCCATGGTACGGAGCGAGAGGGCATGGGAGGCGGTCACCTCCTTCTGCGAAGCAGTGATGCTCGCGAAGGAGGAGGCGGAACGCGTGAGGGAGAGGCAAAGCCTGCGCCCTCACGCCCCTAACCGCCGCCGCTGGAGACACCCTGGGCGTCGGGAATCCCAGGCGGATTCCCGGCCACCATAGGCGCGGGCTTGCGGACGGCGAGCAATGGGTAGCTCGCCGTCCGATAAGGACCAGGCCCAGGTCGATGGCGCGTCGTGTTCCACGCGCGCCTCAAAGAGATGTCACACCTGACGGGGTCCGTTAGGACCGATGCCTGCCAGGGTTGCGGAATAGTCCGAAAGGGATACCGGGACCCTGGCAACAGGCAACCGAAGGAACACGGGTGGGTTTTAGTCAGTAAGAGTCTGACACGCCCTTCCGCTCCGCCCAGAGCGGGAGAAGTCATATGATGATTTCCCAACCAAAAAAAAAAAAAAAAGGCCGGACTTTGGATTTTTACGCGGTTGATGGCAACAGGCTTGCCCCCTATAACATGGGATTTAAACATAACTGGCGAAATGTGGGTGTACACTTCTGCTTAACGTTTCGGGAAAGCAGGCGTGATGTTTTATAATTATGATGTTGTGAAAAATGTAGTCTAAAATCTGTCATTAAAGTGAGGGAACCGTTTTCACTCCATGTAGTGCGTTTTATTTGTGTAATCTACCTCATGTATGAAGTAATGAAATTACCTATTACTGTAGCCTAGTAATACAGTAAATTGACGTCTAATCTAGCTGTTTAATGTTCGAGTTCGCTGGCTCATTGCTCAATTGTGGACGGAAGCTAGCTACCTATCATATGTATAATGACTTCATCAATTACTACATCGCCATTATAAATGGCACTAGTTTCATTCATAAGCAAAGTTGCAATTACTATTTCAGAATAGTACAGAAGATTCACTCCGTAAAATCATTTAAATAAATAAAAAGCGACTCTTGTTACGACACAATAAAGTGCAATTCAGGTCTCACAGCGTTAATTACCTACAGTTATATTCACGTAGAAGTTGCCTCTCTTTCTATCACGTATCTTTTGACTACGTTACGCTCACTGAATTGGCCCGACAAGACGAGCCCGCCGCGTAGTTGTAGCTTCATACCTAAAATGCGGAGTGAGCCTTCTGTGCTACTATCTAAATCTAATCTACGACATGATCTCAAATTCATAATTGAAACAAAAACTCCTAACAAAAAACTAAGAATTATTCAAAGTATTTTTGCAGATTCTTCACTGACTAATTATATAATAAGTCACTGTATAGTGCTATTAATATCTGTCACAGTAGCTAGTCTTAACAAAGCTAGACTCAAATTGGTCATACATGCGGTTCGATCTAGATAAGCTCAGTCTAGGTACTGGCACTCCCATCTTGTGACATTGAGCTGAATTATAGCCGTTTTTTGTGGCCTGACTCATGTCTATCAAATGAGTAGACTATTTGTTTGTAAATAAAACGAATTTAGACTTTGATCTGATAAGTAGAAAAATGTATAACCTGTCTTGTTTGGTAAGAAAAACTTAATTAATTATTCACTGATTTGACTGTTCTTTTCATATATGAGAAACCAGCTGCTTTTCTATCACTAGACAGACATTGAAAAATGAATTTATAAAAATTTGGCTGTTTCAGGTTTTGAAGTTATTTTAGACGATTTTGATTCTTTGACGATTCTACTTATGCTTGCGTAAATATACTTCTCTTTGTGTAAACCATCACCTTCAAACTTTATATGTGTTCGTGTGTGGACTTTGGACAGAATACCAAGCTAGTGAACATAACGTGTTTCATTCACCTCCCGTACGTACTCACTCTGTAGGCTTAATAATAAGGTCCAGGAGTTGCAACTCCTGGGAAAAAACTTAAAAAGATATAGGATTCTTGAAATCATCTTGCTGAAAAAGAAATGACAGACTGCATAGACCTACTGGTTCTCGTTTCTATGCGAAGTAGAACACATAAAAGCCACATAAGTACGTTTTTTATATAAAGGCGTAACTCCCACATTTCGCCAGTTATATTTAAGTCTCATATCCGAGCGAGCCAGTTACGTTTTTATAGTTCGGTAGCTTATTTATGTCCTTTAGACATCAATAAGTTACCTGGCTGCTAGACACACAGATGGGAAACACTTTAACCAAGCCATGACACGACACACGATACCGAGGCACTCCCGAGTTACGACATTGTGCACTATTCATTTTTATTATGAGTCACTTGTGTGTTGACATTTATAATAAACGTTAATTGTTGAATTCGATTTAACGATAGTTTAACACGGTGAATGTACCTACTTGACCTGAGTTATTTGTAATCCGATTTTAATTACAAAGTTGTCTTTTGCGCTACTTTTTTGGTAAGAGCAGACAGCCTTTTTTTTTGGGTGGGAAATCATCAAATGACTAAGAAGAATAAGAGAATGCTGAAGTTGCAGGAATTTATTCAACACAAAGTTAGTCGATAAAAATACAGTATTTAAACCAAAAAAACAATTTTCCTCTTTTTAGGAAAAATAAATAATAATTGCGAGTGAAGCGAGGTCAATTTTTTTTTGCATTCAGCTTCGAATAAGTTAGGTTTTCTTTCTCTTTGACCGATCATGCAGAAAGAGAAGTACCTTTATCGACTTATTATGCAGAAAAAATTGTGAAGGATGGTGCGAAAAAGATGCAAGAGCGAGCGAAGCGAGCTCGAAAATTTTAGCACCCCGCCTGGGAGAGGCTGGGGCAGGTTAGTATATCTCAGAGAATGCTGAAGTTGCAGAAATTTATTCAATGCAAAGTAAGAGTCGATAAAAATACAGTATTTAAGCATACTTTTACTGGTATTGTAGATTATAAAGTACGCCTATGCGAAATAGATTACAATTATCTGTATAAGGAGGTACCCTAAGGGGTCGATCTCTGGATTGAAATTCTGGTTTCTCGCATTTCGGGGGGGGGGTTTGAACCCCGAAACCCCCCCCCCCCCCTGTATACAGCCCTGCCCGTCAGGTTTGCTGACATCTCTTTGAGGCGCGCGTGGAACACGACGCGCCATCGACCCGGGCCTGGTCCTTATCGGACGGCGAGCTACCCATTGCTCGCCGTCCGCAAGCCCGCGCCTATGGTGGCCGGGAATCCGCCTGGGATTCCCGACGCCCAGGGTGTCTCCAGCGGCGGGGGTTAGGGGCGTGAGGGCGCAAGCTTTGCCTCTCCCTCACGCGTTCCGCCACCTCCTTCGCGAGCATCACTGCTTCGCAGAAGGAGGTGACCGCCTCCCATGCCCTCTCGCTCTGTACCATGGCCTGGACCAGGGCCGGACGCGAGAGTTCAGTGCCGCCAATCGCCTCCACGAGGACACGGCGGTGCTCCGCCCAAGCAGGGCACACCTCCACCGTATAAGAACAGACAGCCTGGGACTTATGTTATACTTTCAATAATTTTACTGTATTCTCTTTCCATCATGAATAGTGTTTTGCGGTTGATGAATGCCATTTGAAAAGACTTTCTAAGATAAAAGTAAGTTTGTAAACGAAGCTATTGCATAAAATTCAAAATGTACCAATTGCCTAATACCATAGAAATATAATAAGCTTTTTTCTCATATCTATGCCGAATACGTATCTAATTCTGGAGTTCTTGATTCGCACACCAATAAATTAACTTCGTGCGAATCGCCTACAGAAAAAATAATATTATTTAAAAGTTTCTGTTCGACCGTTTCGGGCGACTAAATTCGTGCGAATCAACCAATAAGCCGTAGGTACACAGCAATTTTTTTTTTTGCCGTACAACTGGAACCACATTGGAGCATTTTCGCGACTTAACGACGTGTTTCCTGCACATAAATTAAATCACACCAATTTAATTGATCCGCTCTCTTTACACGTTGTACAGTCAACCGCACATTAGTGGTGACAATTTGGCATTGACAGCGCGATAAGTCGTTACCGTAAGGGCGATTTTTGTAGTACAAGTGTTACCACTAATATGAGGTTAACTGTACCTGAACTGCATGCGTGCACGCATGTGATTTATGTACAGGTGACAAATATATACCTATCTGCGTTTATCAGGATATGCTATAAAATGGGAACAAGAACACGCCTACGCGGCTAGATGTCTATCTGTTAGAATTTAATTACTTTACGTTTATTGAAATAGGTGTTTGAATTATTTAAATGTTAGTAGTGAAATAACTCGTAGGCACCTTATGCTTTTGCTTGTACACATTCTATTTTTAGCTCTGTATTTTGCAATAAAACTAAATTGTCGAGCGATCAGTAGCAGGCGCGGTCCGAGGGTGGGGTTCTGGGTGTCATGACCCCCCCAAAATCATTCAACCTGTCGAGAAACTGAATCATTTACGTAGGTACTTTACTAACAAAAAAATGTAGGTACACACAGTGACCTCGATATACAAAAATAAAGTTTTGACGTGACAACGTCTTATAAATTGGTTTGCCGGGTGACACTTCAAGAAACTGCGTTACGCTCCGCTCACGTTATGCGCTCACAATGAGAGCGAGTGAGAGGCACGCGTCCCTTCCACTCGGGCATGGTTAGCCCGCCTAAGAGCGAGAGAGACAGACATACCACTCAAATTACCACTCAAAGTCGTTGTCACGTAAAACTTTCGCCCGTATACCGACTTTACAGGCAACAAATTTTTTTAGTGTACTTATCATTAGGTAACCATTCTCCTAAAAATATTACTCAACACCAATGGTGACCCCCCCAAAATCTTGGGCTGAGACCGCGCCTGATCAGTAGTTGCTGAATTTTATTGTTGCTAGAACAAGAATGACGTCGAGCGAGAATACACGCTGCCGAGTGCAATGTAGCCAAATTAAATATACTAGAGATAGCTTCGTAAACTTGAATGTTTTAAGACCTCTATGTTTGACACACTGAACTACATAGACACTCAAGAATGTTTAAAAAATCATTCTAAATAATCGATGTGAAACAACCAAATCTAACCACTCTTTCATTTGTTACAGGATCTCCGCACCCTTCTGAAATCAAAGCACGTGCAAGGTCTAGAGCTGCACAATGCTCACAAGTCCCTCAACAGGACCCAGGTCTTGGAGGCCGTGGAGACGGCCCGCACAGCCCTCACCTCCTCAGGAGGTGGACCCCTGTTCCTGGCGCTGCCTGCTCATCCGGAACTGCTGGCGAAGTACTACGACCTGAGGACCCTGATCAAGAAGGTGGATCTGCTTATGGTGCAGACCCATGCTTTGGGAATAGTGAAGAAGATGACGTATCATCCGAGTAGGCTTAGCGGCATGTGGGACATGATGAATACTGTGAGTGTTACCGCCTTTTTTTTTTAATTTACTGAGCAAAGAATTTTTTTCAAGAAATAGGACTGCAGTGGCAGATTTTTACATTTGAAAGGCTATGAATTTCATAGCTGAAAGATAAGTGACGGGGTGGTTTTTGGGACTATAAGTTTTCGAATTCCAGGAATTGTTTTGTTAAAGTAGGTAGGTACCTAACTACCGGTCTTACTTTTGGATTATTGTTAAGAGCGTTGATTCTAAAGGTTGGCAACGTCGCAACTGCGTCACAACCGGATATCTATGGTCACAACTGTCAAAGATTTACCTGTTTTGATTATTTTGGCAATATACTGTATAGAACTATGAAATATCGCGAACTAACTTTTTATAATGATTTGCAATTATAACACTGAATTTAAGTTGTAGGTAACCGGTTTTAGGTGTAAAAAAGGCATTTGGAAAGTTTCCAAATCCTTTTTCTTTACAACTAAAACTAACCTTCGGTGTTACGATATTATTTATTGCATTTCATAATCAATATTTTAGTCCACTAGTTATAGCCACATTTCATATTTCCATACATAAGTTTACCCATTACATTACATAAGTTCTTCAATTACCTCCTGTCCCAAAAACCGAATTTTGTAATTCGGTTTGAGACTCCAAATCAAAACAAAAAACAAGCTAACAACAAAGATTCCATCCGATTGTTCTAAACCAAACTATGTTAAAAGAAGTGAGCACTATCAACAAACAGATGATTATCTAAACAATACGCCAGTATGCCGCATAGGAAAGTAATTCAATACTTGTAACTTGATACAATAGCGTTATGTATTGCTTGTTATATAAAAAATAGTCGAAGATCGAGTGCTGCTCCAGTTGCTATCATATGAGTGGGCAATTTCGAAAGACTTAGAGAAATCATCCGGAAGGAGCATAATATAACAGATATGCTTGGATGATGACGGATTAGATGGAAACCGGAATAAATCATATTTTTTTTCAGTATTCGGAGTGATGGCTTTGAATGTGATGATTATCGAATACTTGCCAAAATGAGTAGAATATTCTGTGATATGAAAGACCTTTGTAAATCTTGGTAATCTAGAGTGAACGATACCAATTTGAAAAATGAAATATTTTGTATAGATTTTAAAACACATTATATTTTTACTGAAACCTAATCAAAATTTTAAGCAGGTTTAACGTTATCTCTTTAATAATTAACTTATAATTAATTTGCATCAATCGTGCTACCCAACAACCTGACAAGATATAATGTAGCAACACATGCACGCAATTTCAGTAATTAAGAATCAATCATTCATATAAAACATCTATTTATAATCCTTCACTCGTATTTCGGTCACGTCTAACGTACCCATTTGAAGGCTAACTGCACCTGAGAAAAAACATTAAAATAAATTCACATACATAATCCTTGAGATTGAAACCATAAGGTTTAAACTCCAGTGATTGGAAGGTATAGTTAAGTTGGTCGAATCTGAACAATTTAGGGTATGTAGGCCAGTTATTAGCAGGTGCATCTCTTTGGATTTAACAACGGTCTAACTTGTATGGTATGTGTGGAGATGTTGGGCACTTTATGGATGAATGACACTTAATCGGTCCTTGTACGTCTTTTTATTGCTCATTATGCAATTTATCGCGCATTGGTGTGCTTGTTTTATGCTTGTTATAAAAAAGATTAAATATCGCCATGTACCTAGTGTATGTAGGCGCAAATTGAACTAAGATCATTTCATACATTTACTACTGTGATAAAATGTAGATGGAGACATTCATTAAAAAAAAAATGTGATTTTCCATTACGGTCTATAAATGAAACCAAACCACTGGTTTCAAGGATAACGGTGTTTACCCTAACACCCTGTTTATATATATAATATAAAATGTTAGATATCTAATAACGCAGAATTCAAAAATTGCTAATTATTTGTCTGTTCATGTTGCAGCATACCGATTTTATCGATGCATCATGATTATGACCGACGATCTCGACAGCCGGACTGTTAAGTCGAATAACAAAATAAAAACTATTGCTTTCTTTCTTATGTGAAATATGAGGGACTACTCACACTTATTCAGCTTATGCCTAAAGAACACGATTTTGTATGGAGACCCGTACGCATCCGTTCAGCTTTCCGCGTCTATTCACCTTTCGCGGCAAACTAGTATAAAATGAGGACAATTAATGTGTTATCATCATGCGAATGCACCATGGATAGAGTTTAGCGCTGTTCCGCCCCATTCAGCGTCGAACGCGGCGGAACAGCGCTATACACGGATGGTTCTCGACTCCTTGTCGACAAGATGCAAGCGTTTCGGCGGATATAACACGCTATGGCTTTTCTCAATCTTACAACGGTGAACGCGGCTGATATAAGCAGAACTGTCTAAGTGTGACCAAAATCGTTCAGCGAAACGCGAATGCAGCTGAATAAGTGTGTCAAAAAAATCAAAAGTAATTTATTCAAACTAGGCTGAGAATCAGCACTTTTCGAACGTCAAAATTACATAAGACAGTCCCCCAAAACGCCCACCCTTCACCACTTCCTAGTGCTTTAGCTGGGAAGAAGAAGTGGCGCAACAAACTCCCCAGCAGCACAGATGTGTGTAGTCCTTTACTAAGTATTCTTCATTCCCCCACAGGACTCCGTAGTAGACCTGGTCATCGGTCTCGGCGTGCCATCCTCCAAGGTGGTCATCAGCTTACCCGCAACTGCCCGTCAGTTCACTCTGGTCAACGAAACCCTTAGTACTCCTGGCAGCCCCACCGAAGAAGACGAGCCTAAGGAGATAGACCAAGCTGAGCTGTGCAGGCAGCTGAGGAGTGGAAGGTGGACCTTGGAGAGAGATCAGGATCTGTCAGCGCCGTATGCTTTCAAGTGAGTTTTTGTTGTATGAAGGTGTTTGTGAATTTGATTTTCATTAGGCGTTTGTTAATTACTTGAGGTTAGGAAGCGGTATATGTCCTGTTTTACAAAACTAAAGAAGTAAAACGTCAATTCTGAATTTGAATTTTTTAACCCTTGAATTGTGCACCATAGCTACATAAATTCATTGGTAAATAGCATCGGTATTCGAACTGTCAAGGCAAATCAACTTCAAAAATAGGGTCCACCTACTTGTGCCGAGATATTTTTCCACCCTCCTTGTATCATTTATTTCGCGCATCTCGCATGTCATAGTTACAAAATTTTCTTCCCCACTTGTCCTAGTAGCTCTAGATCTTGTATTTACACGTACATTCTGTTTCAGTAATAAAATGTATTTATTATTTCTAGGAACAAGACATGGATATCGTTCGAGGACTCTTCCTCAATAGACGTGAAGGGCAAGTACGCCAGGGTCCGTGGGCTGGCAGGTCTGGCCTTGCACCGAGCTGACCGTGATGTGGACTCTGCATGTGGACCAACGTTGAAGGCCTCACTCGCTAAGGTGCTCAACCAGCAGAGCAGAGCGCCTAGGGCTGCTGTACTCAGGTAATGTTTAAATATAGAGAATATTTTAATGATAATAATGAAAACCATTTACGAAGAAGACAGTAAAGACCGATGTCTTCTCACTTTCTGATCAGCATCACTTTGTATTGACAAGAAGTTGGGATTGGGATAGACTTGGGCACAAAAAATTCATTGGAGTTTTTTTTTTTTTTCTTATAGGACTAAATATTAATGATCGACTTGCTGTTAGTAACAAGCGCAATGATGGCATGGATGACGTAATTCCTTGCTTCCAAAAGAGATTACAGGATTATTAATGAGTTTGTTTTACAAAAGCGAACTTAAATCATATTTGTATTAGAGAAACCCATAAATAAACAAGATACCGAAAAGCTTGCTGTGTCGTTAATATTTTTTTTACCCATGAAACTTCCAGGTCCTTGGAACACGACATCCTCTCAGCACCAGGACACGTGCGCGCCATCGACGCGCTGCAGGTGTCTCCCTACAGAATCACGCAGGTCGTCGACTCTGATGGAGTCATTCACTCTATTCGAGAGGTAAAGTCAAACCTGCACTCATTTCACTTGACCAAGTTTCGTCAGGGTTTCAACTGCTTAGCACTGTTGAATCTATAAAAGTCAATCCAGTTTCAATTTCACAACTTTAATGCGTAAAAGTTTCACAACCTGAGTTTATATGGAGCATGTAGCAAAAACATGTGCTTTAGTAAATAATTATATCTTTCATATTTATCGGGTTGTCAATCGTTTTGTGGACATTGCGTTTGCAAAAAAAAAGTGAAATATCATAGACTGTTTCCCGAATAATTGACAATAAGTAAATGTGGCTTCTTCTTGCTGGACCAATCAAATTAAATGCGACTGCACAATAACTGGTTATGGACTTTATTCGATATTCAGAAACCAGTAAAGGTATAGTTTCCTATAAGAATGGTTCGGTCATTTTATCACGGCAGTCATTGAAATCTGTAATTTTCACCAGTATAAGATGTCAAAAAACGCTCTGTTGATTAAATCTATGTCTGTTTTTAGACAGCTGTTATTGTCGTTCACTGCTTTCTTAGAAAACCAAAGCATAACCTACCATACCTTTTTGCCTACATAATAACAAATTACTTAACACACTTGCGCGTTACATTACAGGACACTCGTACGGAGTTCTCTTGCTCTCGTCAAGGCTACTTCGTGCACCCTCGTTCCTGCGCCCGCTTCTACCGCTGCGTCAAGTTCGACCAACTCTCACCCGAATATACTGTAAGTATTTATTAGATTGAGACAGAGTTGGTGTGTGCAAACTTTGTTAGAAGAAAAGGGGATAACAATTTATTTGTGGCCAAATCTTTCACAAATCAGCTACTACACATTACATATCGCAATAACAAAACATACAGAGGAAAACCGTAAATAATCTATAAGATTGGGAATTTTATTAGGTAAGTACTTGGTTGGATGGTTTCAGACCCAAGTCTCAATGTAACATTAAAAATAACTAACTAATGTTATATGCGAAAATGAGTTTGTTTGTTTATTTCTTACGCTTTCACGCTAAAACGGCTGAACGGATTTGGATGAAATTTGGCACACGGGTAGACCATGACCTGGACCATGACATAGGATATTACATTTTTATCCTGAAAGATGTTCGAAAAAAGACTACCTAATTAAAAGAACTTTTTGTAATATTGTTGTTGGGCCGAGACATTGGAATTGGTAAATCATTTATGTTCTATTTCCAGGTATTCGAATTCGATTGTCCCGCCGGTCTGGCGTTCGACAACCGCTACGAGGTGTGTGTCTGGCCCGGCAGCCTGCCACACTCGCAGGCCTGTCCTGGATCTTCCGAGATTGCTCCTGTGCCTAAAACTAGGTTCATCTGTCCAGAACATGAAGGTAAGAATTTGTAACTCGATATCTTAGCTAGAATGATAACTATATGCAGTCAGTAAGCAATTTTTTTTTAAAGAATTGCGTTTTTTTGTTTTAGTTATGTTTAAAATAAAATCCTTAGGCTTTGTTTACATAAAAGCATTATTGCTTTCTTGTGGAATTTATATTCCACAAGACCTAAAGATTTTATTCATTCCTTTTACCTAGCGAGGCTAGCCATTTGAGCCTATAGTATGTTTATCTTTAATTCTACATCTCTCTTCTCAAATAACATGTTCCCACCCTTCACCTCATAGGTTACTACGCTGACCCCGAGAACTGCCGCTGGTTCTTCGCCTGCCTGGACCACGGCAAGTCTCCGCTGACTGCGTACGAGTTCCGCTGTCCCTTCGGACTGGGCTTCGACGCTGAGAAACTCAAGTGCGACTGGCCCTGGTTGGTGCCAGCATGTGGAAACATCGCTAGATACGAGGCTGAGACCTACGGCTTCTCTGCTGCTACTCTTACCGGTAAGTTACGATTTCACGCTAAAATATAATTTCAAAACGCACATGGCATGAAAATTCAATTAATTTATTTTCCCTTCGCAAACAATGATATAATATAATTATTATATTTGAAAAAATACGTGACGTTAGTTTGTGAGAGACAGCTGTCTGCATTAGGAATAATAATAGTCCTTCATAGGTACCTAATTTTGGCCATGGCGACCAATCTCAGCGGAGGTGCATAAGTGTGTGCGTAGACACAGGTGCACTCTCTTTTCCCTCACTCTTATAGTCCGATGGGACGACAATCCGACACGAACGGCGAGAGATCAGGCGCAGGGCCACACTAGGAATACCTGTATAGCAGATCATAAATGTCACGTGATTTCTTATTTTGAGCGAGTAATACTACCGTGAAAGAAGTTATTAATATTAAACCTTCCTTTAGAAAAAAAAGCTAAATAAATAGTACAAGAAAATAAGTACGATGAATATTTTATGTTTTTATTTTCATTTCAGGCGCAGCAGGTTACCAAGGCCAAACCGCGGACGCCATCAACGTGGCTGCACATCAGAGCCTGGTCTCGGGCGCTTCCCTCGACAACCTGGTCGGCATCCAAGGAGGATTCCTCACCAAAGACGACGCTTTGGACTCGAACTTCATCGCTTCCCAAGAACTGGCCAACGCCGGACACTCCTACGAAATTGGACATGGATCTGCTGAATTTGGTAATGGCATAATCGGTCACGGTTCTGCCCAAATCAATAATGGCTTGGCTTACCAAATTGGTGATGCAGGCGCTCACAACGGTAACATAGGACTAGTTCAACCGACCCAATATAATGGCCCAACTAAATACTCTAGTGGCTCCATTATCTTGGATGATTATAGACTTCCTACTAAAGAGGAAGCACTCCGCCATGGTGCTCAAAGAGCAAATATTGGACAAGTTGCCCAATCTGGAGGATACAACGCTGGATACGTTCAATCCGGACAAGCTTCTGGGTATAGACAAACTGGAGGTCAAGCTTCTGGACACATTCAATCTGGAGGCCAAGCTTCTGGATACTCAACCCAGTCTGGACATAATTCTGGATATACAGGCCAGGCCGCAGGACACTCTACGGGATACACTGCCCAAGCTGGAGGAAATACTGCTGGATACAACGGATATTCGGGCTCATATGCTGGACAAGGCCAAAAGACAGTTCAGTACCAAAGCACAAGTTACGATGAAGACAATTCAGGAGCGTACATCCACGATCCTACGGGAGACGTCGCAGAACCTTACAAACATGAAGGTTCGCCAATTGAACCATACATACACTACGATTCTCCTTACAAACACTCTGGAGACTATTACGACGTTGGCAAATATTCCGGATCTTCTCAAAGTGGTTATGAAGGCAAATACGCTGAAGACCAAACTGGACAATATGTTCAGGATAATTCTGGCGTATATGTCGAGACTAGCGCTGGAAGTTCAGGTTACAAAGGAGATTATGGTACTGGATATTCCACCGGTTATAGTGCCGATTACTCTGGTGCATACAACCATGATGACTCCGGTAAATACGAAGCTGGAGTGTACAGAGCTGATGGCCATATTGGCGAAGGTAAAGCTAAAAGCCAGTCAAACTTCCAACAGTACCACGGATACAGTGAAGCGAATGCTGGAAACTACATGAGTGACTCGAAGGCTCACACTGGTTCGTCTCATACTTTGACAGCAGGAGCTATCAATGTTGGCTTAGTTGGAAAGACTACTTTAATTGATGCTGATTATAACAACCAAGTCAACTACCATGGATCGGGTTCTACAGGCTACAGCCAAGATCAAGGCAGCTATCAAGGATCAGGTTCTACAGTCTATAGCCAGGATCAGGGCAGCTATCAAGGATCAAGTTCTCAAGGCTACCGCCACGATCAAGGCAATTACCAAGGGTCGAAGTCATACAGTCACTCCACACAAACTCTTCACCCAGCTCATGTGTCCTTTGTCTCGCAACCAGCTGTTGCCATAAATCATATTGGAACTGACGCTAATAACCTCGATGGATATAGTTTTGTGACTACCCCTACATCTTCCGGAATACCGACCACTGCCACTCCGTTTGCAGTAACAAGTTCGATACCAACAGTGACGTATAAGACTACGTATGTTCCTGAAGCGCCTAAGACAACTATCAAGCAAATATTCGGAGTTTCGCAACCCGCTGTTACTTACGTTCAACCAACAGCAATTGCTGTTAAACAAGTCACTCCTGAAGTCCACGTAACTGATCACAATCAAGGTTTGAACTACCAGTATGAAAGTAAAGATTATTCTGGCAGCAACAACGGTGAAGCTAAGGTCGAGTCTGGATATCGTTATTCGAAACCCAATATCAAGTTTGAAGAAGGTATTTCTTACACTACCGCAGCGCCTGCAGTTTCTGTATCTACATATCAACCCGAAAGCATCAGTCACAATCAGCAAACCGTCCACCATGTTGGATCTGGTGGATTCGAATATTCCACCCCTACGCCTGTTTATGAAGAACCTTTCAAGAAGATCGTAGCTTATACCACTGGACCGGCAGTCTCCACATACTCTCAACCTACCGAGGCTACATACACTCCTCATTCATTCAGTCATCAGACGATCCATAAAGTGGAAACCAGCAAAGTGTATACTCCATCAGTAGAGTCAGCTTCAGTGGGTACTGGTTATGACTACTCCCAATCAGGAGTGTCTTACGAAGAACCTAAGGTTGTTCAGTACACAACACCTCAACCTGCCCTCGCAGTCCAGCCCATCGTGTCTACTTATCAACCGCAAGTGATCAGTCACCAGACTATCCACAAGGTTGACGCGAACAGGGTAAACACTTACTCCGGAGACTCTTCATCGGGCTATCATTACGAGCAACCATCTGTTCAATTTGAGGAAGTCAAGAATGTGTACTCTACTCCCGCACCAATTGTTTCATCGACCTACAGACCTCAATCGATCAGCCACCATACCATTCAGACACAGCACATTGTACCAGTTTCTTCTACACCTAATTACGAGGTCAGTTATCAGTCGACTCCAGTCACTGTCTACGAAAACCCGATCATTAAATATACGCAGAAGGCTACCCCTGTTACTTACGTTGAACCTACGTACAAATCTCAGTCATCTCAGTCGTTCAGCCACCAGACCATACATAAGGTTGAAGACAATAAGGCTTACAATGGTGAATCTGGATACGATTACTCCAAACCCGCAGTCGATGTTAAACAGCAAGTTCGTTTCACCACAGTTCAACCGGCGGTAGTGTCTACGTACCAGCCACAGGAATACAGCCAACAGACATTACACAATGTAGATGCTAGTCACGTTCATACATACAGTCAAGATACTGATGGTTATGAGTACAACAAACCAGCTGTTAAATTCGAAGAAGCACCAAGGACAGTGTTCCAATACTCGACTCCGTCGCCAATAGTTGCTTCGACATACAAGCCACAGACATACAGCCATCAGACTATTCACAAAGTGGAACCCCAGAAATATGTTCCAGTATCCTCCACTCCCGCTCCTCACGTGGACTTGTCCTATCAACAAGCCGTTTCGACATATGAGAACCCTATTCTAAAGTACACCCAGAAGGCAACTCCAGTGACTTACGTCCAGCCTACAGCGGCAGTTTACACGCAGACGTACAAGCCAAACATTCAGCAACACGAAGTTAAACACATCGTGAGTCAACCTGTGCAATATGAACAACAACAGGTACAAGTAAGCCAAGAAGGTTACTCATACAGCCAGCCTGAAATTCAAAGAAATGTTGAACTTAAGGGCTATTCTGACGCAAGTGCGGTGTCTCATCAAGTTTATCATCAATCCAGTGTGAACAATAACTACAATTCTGGCAAAGATGCCGTATACGTGTCAACTTCACCTTCAACTCTTATATACGAAGACCATTACGTTGATGTGGATTCTCCAAAAGTACAAACATACCAGGCTCCTGAGTATGTTCCACCAAAGAATGACTACAAGTCTTACTCCGTTGTGTCGACTGCTTCAACGCCTGTTGTTCATCAAAGCTCTGTCATTCATCAAGCCCAAGAATATGTTGCCCCTAAAGTACAATACCAATCATACTCAGTTGGATCAACTGCCTCTACACCAGTCGTTCATCACAAATCATATTCCGTTAGTTCGACCGCCTCGGCTCCAGTTGTCCACCAAAGCTCTGTTATACATCAAGCACAGGAATACGTTGCGCCTCAGTCGAATTACCAATCGTACTCTGTTTCCACGGCATCAAGTCCAGTTGTTCAACAAAGCGCTGTCTTCCATCAAGCTCAAGACAATTACGACTACTCACAACAATACGAAACTGTTCATAAATCAGAGCCAACAGTCCACCAGCATTCCTTCAGCACATCTCATTCAGAACAGCCACAGAAAGTGGAATCCATCCACTTCTCGTTCCCTAGTTCTACTGCCTCACCGCAATACCAGCAGGTTGAATACCAATCTCCTGAGATCCAAATTGTCTCGAAAGGAGAAGAATATTTACCACCTGTAGTGTCTTCAAGCGCTCCTGTCGTAACGTCTACCTACAGACCTAGAACTTATTCAACCGTGTCTACAACTCGGGAGTATCTACCACCAGCAGAACCCAAATACGAATACTTGCCACCTTCCACCACCGCCAGACCTATCGTCAAATCAACTACACCGGCTTATAGGGCAGAATCTACAACTTCCTACAAGGCTTCGGAATACTTGCCTCCTGTAGAAGATGGCTCAAAATTGGTTAATTTCGAAAGCTTTGGCTTCAATGACGCGGGTGCTGGTTCCAAGATTAAATACAATCCCTATCAAGAATTCACGGTTACTCATGACACCGCTCCTGTTGAAAGGAAACATAATATTGTGGTTGAAACAGCTAAGTCTCATTTACTTGGATTTGGAACAGTAGGACCTGATGCTGGGTTAGTGTCGCCAGTAACGTATACCACTGCAGCACCTGTTGTTTCCTCCACATACAGACAAAGAGTAAAATCAACTGGTAGACCCGCTTACAAATATAGCACCACAACGGAGTATCAGGCTCCAGAATATTTGCCACCTTCAGATGATTTGGAATCGGAAGTCAATGTTGAAAGTTACGGATACAACGAACAAGCATCAGGCGCTGATGGTCAAAACAACGCTTATCAAGACGTCGCGGTATCCACTTTGGCGCCAATTAAAAGGAAACAAAACATTGTCATTCAAACGGCAAAATCTCATCAACTTGGTTTCGGCACTATTGGCCCTGACGCAGGACTAGTCTCGCCCGTTTCGTACACGACATCTGCACCTATTGTTGTATCCAGCACCGAATCGTACTCGTATTCACCGAAGATAGTTTCTTCTACATACGCTCCTGTTGAACAAGGTTTATTCGAAGTCTCACCGTCTCCTGCGCCTGTACGAAGAACTAAGCCTAAAGTGGCCGTTGTGACAAAGATCAACGACTTCAATCCATTCCTCGTACGTAAACTTGGAGCTGTCTGCAGCTGTCAGTCACCAGTTCTTATCCTTAAAGGAAAGAGACCGACTCAAGCTCCTCAAGATCTCGGCGACTTTAATGACTACGATGACTCCAATCGTGGAGACATCAGTGAAGGTGGATACGGGCCCAGATACACTAAAGTAGAAGCTCCCACTTCGGGCTCAGTTGTTACTGCTGCGCCAATTGTATCATCCACATTCAACCCTATCATCGTTCCCGACGACTCCTTCTATCAAGACTTCCAGGAGCAAAGTGGTTATAATGTGGCTGTTACACCGAAACCTAAAGAAGTATACTCTGAAAGCTACGTATCGAGCACACCAATTGTGGCATCTACCACAGAGAGGTACGTCAGAGTCCGACCTCGTGTTAAGGCCGTTACCGTTGCTCCTACGTACAAAACTGTGTTGTTGAACCAAGAAGTATCACCAACTATTTCTATTAAGGATGGTTCTGAATCCGGATCTGCGATTGACTCGCAGGCGTTTGATCGTTACGGTCCTGGAGGATGGAGGAGCAGAGACGAGACGTTGCAAGGATCGGTGGACTGCCAGAGAGCCGGTCTGTTCCGTCACCCGAAACAATGTAACAAGTTCTACGCGTGCAGATGGGACTGTACTAAGCAGAGGTTCACGCTGCACGTGTTCAACTGCCCCATCCAGCTGAGCTTCGACCCCAGCATAGGCGCGTGCAACTGGCCCAGCCAGGGCCCCGCGTGCCAGGGCGACACACTCCTCACCAACGTTCTTTAAGTACCTTAACATAGTTGCCAATCTCGTCGTGCCATCGAAATTGTGATAAAATTGTGATCACGAATTTTCTCTAACTCTCTATCCTCGATACAGTTGGACGATTTGTCTCTCTTTTGTTTAAGTTGCTTATTTATTTGTTCGGTTTTGTTAATGTTATTTCATAGTTATTTATTACATAATCTCTTTTTCAGCTTAAAGCTTGCTTATGCTAAGCCTTGTGAATTTTCATTATTGGAATTAGAGTTACCATTATCTAGTTCATGTTATTGTAAAATAGTGAAGTCATATTTTTGTATTTTTATAAATTAATATAGAAATAATATGCTGTAATTTGTAAATATACGATTTTATTCAATGAACAATTTATTTTTATTTAATAGTATTTTTAATACATGTCAATTCTTAAAAACAAAAAATGCATCCATTAAATCAACAAAGCAACAGGCTTTCCTACTTCAGCCAAAGCATGTTTGTACTTAGCAATGATAGGATTAACTTCTTCATCAATGAACTCCGTCACTTGTTCAGGAGCTCTGCCAATGAAAGTCGATGCATCTAGGATCTTATCCAGTTGCGAGATGATAGGCGCAAAGTAGCTGTCTTTCTTCACACGTTCGATCAAATCATTATCTTTGCCGTGCTGTTTCACTTGAGCACCCGCTTCGTGAGAGAGTACCCTTATTTTCTCGTGACACACTTGGCGATCGCCACCAGCCTGGACCATAGCCATGATAATATTCTCGGTGGCCATGAAAGGCAGCTCCTGAGCGATGTGACGGGCTATGACTTTAGGGTACACGACCAATCCTTGGCAAATGTTCAGCAGGGTCAATAAAGTAGCATCAGCTGTTAGAAAGCCTTCAGCAAGAGTGATGCGACGGTTTGCGGAGTCGTCCAAAGTGCGCTCGAGCCATTGAACTGCGTGGGTGTTAGCAGCATTGGCATGCAATGTGATGAGATGACGGGCGAGAGCGCAGCAGCGTTCTGACCTCATCGGGTTTCTCTTGTACGGCATAGCGCTGGACCCAATCTGGGAGGCTTCGAATGGCTCCTCTAGCTCTTTACGCGAGGCTAACAGACGGATGTCGGAGCACATCTTGTGTACGGTAGCTCCAAGTCCAGATAACGCAGAAATGACTTCCAAATCAACTTTCCTGGAGTATGTTTGTCCGGTAACAATGTACCGCTTGTTAAAGCCAGCAAGTTCAGCAACTCTTTGGTCGAGAGCCCGGACTTTCTCGTTGTCTCCTTTGAAGAGTTGGAGGAAGGAGGCTTGGGTACCTGTGGTTCCCTTAACTCCTCGAAAACGGAGGTCGTCTCTAGCACGGGAGAGGGCACGCTCATCCATGAGCAAGTCGCTCAGCCAGAGCGAAGCTCTCTTGCCGACTGTTGTCAACTGCGCTGGCTGCAGATGGGTGAAGCCAAGCATCGGAATCGACCTGAAAATTGGAATAGCACGATTTAAATACGAAGTAAGTATCATAATTATGTAACACAATTACAAATAAACCTATACATATTATTATCACGATCATCGATTCGTATCATTCAATGTTGAGATATATAAATATGGAAATGATGGAATGTGAATATGTTCATGAAAGTAATGATCTGCCGTAAAATTTAGTACTACGTAATTAATAAGGAAGTTGTCCCTAATTAATAATGTGTCCTAACATAGAGATCTGTCAGTAGATATCGAGTACTGCGTACGTTATAACATCAGTTAACGATTATTGCTTATTGTTCTAAGTTATTGTATGCTAAACATATCTCTCGTAATGGCTGCGACATTTGATTGAAGTCTTAATCTATACTATTTGTTAGGTCATTGTAGCATTACTTCTGGTACTTATTAATCTTAGGGAGAATGTCAATATATTATCAAATCAGTACCCTGAAATATGTAGTAAAGATTAACCTTACAAACAGTTAATTTGGGTGATTTTAGCCAAAAAGATTTTTTTTTTATTAGCCTAGAATCCTAGATGCGTGAATAAAGAAATACAGACGTAAACAATACCAATAACGACCGATATAATTATTTGCAACAAAGTATGTGCGTAAAGATTGATATAACTTTTTAAAACGACGTATAGACTACCTATCCTTCGTTTTATACTGTATGGTGCGTCAAAAATAGATTATTTTAGTCACCGAGGAAAGCGATCAGTAGGTAGGTAGGTGTCAGGCAGCATAATATTATTTTGTTCGATGACAAAGAGCACCTACAACAACAAACTACTACAAAAACAATCCATTCACTGTGTACTCACTTGTAATCATCAGCAAACTTCGACAGCTGGCTGATAATAGCACCCAACCTCGGCAGCAGCAGATCTAATCCATGTCTCAACACGATCAGATCCGTATTATCCCCCACATAGCACGAAGTAGCTCCCAAGTGTATGATGGGGGCAGCTTTAGGGCATCTCTCGGCAAGGGTGTGAACATGGGCCATGACGTCATGACGGACTTTCTTCTCGTGAGCTGCAGCGGCTTCGAAGTCGATATCATGGATGGCGGCTTCTAGCTCCGAGATCTGATCGTCGGTGATGTCAAGACCGAGTTCCTGGAATGAGAGTTAGGGTGGTTTAGAATTTAGAAAGACGATGATAAGAATTTCTTTGCTGAGGACATCGACTTTTTTTTATGAACAATATAATATTCTTCTTTATGTTCAGTTCGAAACTATGAATAATCGTTGTTTTGTTACAATAGAATGTTCAGGATTATCAGACCTACCTAACTAATACTAATGAAGATGATGTAATGGAGTAAGGAAGTTTTCAATGTCACCTGCACAGTAAAAGTAGGTCACTAAAAGGAGTTTACGACGGATTTTTCCTCCTAAAGTTATAGGTAGATACTTTTCAAGAACTAAATACAATAAAAACAATACTATAACACTCTGAATTTCCAAGAAGTGGCGCTAAGTAAAATGATCTAACTTGTTATTTTGGTTACAAAACCGTGATCCATCTGTGTGGCCGAATCTTAGTCATACGGCACGGCACGTTTTATAGAGCATTAAGAATTTAAAGCTTATTTTCAGAAAACATAATTTCATTCATAACATAAACCTTTATCGTGGCTTTGTGGTTTATTGAGCCATGTTTGTGTTCTTGTTTTCGAGACAAATATTTTGACTTGCATGTATTACCTACTGATCAATTACTTCATGGTTTATTTTCAGGGCTGGACTGAAACCTTCCATCAATTTTAAGTGATCGTCTTTCCAGTAAATTACAGAAATAGTTGCAAACAGATTAAGAAATAATAACAGCAATAAAATACTATACAGCAATCTATTGCTAATACTTTATACATATACTTTACTATATTTCCTTTTCGAGTTATTGATGAAAACTGACCCATTATTGATGACCGTTGAACCATTATTCCTGATATGTTATGTAGTAGTAGCATATTCTTTCAGAGTTTATACCAATGTAGGTACAGCTGGTCCTTTTATTTCCCATTTCGTTAAGTAGGTATCTTGTACTTGTTGACAGACTTACAATGTTCTCCCATATCTATTAACAGTGTATTTCGAAAATATTACAAAAGCCAATTATTTTTAAAAGAGTAACTCTGGAGTCTTGCCGGCTCTTCTCCATAGGAAACGACCAATTGGAACTGTGCAGCTAGCTTCTTACGTTTCATAAGTGCCCATGTAGGTTTATTTATTATTTGACATAAAGTAATTTTAATTGCTACTCTTGCTACTTTTTTATCGCCTATGATGAAGAAGATAATACAAAAACCGGCCAAGTGCGAGTCGGACTCGCGCACGAAGGGTTCCGTACAGGGCCGTAGGCAGGGGGGGGGTTTTGGGGGTTCGAACCCTCCCCAAAATGCGAGAAATCAGAATCTCAAACCAGAGATCGTCCGCCTAGGGTACCTCAGTATACAGATAATTGAACTTAATCTATTTGCATAGGCGTACTTTATAATCAACAATAAAATTCGAGTATGCTTAAATACTCTATTTTATCGACTCTGGCTTTGTGTTGAATAAATTTCTGCAACTTCAGTATTCTCTGAGATATTCTAACCTCACCCAGCCTCTCCCAGGCGGGGTGCAAAAATTTTCGAGCTCGCTTCGCTCGCTCTTGCATCATTTTCAAAGATAATCTATTATTATTATCTATTTCTGTATGATCGATCAAAGACCAAGAAAAGCTGGATGCTAAAAATTTCGAGCTCGTTTCGCTAGCAATTTTTTTTTTAAGATTTCCGATAAAGAGGGAATATGCTGTTCTAAAAGTAATGAGTTTTTTTTTTCTGTAAGTAACTTCTATTTTTTTACCCTCTGTGAAATCAGAAATACTTAATTTCTTTAAAAAAGTTGGCAACTTTAACCCCCCCCGAAATGAATTCTTGGCTACGTCCCTGGTTCCGTACCATCTGCACTAATGTTATAAAAAGGAAAGGTTTGTATTTTTGTGTGTATGTTTGTAACGATTAAACTCAAAAACTACTGCGCAGATTTCAAAAATTCTTTCACCAATAGAAAGCTACATTCACCCTGAGTAACATAGGTTATATTTATTGCTAGAAAAGATTAGGGATCCTTACTAAAACTCCAATAATGTAACACAAGGTGTAAAAAAATTAGCTAAAATATTCTTTACATCGCGTGCGCTGTGAAAACTATTGAGGATAGAATAAAATAATGTACTACGACTTTGCAGAACACATTATTATTTACGAAAAGTGTCGCAACAGCATATGTCTAACTATTATAGTTATGCCACAATAAGAGTTCTTTTATTTTGACATTTTAATTGAAATGACGCCGCTAGAAAAGGCTCTTTATTTGTATCTTGGTATTAATCCTTATCAAAATAAATTACTTCATATTTAAGATTGCTTCAATACCTTTATATAACTTTTTGAATTATTCAATTCGGACATTCTATTCGAAAGATATCACGAGTTTAAAAATGTAAGTATAGCTCCAAAAGATATCGGCTCATACATTCAGTATACAATGGCTTTTTTGATGATATCACAGTAGATAGGTTGGTAGGTATGTATATAGGTAGGTAGGTAGGGTAGGTAGGGTTGGGAGGTAGGGTAAGTTGGTTGGGTAGGTAGATATGTTGGTAGGTTTAGGGAGGTAGGTGTAGTGAGGTAGGTGTAGGTAGGTAGGTATGTAGAGTAGGTAGTGGGCAGGTAGGTTGGGTAGGTATGTAGGGCAGGGTAGGTAGGTAGGTCGGGTAGGTAGGTAGGTATGTAGAGTAGGTAGTGGGCAGGTAGGTTGGGTAGGTATGTAGGGCAGGGTGGGTAGATAGGTCGGGTAGGTAGGGTAAGTGCGCCGTAGATAAGTACTTAATGCTACCCGTGCGAAGCCGGGGCGGGCAGCTAGTTATCTATAAAAACGGCAAAAAAATCACGTTTGTTGTATGGGAGCCCCCTTAAATATTTATGTTATTCTGTTTTTTAGTATTTCTTGTTATAGCGGCAACAGAAATACATCAGCAGTGAAAATTTCAACTGTCTATCACGGTTCATGAGATACAGCGTGGTGACAGACGGACGGACAGACAGCGGAGTCTTAGTAATAGGGTCCCGTTTTGCCCTTTGGGTACGGAACCCTAAAAAGCAACTCAGCTAACTTTAAATAAAAAGCAGCTACACATAGTTATATACGAGGCAAATACCGCGTCAAATCAGACAATGCTATTAGAGTTATATAAATAATTAGCAATAACGAGTTCATTTTCTCAAGAATATAATTGGACGTGTTAATTTTCGCGTTCCATCGGTAGAAAAGATATTTCCTTTATTAGCCAAGTATTTTTAACAGAATGGAGACGGAAACGATTACATACAATCTTGGGTGTAACGAGATGAAAATGATGTGAATTAAAATATTCAAACTTATCAGTCCCTCGCTGAAAATTCTGTAAGTTTTGACAGTCTGAGAGCTGAATTATTAGAGGTTTAGTTATTAGTAAGGTTATGTTACAATCTTTAGCTAGCGAGTGATTCCTGAATTGCAAACGACGACGATTTCATGAAATTTTCATTCAATACACTTACATGAACTTAGAGAGTTGTATTGCTGATTCTAATGTTTATAATTCTGTAAATCCATATTTGTTACGGCCGCTAATAATATTTAGATCAACATACAACCTGATACTGACCTGCAAATTGCAAAAAACGTAAGAAAATTTGAATTTCGCGGGCTACTCTAGCGCATCCACCTTAATGAATTAATAGGTCAGCGACAAACTTTTAGCTCATAAATGCTTTTCAAGAGACCATATAAATTTTGTAAAACAAGTTACTGTAAATATTACTTAGCATGGTGATAATTCTTAAGCAACTAAATTGCCAGCTTCTAATAAGTGTATCAACTGCATTTATAAAATAATTTCAACGTACTCAAATTCCATTTTAATAAAAAAAAAAAAAAAATTGGCATCTCATAGTTTTCCCACGGGGGGGTACTTACTATTTAACCGGACTGTCCTGCGGAGATGCTCTAAGCTAACTTAATGCCTCCAGGCAGGGGCATAAAAACTAAAACTAACTTATACTAAGCGACTGATCGCTAAGGGCACCCCCTGCGGGGTACGGACCTCTGCTTAGGACGTCACTGGGGGGAGGGCAGCAAGTAGGGACAGGCTGGATCGAGGAGTCTAATTCCATAAAGTCACCTATATTTTTATACGCTAGTTTAAGTAATTGATGAGTGAATCTACTATAATTGAACATAAAATTACCATAATTATTATTGTCATCAAATAATGGTAAATGGAAGCCTTTTCTGTCACCTATCTTTTTTTAATGTTACCATAGGTAATTGATGACTTGATTATTTTACATACCGCTAATTGGGTTCCCTATCCATTTGCATACAATTTTAAGACAATGTATCATGGCATACTTTTGTTTACATATGCGAACTAAGTTTATTTACGCATAACATTATTTACGCATATCAGCCTACGGATAATTATGTTATGCATAATTTCTCTAATCATAATAATTTTTAAGCATATCATATAACAGCATAAATATATTTACGTATAATGACATTAATAATGGACATCGGCGGCATACCTTCATTATATTACCACTTGGTAAAGACGTTTATAAAATAAATTTTCTTTTTTTTAATTCTTGTACATATTATTATAATTATTTTAGTTTTAGATACAGTATATTATTTATAATGAATGGATGATATAAAATAAATATATGTTAATAGGAAAAAATAATAAGAATAAGTGGTAAAGACAATGTGTCACAATCATTTTACGGTGTCCGGAAACCATTTTCGAAACATTCCTAAAGTTCCCGATACTTTGGTGCTATTGCGCAAATACCCTTTGCCATTGTCTCTGAATTTGTCAAGATTTTGTTAAAAAACGAGAGTTTGTTATGTAGGGCGTTGGTTTAATAGATTTCCAACCTTCGATGTGACACGGGTGGATTGTTAATCAAGCTGCTGTTGGCGCAATTAATTAATTATTGCAATTTGAGTTTAAGTCGCGCACGAAATTAAAGATTTAGCAAAATTAACTCCATGTTACATTGCCTTTCTGTTAATGTACTCGTATAAAATAAATATTGTTATGTTAAATGTTACGAAGCTGCTTACTAGTTTAAACAAGCAATTGGAACTGATATAAAAAAAATAATGTTTTATTTTATACAAATACGGTCAAGCAAATGAATGAGGGTATGTCTATTTTTGATGAGGTTCTTTCCATTAACTACACGTAGGTAGAATAGGACACACATTGCTTTTCAAAAGGTCATGAAAAAACAACAAGGCGGCCATCAGTTGTTAATTTTCCCGCGCAAACTACTGAAGTATAAAATGGAGAATTTATAAACTGTTTTTATTTCATTGCCTCTAGAAGTATTGCATTCTATTGGCAAGTTTTGTGTTTTATTTATTTGCGAAAAGTAACATCTACGCAAACATGAGACAAACAGAAATGACTCAAGTTCGAAAAGGTCTCATAAAAAATGGAATAGTAGCCTAAAAATGGTGATACCGACTTAGATCAACAACTAAACACAATAGACAAAACAAATATCGTATCTAAACATATCAAAATACGGTCAAAATTTGAGAAGCAGGTGAAAAAATACGTACATTGCAACCTGCCCTACTAATTCGCTAGCAGATAAGATTAGAACTCGAATGTGCTGATAAACCCATACAAACTGATAACTGGAGGCATACAGTGACGGCCAACGTTTTAGCGAAAACGGACATAAAAACAAAGAAGTGTGAAATTATTTTAATTGTGGTGATTTCTAAGTGTTAGTGACAATGGTGTCCGTGCAAACGATCGCGACAATTGTCGTGAAGACTTTTAAAATTGTAAGTAAATAACTGCTTTTGTATAGAGTTGAAGAAAGGCGTCATCATAAAGAGTAATAGGTGCGGCTTAGATATTGAGCTTCAATCAATTAAACAATTATTAAGTACAATAGCAGGGTATCAGACCAGAACAGAAGAGAACTCAAGTTTTGTTTAGTCTAGACATTTGTATTTCTGAAGGCAGAATATATAATTTAATAATTTTGTAAGAACATAGCCGTCTTATACAATTACATGATTTGTTCCTAAGGCGATAAGCTTGGATATCGCTTAGGGACTAATCCAAATAACCATTTTGAAAAAAATCTAGGTAAGATTTGTAGTAGTATGCAACTGGGTGCTATAATCCTAGGAAAATGTCTGATGAAAATTAAGTAGCGTTGTATATCCGAAATGATATTGATGTCTAGGACTATAGGTACTATATTATCGGCGAAAATAGTGGTTTGAAACCTGTAAGTTAGGGTATTTTAGTTTCGTGAGTCATTCATGAAAATTATTGTAAGTTTATCAAAAACAATAACGTAACTGAACAATTTTGCTATATTGTAAACTTGCGTGTTTAGATGAAGGGGACTTTGATGTCATAATAAATTAAAAACTACGCATTTATGGTTGGTGAAACCCCTATATAATAAAGCATATTAAAACCTAAGTAGGTACCTATACATAATAATAATGGGATAGACCTTTGTTACGGCCGCGTTGGCGCCTTTAACAACAATAAAATACCTATCAGTGCATGAGGCATTAAATTAAATAAAGTACATCATTTTATAATAATTATTATCATCAATTACTGTAAAGTGGTACATAATTCCAAGAACAATGAATATGAATCACTTAAAATGACTTTGAATTGGAACTAGAACAGTTATAAATATGAAAAAAAAACATGTAAGTATTTTTAGTTACTTGTTTTCTGCTTAGAAATGATGTCATGCTCACTGATAAAAAATACACGTGTTGATAGTAGATAATTATCTATTAAATGAATTGATTAGATGCCAAAAATGAGAATTCAGACCAAATAATACATTTGAGATATAGCTACTCAGCACTGAAGAAAAATAAGTCAAATTAAATGAAGATGGAGCATTGATCAAAGGAGGTCATGATCATGATTATGCAGCAAGTATCAACAATTTCGAACAAAAACCACACTCGGGAGTTATTGCATTTATTACAAATCGATTTGTCAATATTGCCCAAAGGATAAGAATTGATCAAGGTGGTCGTCGCGAAAAAGACAATAAAGAAATCACCAAGAGTAAGCCTAGGAGTGCTACTAATCCTCTTAATACAATAATTGATAAAGATACTGACTTACAAGATATGGTTAAAATAACGCCACCTGTAGAATCTTCACAAATAGTTTATTTGACGGTAGTATGTGCATCAGCGTTAAGGTTAATCGTCCCTAGCGGCCTCATTCCCTATCAAACTGATAACGTGATAACCGCACCTACTTGATACGTTTTAGTATCACATTATTTTTTAATTACTGTTTCTTTTAACTAACAACATATGTATTATTAAACAAGCTGTTTTTTTTAATTTTTCTTTCTGAATTGAACGAGACAATCATTTTGGTTTGGAGCAAGTTATAAATCAATAATGAACCTATCGATTTCATTTGCCTAATTCTCAATAAAATGATCGTATTCTAATGGGAAATCATTGACCATGAAATATTTACCTCACAGTTTTGTGAAATTTGCGCTTCGTATCGCACATCTTAATAAAACCAAACGTCTTCCTTGAAACATTCTAATTAGCTATGAGAACATCATCAATACTACTAGTTTAAAACAATCATTTCTGATTTCAAACTTTCTTTTAAAATGGAAGTGATTTCAACTTTAACCTCTTCTCGAGTTTGTTTTACATTTTGAAACTTTCCCAGTATAACTATTTTTTTTACAGTTTTTCTCGAGTGTGGAACCTAAGATAGAAACACGCTTGTAGGATACGACTACATACAGAAAGCAAAGCTAATATAAATCTCTATACAGACAGCACGTTTCGCCGAAAACTTTGTTGATAGAAAACATTGTGTGTATATGATATCTCGGTCCATAGGAAGCACTGACAAAGAGTTCATTCATAAGGTTGCTTTGTTGTACCGGACTGTACCTAAATCTTTTAGTATCTCTTGACAGAACTAAGTCACCATTCACGTGCAATAGCTCCTACTCATCTTGTGGTCCTACGCCTTCAACCGCAGAGCACATTGCAAAACAGTAGAACAAACAAACTTATCTGATAACGCGTTACTCACCACACGAACGTTGGTACAATATGTACCGCTGACTAATACAATACCATGAGTAATGAGCTTATGGGTTGAATACAAAACATGGATGTTTAGGGACTGAATCGTAATTTGTAAGACTCATGCATGCCTTGAAAGGGAACCTTAGAAACAAAGATGATGGAACTGAGGCTCTAGACAAGGTGATATTCTTTCAGCGATAACGATGATGGAAAAGGCAAAAATGTATAGGACATAAGCTATCGAAAAGCTTATGTCAATCCTGTTGAAAGTCGTTGTAGAAATACGAAACGCGTTCGAAGCGATTGTCACTTGTCTAGGCCCTCAGAATCGATTCCTAAAGTCGACGAAATGCATACGATGAAAGGGATACAATATAAAATAAATAATTGTTTGGAAAATGCTGTGTAGAACTAAATAAATACATAAACACAGAATAAAATGGATTATAACCACGCTATTTGCGTGTGATTGATAGTCTGTAATTTCTAGAATGTGATTGTAGTCTTTGACTTGAAAGTTATTTCTAAGTTGGCGATACCACAAGCTTTCTTCAAGAAGCGAAAGTTGTACCTTAAGTGCTTTATCAACTTCTATTATGGTACATTTACTATTGTATGTCTAAAATACTACTAATAAACGTAAGCATAGTTATTATCTTATGCATTTTCTAACCCGCATTACAGAGGCATGACATCTCGATCATTGGGCACACGCATACAATGGCTCTCCCCAGCGACGTAGACAATCAAATCGTACGCTATTTACCTTGAATGCGCCCATTATGTGCCACATTATGTACGTGATCGATTCGCTCTGTGACTTCGGAGTATTGAGCTACTTTAGTAGTTTCATTGTTGACTTTGAATTTCATGATTGTTCTAAAGTAAGCTGATATGTTTTGTAGGATCACGAGAGTAGGAACGAAATCTTGCCTACTTACGCTCTTCAAGAGACGATTTATAGACAGTTCCATTGTTGTTATAGAATTCATAAGCTTCATTAGTCAGCAGCACAAGATTGTCAGATTTTATCGAAAAAATTAAGTACACCAATTATAGCGAAGAAGTCAGACCAATAATCATCAACCAGTAAACATGTTACTGCCACGGAAGTAACGACCAAATTCCATAACACTTACTGTTTAATAAAATTAAACTTAAAATTGTCTAATCAAAAGTGAATTTACATCCTAATAAAAATCAGCACAATCATCTCATCGTGATTTGCACAGGAAGTCAGTGAATGTTCGAATCCTTCCTGTCAGTTGTAATTAAAGCTGTTACTACTTATTGGTCGTAATTGTCAGCTGCTGGCTCAGAGTAGAGAGTTGCACAGACAGACATACAAACACGTGCAGGATGTTTAGTGTCAGATAATTAGATGGTGTGCAGGATAGCTAGATCGATGACACGTTTGTAGAGGAAATGGCGAAGTTTTGTTTAAAACATTTAGTAACTGATTACGATAATTATATACAGGGTTATTGGTAAAACACCAACAATCTTTTAAGGAGTCATAGTACTCATCATTATGAACAACTTTTACTATGGGAACAAATATGAAATCGCGAAAAAAAAACAGCTGTTCCGTACATTTCTGTTCGCATAACTCGTCAAAATGTACGGAACAGCTGCTTTTTTTTTTGCTGTTGTTCATAATGATGACTAGAATGACTCCTTAATAGGTTGTTGGTGTTTTAACAATAACCCTGTATATTCAAATGTAAGGGGAAGAAATCCTTGGACAAATAAAAAAAGAAGAAGAATCAAAAATTTATACCAATTTTCAGTCAACTCCACATAAATTAGAGCCCAATAAAATGTAACAAAGTGTAAAAAAATATATTTTTATTTTATTTATTAGGCTCACCAACAATTGAATACACCGATACAAAGATATGAGATAGATCAAAGACATTGTACCAATTTCTTACAGGCAAGCACATCATGCATTACTTATGTGTCGATTGATATTGAGAGCCTATTTAAAATTAGATGAGTTCAACTCACCGTACATAATTATGCTATCAAACAAATTCCAATTTAAAATCAAATCCAAAATTAAAGAACGGACTAGTATAGGAAGATTAATATTAATATAGACAAAAGAACAATAAATGCTATAATTCCCACCAAAACCCTAAAAATATCGAGTTCCTGAATTCGTCACTACTCTACACCATCCGAAGTTAAGTCACTGCTCCTTAGCCATTGACTCCTGACCTATGACATTATATCAACTAATTGTCGTTATCCCGGACCTTGGAGATCGCATAACAAATGAGATGAACAGACAGACAGATGCAGTTTAAAGTATTTTTTGCACCTGCTATGACTTTGGACAAGGTGCAGTTAGATAAATTAATGATTTTATGAACTAAAATCCATTTATACCGCGTTCAAGAGCTGTCAGTCATCTGTCATCATTGCTATTGACACTGATAGCTGCTAAGCGCGGTTCAGATTTGCTGATCGCGTTCAATTTCATTGGTGAAATTCACACTAATTTAGCATCTTGAAAAGATATTTGAACTAAAAACGACGACAGAAAGTTGACCATTTTGCGAAAGATATTTTATTTTTTCAAAATCACTTTCAGTGAATATTTCACAGCTTAAGTCGTCCTGAAAGGTTAGTGGCGCATGCCCACGTCCGTTGAGTAGAAGTCATCAACGCTGTGCGTTAGAGAAGTACAGGTTTAACGTTGAGCTGATTAGGCCTTTTGATGCTAACACTGTCTAAAACTAGAAAGGTGGTAAATAACATTGAGCGGATTGAGATCTTTTGTTGAATCACTTCTTCCTAACTAATTTAAAAAAGTATATTTGTGGGTGGGGTGGTATGCTTACTAAGGCTATAGATATCCGAAGGGGGCTAAATATGCCAATTTTCTATTAATGAGACTTTATCAAATTGCCTAGAAAATGATGATAAATAGTTGCCCGTAAATGGCTACTTACCTCCATTTTCGATGATTGCTTTCCATATCCACGTGTTTAAAAAACTGAAATAGGTATTGGTAAGCAAAAACAGACCTTATATTCACCCAACAATAATATAAATAACGTAGTAGATAATGGAGTTGAAGCGCGATTTCGATCTGGCATCACATCATGGGTCAATAATGTAACGATGAAATAATTCCGACGCAATCCATTGATGATTGATGTGGGGGTCACAAGTGTCAAACGAATACTAATGAAACTCACGGAGTTATCACTCATCTATTGTTTATTTTGTCGATAAAGCTAACGATGTTCGTAATAGAGAGATAGAGAGAGAGTGAGAGTTCTCAGGTCTGGCATCATCTTTATTTCGAGCACTTTTGGTTCAAAAATATTATATTTCACAGTTATATGTAAATGTTACACCACAGACTGCAGTATTGTTTCTCCCTCTCACTTTAAATCCATCCAAAGGTTGTCTTTCAAATATCACTTTTGGCGATATTGTGTCACCGTAGGTATGTCAAATTTCTACATTCATAACTGTAATTTGTATGGTGTACATAATAAAGAGTCTATTCTATCAACCTTGCTGACTGGCTTACATTTATTTCTGTTTAGGACAGCTTCCACCATTAGAAATTACGTATAAAATGGTATGATAAAGTCAATCTTTGTAAATTTTTCTTGGTTAAAGCTAAAAGCCTTTTGAGTAATTTTCATCTGGTTATGATTCTTTTTTTCTGTTTTTGCAGACACCTTCTCCTATTGATATTAGTATCAATTTGCATCATTTAGATAATTTTTTAGATCCGTATCGAAGACTAGTAGCTCTTCACTCAACTACCTGAGTCAGTTAATCAAATGAACTAGAATCTTTATTGCATATAAATAGGATTACAATTTACCTTCTTACATAGAGAATGTCGACCGATAAGAAAGGTTTTGTGTGGTCTAAGGTTATCTAAGGCATGTCAATCTTTACATAGTCCTGATATAAGTAGATATTAATGCGTTTTATACATAATCGATTTTTTTCATAGTTTTGTAGCATCAATCTATATCCTCTAAAGGATAAATGACATATTCCCATTGACAAATATATTTGAACTGCTGATGCTCTTTAACAAGAGACAGTAGTCAGTAGCACACTTCGCGATTTTGAAATAGATAGAAGCCTTTTTACCGATGTTAAAACGTGAAAACGAAATCTACGCGATTTCAGCATTTTGCGCTGAAATTCAGTCAAAGAGATAACCGTTTATAATATTTTCTTATATTTCCAGATATTTGCTCTTATTAGCAAGAATTGTTTTTTGTTCGAGTGGCAATGATTTCGTCATGACGTCATTTAATAGTCAATGTCAACAACGTTCTGATAACAATCATTTCAAGAATAACTTTTTATCAATATTTGTGCGGTTGAAATATTTCCGACAGAATTCTTTACATTATTTTGTCTACGAATCAGTTTGTTAACCGACTTCTTCAAAAAGGAGGAGGTTCTCAATTCGTCTGATTGTTTTTTTTTTTATGTGTGTTTTACCTGATTACTCCGCCAATTATGAATCGATTTTGATGATTATTTTCTTGTATGGTAGGTCATGCTTCCGAGGTGGTCCCATATTAATTTGATTAACTTTGCTTGCGTAGTTTTTGAGTTAGCTTCAATATTACGTATTTTACCCACTTAGTTTATCTAGACGATGTATTCTTTACTCCTTCACTGTTATTTATATCAGCTAGTGGTATTCGAATTTGTGTGGGGTAGGTACCACAACTAAAAAGTGAAAAATAAAAACTTTTTACAAAAAAAAAAACCGACTTCCAAAAAAAACACTCAATACAGAAAAATAACTTTAATTTCGGAAGTCGGTGGCAAAAAACGAAAGTTTCAGTTTTGAGTATTTTTTTTTTTCATTTATCAACATGATTACTTCCGTGGCAAACCTACGTTAAGTAAGAAACGGACTCATCTCTACTTAATGAATGTATAGTAGTAGTCCAAAGGTCCTATTATATGGTTCTACCAAAAATTGCCTCAATCTTTAATTTGTATTATTCATCAAATCATCCTCCCTCTCACTGAGAGGAGGCCTGTGTCCCAGCAGTGGGAACATTATAGGCTGATTATGTTTATGCATCTTTACAACTAGTTTAATAACATGACATCACAACAGCTGTTTTCCCCGAAGTGTTAGGCAGAGGTGTACCTAACAGTACACCCATACTTCGCCAGTTATGTTTAAAAGTCCCATGTAATAGGGGGCGACCCTATTGCCATCAACTGGGCACAAATCCGTATTCCGGGTTGCAATTACAACTATGCGAAAATATTCAAAATATGAAATCTTAAAAGTTTTACCCTGTCATGTAGACCATTTAGCATGTCCTGAGGGCTTAAAGCAGTCACTTTGGCAGAATCATAATAGGAAAATATCATGAATCATCGTAAAATGTCTTAAACTGATAATTCATAATATGATCTGCGTGCGATTCATATCACGAAATAATTCATCTGTTTGACAGTTTTCTATGGAGATTCGTAAAATGTTCCACATAATATGAATTGCTTTTGTGTCAAATTAGAGGAATTGCTAATGACAGCTGGAAATTCAGGAAATGAAATGCTTTTAGAGGAATTGCTAATGTGACCGTTTTAGACCCCCTGGTCTCTGTACCTACATATAAGGGAATCTCTACAGTTCTTGAATGCACCTACTTTCACCAGAACTAACCCAATTAAGTAAGGCTGCACGTGTTTATTTTATGGTAAACTTCACATGAGCCATTAAGTCACATGTATATAACAATTAGAGAATCTAACCTTGCTTTTAAAACCAGTCTTAAATTTTTGCACGCTTTTCCCTAGAACCACAAGCTATTATGTGCATGAAACCGTTAACATATCACGAAAGTCGGACAACCAGTCTTACCTAGAGATATCGTAGTACCCAGTAACTGGGTTGTGGAGGTCAGATACGTAGTCGCTCCATGTAAAATACTGGTATTCTGCTGCATCCGGTTAGACTGGAAGCCGACCCCAATATAGTTGGGAAAAGGCTAGGCAGATGATGATATGACTGCGCCTTGTGGGTACTTGTAGGTACTTACCTACTACTTATAGGGCCCTACCTGTTGTGATAATTTCGTCCATACAAAATATTAATGGTGACAGCCTTAATTTTCTTACACTTTGCCTATTTCTTTACACATTCCAAAAAAATCTAAATTCACCTCTTAACCGACACCTCTAAAAAAATACTTCAAATTAGATCATGAAACTTTGCATAACAACTGAACTAACTATAAAGCAGGTCAAACGTATTTTTTTTTAATTACCATTATTTTCACCATAAAAGCAATTACCTAAACTATTGGAGGCTTGAGAGCCGCCAGCACCCCACTACGTCTCGCTCTCACTCAGGCCGCGAGTAGTATGGAGCGAGATAAAATTCGAGGTAGGGTAGGGCCTTAATAATTTATATAATTATAATAATTCCCTGATCTTACTAAATAGCGCGTTAATCCGGCATTTCACAAGTCCCGCCCATAACACCAAACACAAAGGTAGATTGTTTCTTGTAACTGGAAATAATGACGGTGTGGACGATTATCAGGAATTCTTCGATACGGTATCTTATCGATTCGTGACACACAAACTATTGTACGATGTTGCGATATCATTCCGGTTGCGATTATTAGCACAAGTTTTCACTTTTCACGGAAATAATAATAATTAAGTTACCTAAGTGGTGTCTGTTAAGTTGTTATTTCTGAAGTGGTTAATGTACGACTGCTAAACAGCTTTCGAGTCTTGGATAAATGGAATGGATTCTATATTTGTTTTTTTTATTAACAGATTAGAGAGACTTTATAATTACATAAGAACAATTTAATCTTTCTTTTTGAATCTGCGTGTGAGCAAATTCGGACCTATATATTAATATGATACCTAATGTTTTAAAATAAAACCAAATGAGAAAAAAGTACGGTGATAAAATAATACCTATACTAAGTAAGCTTACGATCGTCATTCAATGCACTT
Source organism: Lithophane ornitopus (assembly GCA_948473465.1). Lineage (NCBI taxonomy): Eukaryota > Metazoa > Arthropoda > Insecta > Lepidoptera > Noctuidae > Lithophane > Lithophane ornitopus. Next base: position 4,134,729 of record OX419622.1, read on the forward strand.
ACATGAACTTAGAGACTTGTATTGCTGATTCTAATGATTATAATTCTGTAAATCCATATTTGTTACGGTCGCATATAATATTTAGATCAACATACAACCTGATACTGACCTGCACATTGCAAAAAACGTAAGAAAATTCGAATTACGCGGGCTACCTTAGCGCATATACAAGATATCGAACGTGTAATCAAAGTAACTGAATTAGCCTAACATGTCGCTTAGAATCCCGGATATAAACAGTACCAATCTCTCAAACCTGAACTGAATTCGTCATGAAAATTATCATCATAAGCAGAATTCGTCTTAACATTATCAATGACTCAGCGCATAGCTACGTCGTTGTCGGAAGCACCCACTGATTAACTAGACTCATCGGAAGTGACGATAACAGCTGAACAACAGGAAGTAGAGCTTCTACCTTTTTATGAATAACATTCTTTAACAGATAAACTAGGAAGTCATAACTTAGAAATGAGTCTCTCGTCTAATTTTTAATTTTGTGACTAATTAATTTACTATCATCAATCATCCTAGCCTTTCCCAACTATATTGGGGTCAGCTTCCAGTCTAACCGGATGCAGCCGAATATCAGTATTTTACATGGAGCGACTGCCTTTCGGACCTCCACAACCCAGTTACTGAGTAACACGATACCCCTTGGCAAGACTGTTTTTCTGGCTTTCAGGCTTCTGTGTCTTCTGTAATTACTGTTAAAGAATACTAATTAACTTAGTAAATGCTTTAACTAAGAAGTTTTTTTTAGCTTTTACGTTGATAGAAGCGGGAAAAGTAAAATACGAATAATTATTTAAAGAAAGAAATGACTGTAGAACCTTGCCAATTAAAATACCCCTTTTACAAGAAACGCTACCACAGACATCGTTGCTACTAAATTATAGACATCGTTGCTATTTAATGCCTTACTCAGTGTACGCATTAATGATCATAGTTTCCGCCAGGATATGATTAGCTTTCTAATTAAATGCTAAGTTTAATATTCCATGACTTCTGCGACATCCTGGCGATTAATCTTTATTAACTTTATCCCGTAGCTTCGTTACTGCTAACAGAATTTTATTAACACTTCGGTTTCTTTATCGACAACCACAGATTCTTGATTAACAAAGCTTTCAGTCCCATTAGTTTTAATCTCATTATGAACTCTTCCACAGGTCCTCAACATAGTCATCCTGGTCCTCTACCGAACTGGTTACAATGGCGAGTTCCTGGGTGTGGGCGGTACATGGAACCTCAATGAGGAGAAGAACCCTGATGCTGAGATCGTGGCGTCTGGAGTCATCGTGGGGTATCTAATATACACGCTCGTGCAACTAATCACGTTCTTGTTTGGTACCACTGAACATAAGAGGTACGTATTATTTCGAAAGAAAGAGAGAAAGAAAATTAGGTTTATTTGTCACAGAAATACGTGCATACTAAAAGATAACAGCAATATAAAAATATTAAACTGAATAGATCTAAGTAGGTACAATTATGAGATCACAAGTGTAAAGATAAATAATCGGTAGCTGCACGTCATGACTGTGACAAGAAGGCTTACACTCAGCATGAGTGGATAATTTAGGATTTTCTTAGATATTTTGCCAGATGGGCCCGGGTATCCCACCAAAACCATTTTTTTTTCAAGAAATCAATTGAAGTCATCAAATGACTTCTCCCGCTCTGGGCGGAGCGGGTGGGCGTGTCAGACTTTTACTGACTAAAACCCACCAGTGTTCCTTTAATTGCCTGTCGCCAGTCCCGGTATCCCTTTCGGACTTTCCCGCAAACCCCCAAAACCCTATTGAGATATTTAAACTTGAACCACGAGGGATCTAATAGGAAAATTTTAGATTCCTCGTGGTCTCTCATGGTGTTGAAAAAAAATAGTTTTGTACGATACGGCAATGTGTGAACGGTCAAAACATGTAACAAACAAACAAACAAACTCACTTTCGCATTTATAGGATTAGTTTTTCCAAAAAAAAATCTGCTATTCCATTTTGACGATATAAGTGAACACAAAAATGTATGGAACAGCTGTTTTTTTTCTCGATTTCAGGGTTGATGAGTACAATGACCCCTTTTCGGGTTTAGCGTAAATAAAAACTAATGTTGTATATAGACGAGACATAAATGCCAAAGAGTTGGGTTAGGGGGCACCTAAGCCCACTGCAAATTGAACCCATGGGCCGCTTGACGCTTTTCGAAATTGATGTTAAGCTGGTCCCACATCTCTATTTCGCCAAGCAAAACATTGTGCTAATTTTTCTAAAAATGTTTCCAGAGCGTTATCAGAGATAGTGATGAACTTCGTGGGAGTGTTCCTGTGGATCGCGGTGGGAGCTGTGGCGCTGCACTACTGGGGTGGTTACCAGGGCGAGCACCAGTACCAGTTCGTCTTCGCTGAGAAACAGGTACAGAACCGCTAACTGATTACTGTTATGAAGATGATCGTTGTCGTATGTTTTGTACCACTGTGGAGACCATCAAAGTCAACCAGTCTATTTACAGACAAAATGGTCTCTGGATTTAGTTCCACAAAACGCAACATTTAATAGGCCTGGAAAACTTGGATAAACTGTTTTAAGCTTCCGTACCCAAAGGGTAAAACGGGACCCCCGGGGGGAGGTAATTGATTAATTATTTAATAATATATAATACTATTATTTGTACACCAATTTGGGACAGAACATAGAGCTCGACTAAAATTTGTATACTTATGACCTTTATTGTAATACCTATGTTCACGAATAAAGATTGATTGATTGATCCTATTACTAAGTCTCCGCTGTCTGTCTGTCCGTCTGTCACCAGGCTGTATATCATGAACCGTGATAGTTAGACAGTTGAAATTTTCACAGATGATTTATTTCTGTTGCCGCTATAACAAAATAAATATATATTTTTTTAATTTATTTATCCTCTTTCCAGGTCGGTTTGGCTGTCGGAGCCCTGTGCGTGATCAACGGAGCGGTCTACCTGCTAGATACGGCATTGTCCGCCATACACTTTAGCAAGGAGATGTAACCTAATACTAAACGTAAATAAACTTAATTTTATTTAATTATAAGTACCGCTAAGTGTTTTACGAACGACCCTCTATTGTCTGATAAAATCCTTTAAAATCTTGTTAAGATCTGGGGATTTTATCTATGAACTATTTCGAAATACGATTAAAAAATAAAACAAAAATCCTCTAAGTAGGTATTTTCTTTACTAATAAAGCAGAATATCATTTTATCACCCTATTATATGATTTTTTTATTTTATAAATACTGTTTCAAACAATCGAACTTTGATCAAACTCATAATATTGACGAACCCAAACTATGCTCTCGCGCAAAACATTTTCTATTTCCCACCTTCTTCCTAAGTTAGTTAGAACCTGTTTTGTATGTCAGTTTTAATATTCTAATGTAATTATTATTTTGAAATAAATAAATGTGAAATAATGGGTGTTTTTTTTTCCTTGTTATTTTTAATGATAATTATTTTCTCATAGGTAAGAAAGAGGTAAGAGAGAGATTGGAAAACTAGCCATTGTCTGCTCTCTGGTTCTACCTACTTTTTCTTCTTCGTCGATTTAGGATTTTTCATTGTTAGCTGTTTGTGCTGTGTACAACGAATCATACATTTTTGGTAGGTACACGCAACTTGAATTGATTTAAAGTTATTCACAAAATCACGACCGATGCCATATTTTCTGAATCTATTAGAATTCCATGTGGGTTTATTTCGAAATTACTTACCAACTTTTAATGGGGAATTCTAATGACGTCAAATGTCAGTCACCAGTCAAACCAAGACATGTCATAGTACAAAGTTACAGTTTCACAGTCTGTCATCTTCGCGGAAAATACATTGTGGTCATTGCAGACTGCTTGCTGACTGCTTTGATAGACGTGTAGACGAAAGAAAAAAATGGCTTCGTGTCTTTTAAAAGAATGAGACGTAGGTACTTAAAATATACACCTTTAATCAAGCTAAAGCAAAGTATGTAACAAAACCCTGTCCAATCCGAAAGGGGGCGCTTAGGTACCGCATAACATTATCAAAAACTAATAAAAGATTATTTTTTCGTGAAAAAATAGAAAGTTATTGCTATTTAATATTTACGATTTTAGTAAGTACCAAATTCATTATAAATTAGCAAATCTACAGAGGTCATAAGTTAGGACTTGATGCCCGCTAAAGGACGGCCGCATGCGCCATAACTAAAAATTCCCCATTGACAAAAAATGCAGGGTTTCTTTTTTCCAAAAAAAAACAAAATGCCCTGACTCTCAGTATGATTCTTATCAACACCCTCACGGATCGGACAGGGATTTTTATTACACGCTGTATATAAGGCTACATCTTAGCAAATAAATACTATATCGGAGCATATGTAGGGAAATATTAGTCGGTGCAATCATTATCAAATAAACATACGTCACACAATGTGGTAGGCACGACATCATAGGGCACACAGTACCTACACACGGTGTTACGTATTTAATAAGATAATAGTTTTATCCTTATTTTGTAACGTATTATGTAGGAACGTATGGTATAAGCCCCGTGTTCATAAATGATCCCTTATTTGTCTACCGGTAAGAATCATAGCTATATTAATTCAAACTGTGAATAATTTTACAAGATAACATGTGAATAAAGTAAAAACTGATTAATGCGAAATCAAACTAAGATGGAAAAGTTCTTTCAGACATAATGGTTGCAAAACGACGACAGTCCCTAGAAGTAGGTGTACCCATCATAGAAGAATGATGTCTCATTTGATGATTACAGATTTCGGTTAATATTTTAAGAAAAGGTGTTAATTTTTCTAAAAGATTATCTAGATTTGTCAGGAAACAACAAGTACCTATACAATGCATGGGATAACTGTACAGGGTCAGCGCAGGAGTCAAATTAGATGTCGTGGCTAAGGTCGCAGGTTAAGTGCGATCCGTCGTTGAGAACAACTGACTCACTGACTTGAAGAAGCTTGGATTAGTCTTCTATTCCTCGTATCACGAACTTCACGACAACTAGGCAGAAAAAGTTAAGTAGCCTTGAGCATTAAAAAAAAAAATTGACAAACGAAAAAGAAAATTCAAAAATAGAAGGCACGCGCGCTTGTCTTTTTTTATTGAACATGTATCGTTGTTATTAGTTGAAAATAATACTTTACGATATAAAAACTAAAACTGGAGGATCTGTACGCGAACTGGGTAACCATTGCGCCTGATTCCAGGGAGTTTTTGTGTGAAGTCGACGTGGAAACCGCCAAAATTGCTCCACTAACGGAAACCGTAAGTAAAAACTTTTATTGTTATAAAAACAAATAAATTGATATTTTGCGAGAGCGATAAAGTAGAAATAAAACGTAGGTAGTTCAAAGTCAAACTATTTTAAAGTTTTTCAAAATTAAATGCTAACTTAGATAACTTTTCCCGGAAACGCTCAAGTGTAATAGTCAATTTTTACGTGATTGATACACATTGATGCGCAAAATGATCGTCTACAAAATGCAATTGAAGCTATTGACGACAATAAACACACAAAACATTGACAATTGCAATTTTTATATTCGCTACAATCCCAAAGATTGAATGCTTTTGGTACATCGAATCATCCAGATTCCAGTTATTATTCCGAACTGCATGTAGTTACTACCTACTCGTAGTTACCGTATGAATCGTGTACAAACATAAGCTTAATGTACTAAAACCATGACCCAAAATCAGTAGCCATGTAAGACAAACAGAACAATTTGTATACCATTGCGACATTAAATGAAGTTTTTCATTTGAACTCATCTTAGTGAACGGGCAATGAAAATTAAACAGGCTGGAATAATCGTATGGCACAGAGTAAAAATATAAGGCGTGTCACGCATTAGCCGCGTCAACGCACCCGGTGTATGGTGCATTGTTAAGGTGCACACGAATTGAGTACATACTGCTTAGTGATGCCCCTTATTTATTCGATTGTAAAATAATGCTCCATGTATTTATGTCACTGAGAGCTGAAATCACCGGTAGGTAACTTTCAGAAACTATGTTAATGTCACTACATTAACACTTGTACTTCAAACTATCTGAATCAAAATTAAATGACACGGGGTATTTATTATTTATGTACACACAGTAGTAAAATACAAAGAGATATGACATAATTATGATATGAGTACAAATGTACTGCTACACCCCACCCACCTGCTGGTATTTTATTTATTTTTATTTGATTAAAATCTATCATCACAATAAAAGCTGTAATTATACTGCATTATGGACATCATCTAAAATGAGTTCGATAAGACGTTACTGGGTGCCTAAAAAGTTGTCAAGCTTTGAAAGAACCTGCGTATTTAGATGCGTTATACGATAATATGTCAGAGTAGATCATGTTTCAAACAAATCACATGTTATGTGCTGTGGGTTATAAAACTGCTACCCTCCCGTCCCTGTTTACTGCAGTAACCTATTTTTCTTCATTGATTCTTTTAGCATACTTTGAAAGGTTAAGTATCGTACTGAAAGGAATACTTCATCAAACCTCGTTCTAGTTTCACTAAGTTACACATTAGAGTCCTCAATTATTTGCCTATTCTGTAATTTTATTGTCATATCCCATATTTTATGTGTATACAAAAGTGCAACTAAGTACCTATTTTTGTGCTATCTATACAAATAAATAAAATTGAAGTGTCGATTTGTAATGTCAAAATAACCGCTTTTTATTAAATGCACATGAAAGTATTTACGATACTTATAACAAAAATCAATTTTTATTTTTTTTGTCTTTCTGTCTATTTGTTGAGGCCAATCTCCGAGACGGCTGCACCGATTTTGACGGAACTTTCACTGGTAGATAGCTGATGTTATAAGGAGTAACTTTTATTTTAGATAAATTATTAGGATCCACGTGGGCGAAGCCGCGAGCAGCAGCTAGTGTAAGATAAATTAATACCTATAAGACAGAAGTCGTGTTAAACCCATCACTAGTTAAGTACTCGTAGACAAACGTGAGTTATTAAAGCTATTAGGAGAAACGATCACTGCATACACTTATGTGCATGAAGCCTTTGATTAATCAGGTGATATTAACATTATGATCACTGCTAACTGTTCTTTGTTTAACTGCAGATTATCGCTGCTCTGCTTCTTAAGGACTTAAACATACGTTTGATAAAACACAATGTGAGGTTTAGAGGCCTGCAACATCAAAATAATGATGAATGAAAGAAAAAGTTTTTATGCAGTTTTGATGCCGACAAACTGGCCACATTTTGGTGTCGTCATTGTTCCGAATTTGAATTCACGACCATTGAAAAATAAATAGAATTCTATACAAAAAGTGCAAAGTGGCTCGATTTAGGAGTAGGTAGTGTTATCAACATGAATGCAGCTCAAGGATGCAGCTGAATATCAGTATTTTACATGGAGCGACTGCCTATCTGACCCCTACAACCCAGTTACTGAGTAAAACGTTACCTCTCGGTAAGATTGGTCGTCAGACTTTCGGGCTTCTGACGACCCGTAACGACAGTCAAAGGTTCAAGAATGACATCCGGGACCAACGACTTAAAGTGCTTTCCGATGCACGGAGGGTCTCGGTATGTTCAGATGGTCACCCATCCACCTACTAACAGCCGCAAGCGTAACTTAACCTGGTCGATCGACCCGTGCGGCTGTTATTACTAAGCCAAGAGCCCCCTCCCTTGTTAAATCCATACTAATATTATAAATTCGAAAGTAACCCTGTCTGTCTGTCTGTTTGTCTGATTGCTACCTTTTCACGCCTAAACCACTGAACGGATTTCGATAAAATTTGGCAAAGAGATAGATGGCGTCCCGGGGAAGGACATAGGCTACTTTTTATCGACATACCACGCGGGCGGAAGCTAGTTCTTAATAAGACTGAAAATTCACCACATCATATTTTTTAGGTAGCCTTGTTGACGATACACTTGTTTCTGCTTTACTTATTATAAAGTACCTACATACCTAATATCTATCACCACAACTGAAAAATAAATAAGGAAGTTCCCTACAGGAAAACGTTTAATGGTCTAAGGGAAAATGTATAAAACTTTTGTTTTCAGTTAACCCATTTCATTCATCATCCGAAGTAAAAATCATAGGCTCATGGGGTAATTACGTAACACGTTGGCAATAGAAATTCCCTGGCTATAGAGATATTGTGGACAAGTGAATGATAATCGCCGGTCAACCCAGTTTCGTCAGTAACTGTACTGTCATGACATTACGGAGCTCGGAGGCATGCGCGTACGCATCTAACTGTAGCCCACTAAAGGGACGGGTCATTAGCATAAAAGTAGGTGTCGTTACCTAGTTTGTTATCTATTGTTTAGTGAGCCTCGTTAACTTGTAGGTTAGGTTTTCTTTGAATGATTTATGCACTTGAATACGTCAAACTTCAATCCATATTTTTGGAAGTTTGTTACTGAACCTCTTCAAAACGCCTAAACGAATTTCGATGAAATTGAGCACACAGGTTTTTCCCATGAATGGTTTTCCTACGGACCCTAAACTCAATGCAGAAGAAGTTGTGGACAAAAGCTATACTCAATACTCAGTTCAATCATGCTGGTTACACCCAAAATCCTAACTATAATATTATAAATGCGAAAGCGAGTAAATTTTTTTGTTTGTTACGCTTTCACGCTAAAACTGCTGAACGGATTTGGGTGACCATGGACATGGGTAGACCATGACCTGCGTTAAGACATATGTTACTTTTTGTCCCGATATTCCCACGGGATCAAGAATTATGCGGGTGAAACCGCGGGGCGCTGCTAGTTTAATTTGTGTTTGATTCTTTATAATGTGCACATATCGAAATGAATCTATGCTTAATTTTATCGAAAATATTTAAAAAAATATTAATATAAGCAGAAATATTAATAATCTTATTGACAAATACGATTATTGTAAAAATTTATGAAAAAAAACTAAATTTTTGCTAAAAAATCGTTTCTTTTTAATTGAGGGCAGTTTTTTTCCTCAATTTTCGTTTTATGACAATTTTACAGAGCTTGGGGATTTTTAGTTTTCACTATCAGCAGGAAACTACACGACTACTTCACTAGTACAGGTACATACTATGAGGCACATTATAGGTACGAGTCTGACCGAACCCTTCGGGGAAATACGGACAACATGTTATGTTCCTTTCAGCAGACTACGCTGAAAATTCCCCCTCCCAAAGAGTTTCCGTAAGCTAAAGTGCTATGTCATCGTCCATAGTACCTACTACCTACAATGAATTGTCTCTACAACTGTAAATTTTCCTGTAAATAAGGGCGATGGTATGACTAATTCTGTTATTGCATTAATTGCTTATGCTGAACTTAGCCCGATGCCGAACTGTAAAACTTGACAACTGTCTTTTAATAGTTCGACAGTTCAGCTTATTATTTAAATATTGATATTGTAAAGGTACCATTCCGTAGCCGGCCGCAAGCGGCAGCAGCCGGCGGCAGCAGCAGTCGGCGTGAAACTGCGACACGACTGGTTACTATGTATATCTATTGCCGAGGTCCGACGGTACGCCATATTGCGGACGGACACAGACGAGCCCGGACGACGGACTGTGGGAAGAGTAACGTGGGCCCGGTAGCATAGACGCGTCTGTCGCGGTGCGTTCGAGATTCTCTATTACCGAAATCCCACGATCCGCTATTTTGCGGACGGACACCGACGAGCCCGGACGACGGACCGTGGGAAGGTGCGGGGTAGCGCAGACATCGGAAGCTCCTCGGTGCGCGGTGCGTGGCGGTCCGTGGTCGTCTGCCGTGCGTGTCCGTCTGCAATATTGCCGATCGTGGGATTCCATCATATGAAATACCTTCCGTAGCTAGCGACGTCGGTTTCATAGAATCCAGTCGTGTCGTAGGGTCACGCTGCCTGCGGTTGGCTACGGAATTATACCTTTTAACCTGACAGCACAATTTAGCTATTCATTTGTATGAAAATAAAGCCTTCATTTGCATTGCTATAATTGGGGCTGGTTACAAAAACCACTATTATTGGTAGATAAATGACTTTTATTACAAAATAGCGAAATGTGGATGTATGAAGGTGGGTAGTTATAAGTAGTAGGTACCTACACTTCTGCCTTATCCTTCGGGGAATACAGGCGTTATGTTATGTGTGATCACGTGCTTTACTCATCAACTAACAAACCCATGTAATTGTGTTATGTAATACGGCCAGTTTAGTATTATGAGTACCTAGAGATGTCCGTCAATTGTTTGTTTTAGTTCACGTGAGAGAAAACCTCGTAATTATAACAGTACTTCATTCACACACTTGGTTCAGTCACAGCTAACGTAAACAAAGCAGCAGGCATGCATTGTAAACGATTTAAAATAGTGATAGAATAATGTGACGGGCAAAAAAAGTGACATCAACATGAAGAAAATTGTAATTTCAATCTGCTGACCGAAATTGCTCAGCAGTTATGTCCTCCCAGAGATTTTTCAGCAATAACGCCAAAGTACTGTTTCATCGTCGGAATCCATATTGTTACTGAATATATCGAAACTACAATAGCGTTGACGTGGCATCTACGCTACGCGCCTATGTAGCATCTACGAAGGGTCTACGAAGCGTAGCGTCTACATAAAAAAGATGATCTATCAGAATATACGATGCGCGTACGACGTCTATCATACATAATCATAACGTTGTTAAGTCACATAACGCTAGTAATTGATAAGTAGTCGCGAAAGCATGCATTTTTTTTTCCTTTCTCTCAATCTTAAATGATAAATGATAAATGATTTATTTCTGTAAGTAGGTTTGTACAAACACTTTTACACGTCAAACACATTTTTAAAACTAGATGAGGTCGGCGTTTCCTATCTGACTACTCTGAGAAGAAGGGCGAAACAAACTCAGAGGTCACAGTGTCTTTTAAAGTTCAGACATAATCTTGGTCAGATCATGTGAAGACCATGTAGATTGGTGTCTGAAATGGTCTTTTGAGGAAAGAACCACACAGATTGAGTGGACCTGTCCAGTCAGTGCACGCATTTGTCAGTGATCGTGCAGCTCAACTCAGAATTTAAGGAGCTCAACGATTTGACGAACAATACCAAAAACAGGACATTTGGGTAGGCCGCATAAATTACTCAAACTGCCAGACCATGATTAATTAAAACTAAGGAAAAATAAATAATAAAAAGAAAAGAATGATCCACATAGTCTTCACATTCACAATAATTAAAATAATATAATACTTTACAAAGTAAATAATTCATGTCATTGTAGGTATCTCTCTTGTATCGTCTGCCTTGAGGATTCATTACTTAGATCAGTTCAACGGGATTCAACAACTTTTTTTTTTTTAATCTGAAGCTTTGTAACGGTTTATGCTCTTTAGTAGAACATAACAGATAGTTGTATAATAAACTAATACATTATTTTAAACCTTGAACCGTCCATAAAAGCTTTGCAAGCGTAATATGCTCTTTAGAAACTTTTATCGTTACAGTTCAAATGTTGGCCAGCATTATATTTTGACAAAGTAAATTTTATAATATAGCACTTTGCATAATTATGTAGTTTGTAAGATAAAAGTATGATTTCATACATAGATAACAAGAAACATGTCATTAAGAACAAGACACGGAGACATATCCACAAGAAGTTTTAAACGCAGTTGAATGCGCCGTTTCTAGATCATACAGATGCATTGCTACACTTGGCAGACTTCATAAGAATGGTGTTTAGCGAGAATTTTAATCTTAAACAAGACATCCATTGTGATTGCGAAGATGCTTCTTAACTCATTTGATTATTCCTTATCCTAAGCAAAGAAAAGACAAGTGTGATCCAAGGTTCCAACCAACAAAGAAAACAATATAATAAACTTTATTATTAACACTCTAAACATCCATGGATATCGACATCTATTCTGTAAAATTGTCACTGTGAAAACTTAGGTGAAGAAAGCTGTCAATATCTACTGTTCATGTCTAGCATCAGGTGGAATGACAGCTTAAGCTCACTTCATCTAAGTTTTCACGGTGACATTCTTACAGATTAGACCGGTGACTTAACCTACAAGTATTACACAACACAAGTAATTACAAGACATTTCTATAGACATTAGGCCCGCTGTGCATACACTCCGGTCATAAAGGAGTACGTACTGTGTCATTTGAACAAATAGGTCACTGTAACAACAGCCTCGGAACGCACCCCCTGACGCGGGCACCTTGGCGCCAAAACTGGCGTCAACATGGCGCCCGCCGCCGCCATATTGGCGGGACTGCTCTATTTTATGCACTTACGGGATAATATGAATTAAGTCTAAGATTTCTTAGCTAAACAAATATGAGGTTATTAACTTGTTTTCGTAGGGATTGAGTCAGAAGTCTTTGTTGCAGATGTTTTTATACTTAATGCCCTTGACTTTTATTTGGATGAAAAATATGATCGAATCCAATTTAGAAAATCTTGATTTAGCAAAGCAATACAGATGTAGATTAGCATGAGTATGTGAAAAATTTAAAATGTCGGTTCGGCTGCCTGTTGGTAAGTAATGGGCACAAAACAATGGCCCATACCGGCGACGACGTCTAACAACATTAGCTGTGAACGCGACAAATACTCATTGTTCGTATTGCTCACTCTTTTCCCTTACCAATAAAACCAACACTTATGGTCTAATATTTCATTTATATGCAGCATACGACGGGATTTTGCCTTAAAACAATTGATATTAAGGAAACCCGCTTGAGGTCTTGTTTCACGAAGAATGGAGACGTAAGGAAACCACTGTGTTAAAGTTTCAAGAGTTTATAAGGAATCATAAACATACACAAGAATCGCCAATCTTAAACTCCATATTACAAACCACTTGAATAATTTACAAAGTTTCCTTTGAATTGATTAGGTATCTAATTGGTTCATCTTGGCTCAAGATCTAGTTGAGTGGAACAGGGAAAGGGAAGCCTTTGCCCTGCAGAAGGCCAATACATGCTGAATTATAATTATTAAATGAATTGGCTTCATGAAATAATTTAAAAAAACATACCAGTTTGCCTTTATGGTAGAAAATCAAGAATACTGCAAAATAAAAAATTACTGATTCAATTATATTTATAATCTTATACTAGATCATTTTGTAAAGTTAACAATTGGCGTATAATGTGATATTTTTCACGCTTAGTCACAGGCGTTTTCCGTTTACGGTATATAGAAGATCTGTGAAACGTAATTGTTAATTTGTTACCTATACGATGGCCTTGCGCGCGCGCAGTATTTGCCACCAGCCATGGCCAACATGAAGGTTAATCCTTGTAAAAAAATGTAACTACCGACATCAGTGTCAGTGTTATTAATTTGACGGTTGTCACCTATTTAGATTTCGTAAATGTTTCTCATATACTTAGTCACGACAGCCAAGACTTATGTATGTAGGTATATGTATGCTTTTTAACTATACTCCATTTGAAATAAGATTAGTCATTTGAATAAACCTTTTTTACAGTCCGTTCAAACGATTTTTACTTCTATTGCGTTACCGTTGGTAGCTGAAAAATGGCAGCTGCAGTAAACAGTTGGTATTGTAATCACTTTTTTGCTTTAATGCCATCCGCCTACAGGCATATATAGAAGGCAAAATCGGTTGAACGGACTGTAAAAAAAGTTTATTTAAATGTCTAATCTTATTTCAAATGGAGTATAAGTCAAAAGAAACTCCTGGATGTTTTTGGTTTACAACTATATTTTTTATCATAACTCAATATTTTACAGTTGCAATAAAGAGACGATCAACTGTTGATTAGCATTTAGCCCGGCGTGGTATGTAGATAAAAAGTACCCTATATCCTTCCCCAGGTTGCCATTTATCTCCTTGCCAAATTTTGTCGAAATCCATTCAGTGGTTTAGGCGTGAAAAGGTATCATACAGACAGACAGACAGAGTTACATTCGAATTTATAATATTAATAGTATTAGTATTAATATTAGTATTAGTATGGACTAGTATGGATGTATCTAAGTTTTAAGACGTTTTTCCTTACAAAGTAATATTTTTACAGCAAAAAACCTTAACCGAGTTCTTATTCCGATTACTCAACTTATTGAATGGAAAGGATGTGTCCCATAAAAACAATTCCTAACATAATGCGTACATTTCATGAGTAACGGGGTCTTAAAACAATTAATTTATTGTAATTAGTCATATTTTCTGATGAAATAGATCACTATTGCGAGTAAAACTACTGTAAATATGACTGTGGTGACGTCTGAAATACAGGAAAATGTTCAGGATTTTATAAATGAATTAATCATACTACCTATACGGGAATTGGGAAGTAACAGACACAATATGTAAAAAACAAGGTTCAAATGAAATGTGTAAATTAAATAGATATTTTTGGTCTAAATGTATAAGTAATTTGTTTTAAGTCAAATACATTGTATACTATGTTTTGTACCTATTCGGTGGATACAATGCTATGGAACAGGTCAATAAAATGGTTCCTTATCCGTGTATATACATCTTTTCGGGGCTAACTGTACCTACCTACAGGATTCACAAAAACCTTTTACTTTGACGAGTTCTACTGCTCTACTTTGCATTAGTGTTTCAGTTAAAGCTAGTTTAGAACTCTAAAGTTTATGTCCAAAGCCACTTAAACAAATTAACTTAGCGTCCCCATGACCATACCATCTCAAAACCCACATAAAATTGATGTTAACACCGATAACTAAACTACCGTATAAATATCATCCTAGCCTATAAATAAAGATCACAAATGGCATGTCTGTTTTATAGCAAACGCAGATATAATTTCGCATAGTTATCGCCGAGCATCGTGCGTGCGCGCCGCATGCATGTGTGCAGTTATGCGCGCTGACTTCTAGACCGGAAAACGCTAGAAAGTGGCTTTTCAATTTACGAATAGCTACATAATAAATGCGTTTGAGTCGATTCAACGAGCACGGTGATGTTAAATCACATTTTATGTTGGACCGTGATTGATATCCTATTTGAAATTAAAATATAGGTAATTTTGAGTTGAATTATGAAGCTGTGTATATTTCAATAACCCTTGACTAAAGATATTCAAGTCAAAACCGCAAATCTACTTAATAGAAAATTAGATTGACCACCTCCTAGTTGATTTTCACTTTTACAAAAATAATGTAGAAAAGTATATGCCCAAATAGTGCGGACCTTTGCAATAATAATTGCAAGATATATTAATTGCACTCAAAGTGGTTCATGAATAATCATATCAATATTGATACATAACACGCGTTTTTCACTCTAGTGACAGTTAAGGCTCGTGCAAACAGGCGCGATATCGCAGGCGCGACGGGCAGCGGTACCTTTGTCGACAAAGGTACCGCTGCTGTTTGTACGAGCCTTTACTTATCCCACGTTTTCGCATACCACCATTTTTTTAAAAGGTTTATTTTTTATGAATTAAATGGATTTTTTAATTAAATATTTTAATTATGTACCTCCCTAACATTAGTATTTTATTTTTTTATATATCTAGCATATAAATAACTAGCTTTCGGCCGCGGCTTCGCCCGCGTGTTATGTCGATAAAAAGTAGCTCATGTCCTTCCCCAGGATGTCATCTATCTCCTAGCCAAATTTTGTCGAAATCCGTTCAGTGGTTTAGGCGTGAAAAGGTAACATACAGACAGACAGAAAGACAGACAGAGTTACTTTCGAATTTATAATATTATAAATATATAAATAATAAATATATAAATAATTTAATAAAAAGTTCGACCAACCTATCTTAAGAATTGTGTCTTGATATTTAGCCAAAAAGCCCTCAACGATTCCTTTCGCCGCCAATAACACTGTCAAAAGTAACATCGTAAACTATGAAAGAAACCAGCCAACATCAAAAATATAGTAGATACAAATAGTTCTGTTCCATTATCTAATAATTTCGAAGTATTCCGCAATCATCTCAGGAGATTGGAACTTCTTGATTGCCGATAGGAATGGATGTGTACCGAAATAAACCGATCAAAAAGCTTTAAGGGAACTATTCTGTGACCATCTGCAGATCTCGAAGGGAAATGTATTTTTATGATGACCTAGTATTTACATGTGGAATTCAGCTTCAGTAGTCAGATTATTGGAATACATTAATGGCTCTAGTACTTGGCAGGATTATGCAAAAAGAGAATGTAGCTGTAACAATACGTAACTAATTAGGAACGTTTTAATTAAACTGCCTTTGTGTTTCGCTGAAAATATTATTCAATTAAATAAATAGTTATAGTTTTAAAACAAAAATTACCTATTTAGATTCAAAAAGCTCGCTTTGAGAATGGAAAATGAAGATAAAATTCAGTTTAAGCTAAATATGGCTAAGTTTTCTATCAGCCTGGGTTGATTTAGGGATATACCTCTTTAATTTCCACACCTTGAACGCATGAGGATAGTAATGTTATAATAATGTTCAAACTAGGCACTAACTTTACAAATGAATGAAAGCTGTTTACTCATGTACTACGCATTACTACGCCGGTTCTACGGTTCAACAGCCAATTTTCCTTGACCTCTCATGGTTCCCCCATTGCTTTTACAAAGGGCGACATAAGGGAAAACGGAAGGACAATCAGAGACCATTGGTTTATTTTCAAATGAAGCATAGAGGAGCGCCGATTCGACGCCAAGCGGTAGTCGCATCGCGTCGTGAGCCGAACGCACTCGTGTCTGCACTGAGCTTAGTAACACCCCGCGACACCGAAAGCGTCTATCATTTTTGAATTTCGAAGTGCAAGTGAAATAAAAACAAATAAAACAGTGCGTTCATTGTCCCTGTAAGGAGTTGTTAATTCCTGTCTTTGGTGAGATTTTATTTTTAATTTGATTGCATGCAAGTGAAGTCTTCTATTATTTTAATTGCATGTTTTGATGTTATCATACGGTACCTGTGTATTTAGCATTCTAATGAGTTTTTGTGTTGCAAACCTATTTTTGTCAATACCGTACTTATATGGAAAAGCAGAGCAGTTGTTATAAATTGATTTTCTTTGTAGAAGGTACCTAACCGATCATTTGCAATATAAGCTGAAATATTATGTTTGCACATTATTCGTAGCAGATTTGGTTGCATCTAAATTATTGCATACGCATTCATTATTATTCTTCCAAATTATATAAGGACTCGTGTTTATTCTTGCAAAAAGCATAATCTCCAAACCGGAGCTTTGGCGCGAAACAAAAGAAAATTCAGCCACATTTTCCAAAACCTTAAAAAAAATCAAATACAGATGAAGATGATGTTATGGCAGGTACCTAATATTTGCAACCAATATACCAGCTGACTTTGACTAAATCAGGTTTTCAGGAAACAGGAATAAATATACTTTAACTTTGTACTTAATTCTAAAATTATCCTTACCTCCCAGAATACTCAATTCATATTCCAATAATCCATAAAAATTAATAAGTTTCAATCAATTAATGGACACAAGGCACAGGCTTACGTGATGTTTTTCATTATTCAGCAGCAACACTAATGTTTGTAAAAAAGACTATTTCGTTTGGAAAGCATAACGCGCCAGTTGCGTTCCGTTTCAGTGATCGGCATTCAGCCTGTTTATGATTTATGCATTGTCGTCTGTAACCGACTACTTTTACAATATTACCAACACGCGTTAATGAGACTAGTTAGTATTAATTGAATTAATTAGGAGAATGTATGATTCTAATGATTTTAAGTGATTCAATCACGCTATAGTAACTTATTTGAATAAGCCAACGTTTACTATTATAGGCCAGACATTCTGTCAGCTCTGTTAATTTCCAAGGGAGTCAACACTAATTAACTTTGTAAAAAACTGAGATATATCATAATTTGTCGGACTCACGCAAACTGAGGGACAATAACAGTAATTACGCACTAGATTAAGGTTACCATCATTATCATGGACGCACATAAAATTGGACACCATAAGTGTTGCGTTAATGGTAGCACAAG
Organism: Lithophane ornitopus; assembly: GCA_948473465.1. Lineage (NCBI taxonomy): Eukaryota > Metazoa > Arthropoda > Insecta > Lepidoptera > Noctuidae > Lithophane > Lithophane ornitopus. The sequence goes on from OX419622.1 coordinate 4,152,718, forward strand.
ACTTCCTTATAAACTAGAATATTATTACATTGTTTTATAGCCTCTTTGAATTTGACCGATGCCTTATTTAGTAGAAGACATAAGCGTTAATGACGGGGTTAGACACATATTACTTTTCGTGTTTTTTTTTTAGTTTACATATCTGTTTAGTGCAAATTGAATGTATTTTTAGATCGTATCTACAGGAAAATTAATAATGGGTAATTAATAGTCTGCCTTTATACGGTATTATTTTTACTCGTGCATAAAGTTATCCTAACTAATATTATAAATGCGAAAGTGAGTTTGTTTGTTTCGCTTTCACGCTAAAACGGCTGAACGGATTTGGATGATGAAATTTGGAACATGGATATACCATGATCTGGAATAGGTCATAGGATACTTTTTATCCCGATATTCCCACGGGATCGAGACTTACGTGGGTGAAACCGCGGGGCGCAGTAATAAATAAATAGTAAAGTAAAATGCGTAACATACGTAATCATTTATATATAAAATCTCCATTGTCATTAATTACAGCGGTTAGCAGGGAAAGTTCATTCCATTTCCACTGAATAACTGTCCATAGACTGTCTTGTTTTAATAAGATTAATTTATTTCCACCAGGTTTCCGAGTACGGAGGTGGCGCTCGAGTAGTGTGGGCGATGTCGGCGGGCGACCGAGAGGCCGAGGCGCAGGCCAAGAAGGGCGATGAGGCTGCCTCCAACGACCGTGACAGCCGGGCTGCTGCGGCGATGAAGCAGTACTGGTGTGTGGGGCTACGAGCCGTCGAGCTGGTGAGTTACTGACTACGAGATGTAATAACTATAGTAGACGATACTGCCATGAAAGGCGATGAAGCTGCCTGTAACGACCGCGACAAGAAAGCTGGTGAGTTATCTACAGAAACCTATATTTAAGACATGATGATATGCATGAAGGATAATCGATGTTATGGCGAAAAATTCAAATCCTGATGAGGTGAGACAGCTTCCAGTACCACGCAACTCGTTGAACAAGAGTATAATGAAATTACCTAGACCAATAATCGTCTACACACCACAAACCACACACAATGAACTTATGCGGTTGTTCAATGATTAAATAAAACTGAAAATCTGGCTCTAGAAACTCTAGGCAATAACGTTGGAAAACGTCAGGTAGAAGAATTTGCAGTGACTTCGTATAACATAATAATTAATGACCAAAACCCAACAGAGGATGAAGAAGCAGACAAGAAGATGTGAAAGTTTCAAACACTCGAACAGCGCAAAGAAAAATGCGAATCAGTAGAAAATGTTCCACTGAAAACTAGTCCATATATACAAAACCATTTAATACATTGTATAATTGGAAATCGATACAACTAGATGATCGTGAGGCACTCGGCTCTCGGCTGGTAATTACTTGCAATCATGGGAGTATGGGAACTGACCATGTTGCGATGCAAGACATGTTAATGTGTATCATGACACACTGCCCTTGAAGTCAAAGGATCTCTTGTACTCTTGTACTTGGAGGTAATTAAATACAGTACCCCTCATATTAATTATTCTGTTGGTGTTTGTGTTTCTAGAAAAATAACAAAGTAGAACTTTAGAAGCGGTTAGTAAATAAAGTACTAGCTCGGACATCGTCGTTTACTCTATCTTTAATATACTCAAAACTCTGTACATTGTGTTTTTCTTTAGGATAGATGAGATGTACCCACAATTGTTAATATTTTTTTATTATTATTTAAAGTTCGTATGATTTGGAAAAATATATTTGAATATATTTTAAAAATATAGATTGATGACAGATATTGTGTTTAGATTGGCAGATAGTGTTTTGAATAATTGTTGATTTTTTAAAGCCAGTAAACAAAGCTTCATAAATAAGTCTGTTTATTTGCGCTAGTCGACTTATCCTTTTTCCTTTAAAGGATATGTAGGGCTTCGTAGACCATGTTTAAAGCCTGGAACGTAACTGACTTATAAGGTTGAAGACCGTAATAGAGCACAAACAGTCCTTTGTCAGCCTGTACTCGTTTAGATATCTAGTTAACTTTGCTAAACGCTATCTAAAACGTGCATAATTGATATACAACGATAACTACACTTATTACTAAACTATACATCAAAAACGGTTGGGTGAAAGTGAAAACCGTGTAATAATCATTTACGAAGACGCTTGCGGTATTGGAAAATCACTTGTTTGCGGTATTCAAGAACAACCAAAAGGAGAAAACAGACATTTGACAATGCGACCACTAGACCGACGTACAGAAGAAACTTTCACTAAAATAGTTCAAAACACTTGTTTTAAACGATCTCAATGTTTTTATTCTCGTACGTGAGCTTTGTTATTTGGGTGAACTGTTAAAAAATGACGGAAAGTTATTTGGAATGCAAAAAGTTAATGAGTAATCGCGAAAACGGTTTTTGAGCCGCAAAGACAAGTGGCTGAAGCAATTGGAAATGTAATTTTAAGATAAACTAAACTTATTGCAAAAGAAACATGAAATACTTGCTCAGCGACAGATTTGTCGTAGACATGGAAGAAGCAAGCTAATCACATATCGATAGTATATTCCAATGCAATATATCTTATAGAAATGTCCGAATATTTCCAGTATTCTCTGAAGCAATTTTTCAGTTTAGTTTTTATTTTCAGATCATAGCGGTGATCGCCATCGGTCTAATCGTCGGCGCTCTCTACTCCCCACAAGTGGTGCAGTCGGACCATAGGCACATCGCCGTCATCTACTCTGCCTACTCGAGTAAGTACTCAACATCTATTATTCATTTATATCAACAGCTTCCAAACGTTTTCATCATTCTTAGAAGAAGTAGTTGCCTCAGCTTACTCGTCTCTCGAAAATCTTTGATCCGACATCGTGTCAATGGTAATTGTTACTTAACTTAGTTGATTTCTACAAAACCGGCACATTCAAATTTTTGACACGTCAAAACTCTGCTTTGTTCAGCCAATTTCCACTAAGGATAGAGCTGAAACCATGACCCGATTCGTTCCAACGGAATTTGTTCTAATCTTTCAATTTACCAATTGTCACAGAATCGATTCTGGCACATTTCATGGCCGGTCAGATGGCAAATCCACAGACTGGCAATTAACAAATAAAGCAAAGTGGAACGGTATTTAATCATGAAAATAAAACTGAGAAAAAGAAACATTCTGCAAACAGAAAAAAAAGAGAAACCAAAGACAACATTTTAAAAAATGAGGTAAATACCTACCTCTTCTTCAACAAACATTTCTATTTAAAAAAATGTTTTAAAGTTCGTTATTCTATTGAGTGTAGTGTCAATCAACTTTTTGTTAATTAGTTTTTAATTCAGTGTGTAATTACTATTATTGTGTGTCAGTCCGCATCCTTTAGCATCCTTCGGATGTACCTCAATAGTGATTTCACGCTCAAAAGAGCACAGTCTGTTGACACAATATTCGTAGTTTCTTGCTTTAAATTCTTTACAAATATTGGCCTTTGTTGGCTTAGAAAAAAATTACCTAAAGCATGAAGAATTAGACAAAAAAAATGCGCAATAACTGTAACAAAATCTTGAAGAATCGAGTAGGTATCTATCGATTGATCATGAATATTGAAGAGAACTAAACTTGTCATTTTGTTCTAAATATTCATGAAATTCCGTTGATATTTTACGTGTCCATGTTATAAATCGGTTTCACTTCATAGTCAAGTGGAAAATTGGTTTCATTGAACTTTGTGTGGAAAGTGAAACCTGTAAACACTTGTAAACGTAAACCGTCAACCGTAAACCGATTTACGATAACTTCCTGAATGCGATGTCGATAGTCGATTTATTGTTCATAGTCATAACATTATTACTGATTTTCCTGTTTAGCGATATTGATTTAGTTTCGATTAAAGTCGGTCAAGCCTTCGTAATTTTCCTGTTCTTATTCAGCTTGAAAGTTAAGTGGAAAAAAACTTTAAAAAAAATTAAGACGGCGGGCCTAATTATTTCTTTTGATAACATGGTTCAAGTACCTAGTTTTGAAATTATTTCCTGTAGAAAATGTTCTAAATGCTTCTACACACGCATCGTCACTGATTAATGTTAGTATAGATTTCATCCTGATAATTTAATTGTTCAATTATTTAGAAACCTATGCAGTTTCACGTAATAAATATTATTCAATCATTTGTAACACCTAATCATTTTGATATAAAGTTCGTTAGGAGCGGTAATGGATTACTACAAAAAAATCTTTTTTCCGGTCAATTAAAAAATGAGTTTGTAACTAAGCCTTAATATTTTGCAATATCTACCTACCTATACTAAAAAACAGATAATTGGAGAATTCTCTAGTTTACTAAAGCACACTGATTCAAACTGGAACAAATCACAAGATTCGCAATCTATGATTCCACAAAGATTGAGGTCGATTTCCAATCCATATAGGTTATTATGCGACTGCTTTCCGAACTCTGATACCGATCGATTTTGAAATGTATACGTCTATTAATGATTTCATTATAATCCAGGCTACATCATCATCACGGGCGTGCTGATCATTGCGCGGCTGTTCGGCGAATCTCCCGGATGGAGGACGTCCATCGGCTTCTCAGTGTTGGGCGTCATCATGTTCACTGCCGCCGCTGCTGTCATATTCTATGGTGAGTGTTCCAACTTTAAACAGTTTTTTTTTGTTTTGTCTGACTAGCCAGTACCTATTATAGAAACAATTTCATACGACGCCATTTTGTATACGGACGATTTTTAGCTTTTCACACTTTACACACACTGGAAACTTTTCAATACATGTTGATTGTATTGAATAGTTTTCAGTGTCATAATGAGGACTAATTTCTTCTAAGCTTGTATGATGTAGTATCATTTACATAATTTTATCTATATCAAGAGATTCATCGAAGCATAGAAGCAACTTATCAGAGCAAGATTATTAGGTAGAATGTTCGGGATATTTGCACAGTACTTAGGTACGTCTTTTTGTATTTCATCGTGGCGATAGATTTATAAACTAGTTATTTTGCAACAGCTATCTAAATAAACACGTTATTTGCCGCTAGATTGTAGACCGATTTATTTTTCTGAAATTACATGCGTATCAACTAGTAATTACGCTATTTATTCAAGAAAACAACTGCTAATCTAGTAGCTTCCATGACCAGTCATCCGATAGAGCGTGGATAAATAACGAAATATAAGTTCCTACTTTAAACTGGTCCTCCGTCCTAGTGAGGAATGCTCAAATACCTGTGCTTGTTTACTAATTAAACAAATACCTACTTACTTTGTTTAATTACGTAAGTGGAATGCTATGTTCTTCTATGATCAAGTTTGCCTCTGTGTGTGTGGTCTGTTTTTTAATCTCGTAGACTAATTTGACAAGTGCAAATGTCAAACTTCAAATTGAAAAAACAAACAACAATCACTTGAAATGTCAAATTAGTCTACGAGATTAAAAAACAGACCACACTAGGTATAGGTATCACTTGTTGTTTGTAGGTAGGTAGGTGTATTTGTTATGCCTGCATCAAGGTTTACATTAGCTTTTGAATTGAAATAACTTATGTATTTGCTGTTTACTACATCATTTTACTAGGCAATTATGTATAGGTACCTACTTAAGTAATAATAAATCTTTGTAGTCACAAACATTCAGTTTTAAATAAAGGTTTCTGGTCACGGATAGTTGTAAAATAATAATCAATATGCACAGTGCACCTATGAGCCCACTAGACTATAAAAGGCAGGGCCTTGGCGTTGCCCATTAAAAATGTAGACAATTCGTCTATGGGGATTGGAGTGAAGTGTAACTTCCGTTCCTTTCTAATACAAGTTATGTTTTAAAATTAATTGGTCGCAAGTTTAATGAAATACCTACTATCTACAACATTGGAAAACATGATTTCTTTTACAATACGAAATTCTTGGTATATTTTTTTTTTTTGAATTCAATAAATTATAAAACCATCACATTTAACGCTACTCTATTACAGCTTATTTTTATAGCAAGAAGGTAGTTCTAGGTACTTATGGCCCTTGATTGCAACATAAAGAAATTCGTTTCTTTTTAAGTCTGATGTGATAAGTGATAACACTACGATTTCTTTTACAGACTGGCACAGGTCTTACTACGCCAACCTCCGCCCGAACAAGCAGGCATACGACCTGCTTATAGCCTCAGGAGTATTCTCCGTCATAGAGGTGGCAGTCTTCCTTGTCCATGCCTTCATCACCTTCAGGGAAGACGCCGACTACTGAGCAATGACTGGTCTTCCTAAGTAAAATAATTCGTTATGTTTGACTGTTCTTCAATTGTTATTAGACATTCGAAATTTAAAATTTTCCGTCAAACCCAACTAAAGTCGCGTTCATGTAATTTTGTTTTTTTTTTTGCTTTATTTCAAGTGCTCTCTTGTATTTTTTAATTTTTAATCCCGTTGCAAGCCTACGCGTATTCATCAAAGATCTTATATTTTTAAGTTAAACTTTAAGAGTATTATTTCGACATAATCGTAGTTAAGTTTTTTTTCAATTCATTTATTTTAAGTTAAGTGTATATAAGTCTATCGATATGTTGCCTCATTGAGTAGCTAATGCTTTCTTATTTCTATTTAACTTTTTAATTATTGCCCTCTGCAGTAGCTACAATTTTGAACAGACACATATTGTAATGGCAACTATTTTATATGAAGCAGCTACAATTTTTTATATTGAAATAATATGTGTATCTATTTTATCTAGAATATTTACGGTTGCTAATAATAAAGACAGCTATTTTTTTAAAGGCAGCACGTTTTATAATTGTATTATGTATATGAATAATGTGTATCTACTCTATCTAAAATGTTTTGTTGGTATACTACAGACAGCTATTTTTACTTACCTTATTTCATCAATTGGCAGCACCTTTTAGAGTTTATTATTTGTATCTATTTTATCTAACATGAGTATTATTATAAATCGGTATTTTTAAGTATGAAGTATGAATTGTATGTGTATCTATTTTATCTAAAATGTTTATTGTTGGTAATATCTATTTTTAAATAATTGATTTATAGGGGATTTTAGGATTGTCAATATTCAAGTAATATTTGTAAGTTTATATTTTATCAAAGAATATATTGTTAGAATACAGTTACATATTTAAATTTATTGTATGTATTAATTTGATAAAACGCAGCAAATTTAATTGAAAATATAGGCAACTTTTTATATTAATTTTATAAACAGGCAGTCTATTTTATTTAGTACTTAGTATAAAATTACAGGCAGCATATTTCAAAAACATTTTTTTTGTAATGGGAAACATGATAATTTAAAATACAGAGTTTATTTTATTGGCAGGTTATTTTGTTAGTATTTCGTCCAAAACGCAGCTACAGGTAAATTCAATATTACTCAAGGCAAATAAAACCGTTGACTATAAAGCGTTGCTTTTCGACGTACAATTAGTACACTATTTCTTCGAAAATCTTTATAATCTACAAAATCGAACCAAGGCAGCATTTTCAAGCAGCCAAAGCAGGCAGCAAATAATGTTAGTTTATGTTTATTTGAACAGCTTTTACCAAGAGCCTACAGAGGCAGCTATTTAAATACATATTTCAAATAACATTAACCAATTTATGTAACACAGCTTTAAGTTATATTACAAAAGCAGCTACATACTTCAGAGCCATATTTAGTGCAGCTATTTTGAATCAAATGAATTTGAAACCGTATTATTGAAGACGCAGCTATTTATAAAGGCAGCTAAATACTTCAGAGCTGTAGGTATTTAATGCAGCTTAAGTTTAAATTAAATTAATTTGAAACCGTATTATTGAAGAGGCAGCTTATTTTTTATTATAAATGCAGCTTTATACTTCAGAGCTTTAGTTAATGCAGCTATTTTAAATACAATCAATTTGTTACACACAATTTGTTATACACAAACTATAGTTTTTATTGAATGCAAGGCATAAGGCAGCTTAGGTATATATTTTAATAATTACGTTCAGTATTTTAGGCGGCTACATATTTATGCAGTTTTATGAAAACGAAGCTATTTTTAGTAAAAATAAATTAAAAACTTTTTTGATCTGGCAGCATTACTTTTGTTCTTGCATTGTTTATTTGGCAGAAACAGCTGTTTCTAGCCTTTTTATTACAATGCAATTATTTCGGCCGATAGTGCAAGTATAGGTTTAGAGATAAGGTTTTATATGAATGTATGCAACGGTTAATAAATATGTAAAATCCTTTCTTGCAATGCTAGGGTTGAATAGAATGCTAGAGAGTGTAGAAAGTATAGATTTGGATATGAGGCTTTTATCTTTTTCTAAATTATTGCGTTTCCAGTTTAGTGTAATTAGTTTAAGTTGTTGTTTATTCGGTTATATTACTATAACATTCCGCTAAATTCTATGATTGTATTTAGTTTATAGAGCTTGTGATCCTTACCACATCATAAAAAGTTTTTTTATTTCCATAAATTCGTCAATAGTGTTGTTTAGATTTAAAATTAATCCAATTCCTAATCACCTTTTTGCAGAACAATATCTGATCATTTAAAATTGATAAAAATATGACTTTTTTATTTCTGGTAAGGATAACGTATAGGTAGGTTATTGAATAAGTGAAGCAAAACCACCGCGAATAGCTTTTTTATTATTTTCCCCTTTATTTTAGAAAAATCCTCACTAAAAATAATCTTTATATGGCAAAATATTTTATTAGGTATTCACCGAAATATAAAGTAAAAAACACGTTTAATTTTTATTCGAATTTAGATTTATGAATAATTTAGGTTTTTTATTTAAGTAATTATACATTATTTAGTTATATATAAAGGATAAACCAAAGCAGTAATCAGTATCCGTCCAGTGGTAGTTAAGTTTTCTCTGACAGCATCAGATTATTTCTATCGTCTTCAAAATTAAACGTAACAATAACTTCACTGCTATGATCTGATTAAACTTATGTTTTCTTATTAATATTTCTTGTATTATTCGTTAAGTTTAAGCCTATTTCTTTTCTCTTAGTCTAATTTAATTAATTGACTTCTCATAATTATGATGTTTTCGAAAGTAGGTAGTTGTAGATTCAATTGGTGTCTAAAATTTAATCGTAGCATAGAATATTTTTCATCATCATATTGATATAGTTAATTTAGATTTAATGTCATAATTATTAATTATGTGTGGATATCACATGAGTTGTGAAAGTTAATGATAAGAAAATATAAGATTTATATGAAACATGTAAATAAAAATATATAACTTATGTAACCGGCGCTAATGTTACCTTATTTATTCCCCATTTTAATAACAAAAGGTACCCGCGTCACTCACAAACTAAACTCTTTCAATAAGAATAAACATATTGTAAAACACATGTATCTGTATGTAACAATCTAATAAATAAAAGCATTAAATCTTGTTTTATTGAAATGAATATCATGTGGTTTTCAAGGTTTAGAAATATGATTACTATAGTAAGAAGAAAAAACCGGCCATGTACATGTCGTACCATGCACAATGAAGGGTTCCGTAGTTGGAATGAATTTATAAAACAAACTTAACATTGTAGTTGAAAAACTTGTTCTCCGATACAGAATGTATGGGAGAACATTTTTTTACAACTGCAAAAAGTTGGTCGATTATTACTTGGGAACTTATGGCGCCTACGTATCGGTAATAGTTTTCCTTTTAATTTCATTATAATATATTTAAACTACTGCCGTGATTTTTTTCACATATTCAAACCCAACCATGTAGCTAGCAGGGGCCCCCCTGCTAGCTAAGGGCCGAGTCACACCGGAATGGCAGCGGCCGGCAGCGACGCGGCGAGCACTGAAATAATTTTAAACTTTATCTACTTAATTAAAAGACCAGTATCGCTTGAAAAGGTCGCAAGACTGTGGTTCTGCCAGCGGCGACGCGATGCCGCTCGCGGCACCGCGGGCGGTCTCACGCACCCCCGCCGCATTTCATGCGCCATTATGTTCATTTGTTTCTTCTAAACAGTTCTATTTGCAAGCGGCGATGCCGGGGGCCGCTGCCATTCCGGTGTGACTCGGCCCTAAATGGTTGGGACACTTGGCTCTAATAAAAATTAGCACTTTATAGCTTAATATTCCTCAAACGGATCCCTGAATCCAAAAATGGTTTTAACAAACTCACATTATTTTTAAACGACCTTTCCAACGATAACCCACACCATGGGATTGACGAGAAAGAAAAAAATCCCGACTTTACGTTTACCTTAAAAAAATATTTTTCACGATTTTTTTACCACTTTGTCGGCGTCGTTTATAGGTATGTATATCCATACTAAATTACAGCTTTTGACGGCTTTTTGACGACACGGTTGGCGCAGTGGCTGAGCGATGGACGGCTGCGCAACGTGTCGCGGGTTCGATCCCCGCACGGAACAGATATTTGTATGATCTGCAAGTAGTTGTTCCGGGTCTGGGTGTTATTGTATGTGAGTTTCTATGTTTGTAAACGCACCCACGATACAGGAAGAAATTCTTAGTGTGGGGCAACGTTTTTAAAAAAAAAAAAAAAAAAAATTACCGTAGAAAAATGGCCGAAATACTTACATTTGTCGTTGAGAAATTCTCAAAGAATACTGAAATGGCGAATTACACTATAAAGAAGTGAAGAAAATCTTGTGCGCTTTCTGAAGGAAGTGCATTTACAAGAGAGAACTGTAGAAAGTAGAGTAGCTAGGTAGATCGTACCTATTATGTGACCTAAGTCCTACTTAGGACACGGATCAGAATGCATTTGACAGTGTGACATAACTTTTCAGACGGCTATTATTTGTCTTTCGAAGCAATGAGACTCGTTAAAATATATAATAAATAATTCAATACCTAGTCACACATGAAAACGGTTTAGTTTTTAATAGCAATCACTTAGAAATAGTAGTAAGTAGGGGGTTCCCCAAGGTTGCATACTGAGCCTATTTGAGATTCTCATTCACAAATAAGGCATATTAGTAGTCTTAAAATATACCTTGTTGAATTCGCTGATGAGTGCAAGAATCCTGACTAGTCATTACCAGTCCACTGAATTCGCAGTTTAGGTTTTGTATCGAGATCCTCGCATAAAGATTACAGAATACCTAATGAAGTAGGTTAGGTATAGTCTGTGGTTCATTGAAACTGATTATACAATGAATAAATACTCTGTAACAAGAGCAAGAGCTCATAATTTATTAGTCTGTGGAAGTCCACAGCCGGACATGCTCTCCAATCGCTATTACACTCAATCCATGGCTACTCTCGAATGAGACAGCTACTGCCCTGCGAAGGTCGTCGCTCCAGCGCCACCCGCTTGAGGGGACACTCTCAAGCGAGGTGGTTACGCCGCGCAGAACAAAGACAGCTGTATTCACAATTTCTGAATATATTTTTGAACCATTTTAACCCTGTTCGTTCAACCTGTTTTTGTAGAAATATTTAATTGGCTGTAGGTATTCCTACTATAGTTCCGAATTGCTGCAAAAGCGTAGCATAATCAGATTTCAATTTCAATTTCCCACGGCTAGGGCACAGGCTATAAGAGAGCAGTCTCTCTAATTGCCATGGTCTTATAACTCAGTGGTTATAATAATCCAATACGCGAGGGTCGAGGACCCAGTGCGGAGGCGTAATAACTCGGTTCTGATTGCTAATATTGCAAAGCGTAGGCTGGGATTGTGTACAAAACATTGGTTTAATTTTTATTATTTATTTTTTTGCGCCAGAGGATTAAAAGACAACGTATCAAATTTCCAAAATTGCAAAAAATTCTGATTGACACTTTGACAATTAAGATGACAGATTCAAATTAAAAAAGCAAGTAAAAAAAAATAGCAACAAAATGAACAAATCATCGATGCGATGTTTCAAAATTAAAAAAGAAACTTACCTTTTCAGCTTTCGCCAGATAAATCCACAGCTTTCTCCAGGTTGAAAACTTTTTCTGGTCGCTAAAATTGTATTGCATCTCCTTCGAAGCATATCTGGTACTCAGAGGAGACCGATAATTGCAGTACTCTGAATTCTGTATTTCCACGGGAGCGTCAATTGAAAACATTTTGATCACAGTTATTGTAAATTGCAAGAAACACTGTAAATATCTTGTTACGTCGATAGCCGCATACAGCTGACACTTTAATGAACATAACCTAACAAATAACAGTACCAAGGTCGAGCAAATCGGCGGGAGAATTCAATTCCGATAACAAATGGACAACAAGGTTATCTTATAACGTTGGTCGCATGACGAAATTTGAAATTACTTGTGTCGAAAGTAGATTGCTTATTGTGTTGCTAATACAAACAAAATATTACTTCATCAAAAGAGAATATTGGCATATGTACTTAAAAAATAAAAAGATGTAACTTTGTAGGTACAAATTAACTTTTATTAGGTAAGTATGTATCCCAATAATTAATAGGGAAATAGATCGAGAATCTCTACGGAAAAGTTAAATAACTAACCCAAGTAGTTTGTTAACAAAAGGATTTGTAGTTCGTTCAAATAATTTAGGACATAATTATAAAAATATTTTTTATTTACATCAACAGATTATAATATTTAATTACTTACATTACAAGTTTTGTTTTTATTATAAAAATACTAGCTGCATGAAAAATACAATTATTTGGCAGTTATGTAAGTCTGAATCTGTCTAAGGCACCAGTTTGTAACAGTTCACAATGTGTAGATTGCAGTGTGCTTAATTCATATAAATAAAAAAATTACATAAATATAAAAGATAAATTAATCTGCATGCCTTTTTCAAAACCTCATTTTAATAACCCAATACTCTGTGACCAATCTACTTACAAATATACAAATATTGTACAGTTTCTCAGCGGCAGTCTATTCATTTATGATCTATTTTGCTTTACAACAAAAATAATTATTTGTCACATTACACCAAGGAACTGATCATTTATACTCCCAGTGCTCTTTATGATACATTTCAGTATTTTCAAAATAAAACTAAGATATTATAATACCCTCTTTGAAAGTAGTTGTGATTCTATTGCACTATATCATAGTATACAAGACTTATCGAGGGATATATAAATCAACATTACTTCTTGGCGAGAGATTTCATCATTTTCTCTAATTTCATTGCCTTCTGGATATCTCCCTTGATCTTCAATTTCCCCATCATGAAAGCAGTAGCTGGCTTCAATTTACCTGTAAAATATATAAGTATAAATTATGTATCACAATAAAGTAGTGAAATATCCTTATCTATGTGGTATTTATTATCCAGGTAAATAACGTTTGGTAGATCCTGAATGTTCCTGCTATAGGTATAAAGTACGTACCAGCAAACATATCAGCAAAATGCTGTCCATCCATGGTGAGGGTCGCGTCCGGGGGGTTCTTGGGCTCGCCCTGACCGCATTGTCCATCGCCGTTCTTCAGGTCCAAGTGCCAAACTCCTTCTTCCTTACCTAGATACATTGCAGTGTTATAAAAATATATTGGTAAATGGTTAGGACGTATTCTTGAATTTAGAATCTTAGATAATTTACATTCCATCGCCTACTTACTTAACTATCCAGTTTAGCGAAAGTTGATTTATGTGGTACCATCATTAATGAAAAGGTCCTAATATTTTTTGCTGGCAATGGACTTTGAACTTTGTTATGTATGACATTGCATTGGTTGTTCTATGACTTGATAATTATTTGAAGTCCTGAATTAAAGGGGTAGATGATCAACCCATGCAGAAAATTTAAGAAGTTCTGTTTTATAGCAACTAGATGTCTTGTTCTTGAATAGGTACAGCAAAAGAATAATAGTAATTATCATACTACCTTTGACATTGAACTGGTAGACGGCTTGGGTCTTCTTTACCAAGTCTGATGAGAGAACTTTGGTGATGGAAGCAAAGAGAGCTGGAATCTGGCCACCTCCTCCGGCTCCCTGTAATTGGCAGACAATATTATGAAAACCAAGTTTGAATAAAACAGTAAAAGTTTAAGTGCATTGTTTTTAGGAATCCAAACAGTTTTTATTAAAAACAGCAGCTACTTATTGATATTGAACCTCCATTTAGACTACTGATTTTTAATTTAGCTTATTGTGTGGGATTAACCCCACAGCACCAACAGTAGTTTTCAGTTTGTTCGAAGATCGGTGGGATTCCCCGATGTTGCAGAGGTGGATGTAGCTCCACGCTGAATTTTAATTTTATTTGTATGTTAATATGATGTTAATCTGTGTCTGTACCTACTAGTACTGGCCTTTTCCCAACTATGTTGGGGTCAGCTTCCAGTCTAACCGGATGCAGCTGAATATCAGTATTTTAAATGGCGCGACTGCCTATCGGACCTCCACAATCCAGTTACTGGGTAACACAATACCCTTTGGTAAACCTGGCTGTCCGACTTTCAAGCTTCTGACTATCCATTCCGACTGTAAAAGATGTACAATTGACAGCAAGGACCAACGGCTTAATAAGTGCTTTCCAAGTCACAGAGGGGTCTCTATATGTAATGGATGAAATAAAAGTATTCTAATCTCAAACTGTGCCAGTCCTACTTTAATAGCAAAGAATAAAGAAATCCTTATTTTATAAATTAAAGAGCATTCAGGCGCTTTTGAGTAATGATTTATGATAAGGATAACACTAACTATCAACTTTTATTTATTTTTTATCGAAATCTATCTTTCAGTAGATATTTCAGTTACGTTAGTGGTTTGAGATTTTCCCATGTTAGTAAAAGCGTGGGTATTTATATATTTTTTAAATTAATAAACTAACAAGAGCTGCAAGACAAAAAAAAAATTGTAAAGTGGTCAAATATTATCCTCTATTTATATTACCATGAATATTTAAAAAGCTTATAAATAGCGTATTTGCAAACAGTTACGTTACTTAGTTAGGTCTAAAGGCTATTAGATATTTTTACAACATGCACAATACTTTTATTCATGACTTTTTTATATCAAAGAAGTAGGCTGCACACCTGGTGGTAAGTGTTCACCGTCAGTGTGTTACTATCCTACAGATAAAGCTGAGCCAATATCCATCAAACCGGGACAGAAAAGATGTTTGACGGCAGAAATTGTTAAAAACATGCACATGGTAAGACAACACAAAATAAAAAACAAACATGCAAAAGAAACAAATGGTCATAGATAAATCTAGACATTCATTTTTATTTTTTCACACCGGTTTAGCTTTGATTTCCTTCTTGGTCATATGCGGTAGGTCCAGGAAGAAGTCGGGTAACAAATTGTCTATGTTGCCTGCGAACAAAGGGAGATTCCCAATTTGAATATCCAAAAAAAAAAAACGTCGTTTTTTAAATTTCGTAACCCTTAATTGGTTTGGACTGGTTTCCTGGACCTGGGAAATGCCTGTTTGGAAGACTTTTTTACCTTTGACCACTGATTTTTCTAGTTATAATACAAGCTAAACAGCATAAATTATATATAAAGTCGTCATGTACATTGTTGTCGAATCTTACAACTGAAGGCACTGCAAGTGATAGGTAAAATTCAAAACAAAACATTCGTATATCAAAGATACTAACTACTAGTTTGCTACTTTTTTGTTGAATTCTAACTAACACTACAGTTAAATACCTCCTCAACCTAAGGTTTTCAAAGACAAACCTTTTCCTTGTAGTGGACCGCAGAGGTATGATACTGTCTGACGCGGTTAGCTGATGTGACAGTCTGCCTGTGCTGTTCAAGTGCCCCAGGAACATCCAGGAAACCATCCAGTAATAAGTTATCCACGTTCTCTGTGATCAATCATTACTCTGTGTAGTGATCCTCTGGGTATGGCACAGAGTAATAAAATTAAGAAACAGAGATGGTAGGATGGTAGAATGGTAGTTATTCAACCGCTATGGGTGACTTTAACAACATGTAGGATATCAGATGGAGGAGATACTGATGACTTACGGCAATTAATCTGGCTTTCCGAATCGTTAGTTGACATCTACTGACATTATAACACGTATTGTTTTTTTTAAATTAGGTTCTCATTCATTCTTTTGTAAGAAAATGTAAATCAATAAACGATGATTAGATGTGATTCTAATTTGGGTAAGGATAGGAAGTCCATGAATGAACTTTTTTGTTGAAACTCAAACATCTTGCAAGAGACAATAAGGTTCGCGGGAATAGCAGGCAAATGCAAAACAGGAAAGCTGATGCGATAACTAGTATTTTTGTAACAAAGGGGAAAATTAAATCTCGCATGGTAGGTAGGTAGTTATACCTATCATCTATTCTCACAAAATTCAAAATACTTACTAGGGTCGCAAGCATAGGGAGTCAAATCCTTGACACCAGCGGACTGGACAACATCTTCGTCGATGGCAAAGTTGCCCGTGTATGTTTTGGGGTCCCTGCGAATAGTGATAATACGTGTCATGACGAGTTTCAAAATATTTGTCGTTTTTGGCGAAATATGTTCTTTACATTCTGAGGCCCGTAAAAATTAAAAACAGTACACAATCTGTTAAGGTGCGTACAGACTATATAACATAACATAACAAAGTAACATAATAAACAAGGTTACATAATGTGGACGTGTTATAAAACACAAGTTATAATATGTTACATAGTCTGTACGCACCTTTACATTTGAATTCATGTCATTTAGTCATAGTCATGCATGCGTGTCTAATTGAGCGTGTTTACAAAAAATAAAAAAACTGCAATCGCTATTACCATGGCGTAATAAGCGCCATTACCCTATTATTGAGCGGTCCCTGGGAGGCACAATGTTTATAAGAAAATGTTTACTTGCACACTTTACTCACGAAGGCAATAGCGGTCGATAGGTCGATTACTCAATAACTCCTTGCATATAGAGCAGTGGTGGCCCGACTCATCTTACATGGGTTCGAACCCAGACAGGCATTATACTACTTTTTTTAGGTATTTTACATTTTTTAATTTATTTCATTACCACTTTTCTCAAAAGTGAGAGAACCTGTCTGACAAACAACATCCACCAACCCTCATTAAGCCCCAGCAGTGGGAACGTTATAGGCTGATTATTCTATGTAATGTTATCTCGCTCCCACGGTTTATGACCGTGGCTGACACGAACGTAAGAGTGTGCTGCTATAAAATTTATTGTAGATACATACTTGCTAAGAATGACGTATGCGGCATCAGAGACGATATCCACTTTACGACTGGTGGAGCTTGTACCAGTTAGCATCTCAATGGCAGCGGTCGCGATAGCTATAAAACAGTGATGCCATTATTAAAAAAAAAAAGCAGTACAGTAGTCGCATAATTATGATGTGTAACATCTCATATCTCACAATAAGCAACATTAAGGTTGTAAGCAACATTAAAGGGGCGGGGCCTCGTCAAGGTCGTTTCTGACGGCCAACTCTTGCAATATAACATGCGCGATCATTGGTCAAATCAAATAGCGGGCGCTTCCCTGGATTCCTGTAATTCCGTCTCTTTTCATGAAATCCCTCCCACAGGTTGCAGGAAAGAATGAAAGATGTTATATACATCAAAATCCTTTGGCTGCATACAGATGACACTGTCTTCAAATGATTATTTTTCTATTTACATTTTTGGAGAGATATTCTATTTAATTTCATTATAAGTATTCTTGTACTAGTACATACCAGTCTTGGGCCAGAGAGCGTTGACGGCAACGTTGTCCTGTTTGAATTCTTCAGCCATGCCCAGCACACACATTGACATACCATATTTAGCCATTGTGTAAGCCACATGGACTGAGAACCTGTAATAGAATGTTTTTGTTTTTTATTTTATTATGTACCCATCATGTTATAATATGATTTGTGGGAACACATTGATTCAATTAAATAAATTCTTGTCGATAATTATATACCGCCTACATCAGCCTATAACATTCCCACTGCTAGGACACCGACCTCCTCTAGGTCGGTGTCCCAGCAGTGGGAATGTTATAGGCTGATTATACTAAACTATATATATATACATCATTTTGATAATTCGACGATATGGCTCAATTCACACAGAAATGGCAGCGGCCGGCAGCGAAGCGGCGAGCAGTTTTAATGACAAGGCATTATAAACTTTATGTGCAATATAAAACATGCGCTCGCCGCGTCGCTGCCATTTTTGTGTGAATTGAGCCTAAAACCAGATTGGGCAATGTGTTATTGGGTTTTTCCATCTGGAATTTCTCAGTAGCAGCCAGGGGTCTGGATTTATCCCTGGATTGCACTAGGCTCGCCACCTGGATGGTTGTACCCTTCGGGGAATACAGGCGTGATGTTATGTTCGACTGCAGAGCTAAATAATCATGAATTCAGAAGATACCTACAATCTTATCTAAAAATAATCTTTTCCACTTCTATTTAACTACTTACCAGTAGGGATTCATGTTCAAAGGTGGCGACAGGTTGAGGATGTGCGCATGGTTGCTCGTCTTCAGATGAGGCAGGCACAGCTTGGACCTACGAGACAAAACATTGTTATTATAATCTCAATTATAATAGATGTATGTTATCTATATTCGCCCTCTACAGGCTGAAATTTAATTCATAGGCATTCTCTTAGGGGATCATTGTACTCATCATTATGAACAACTTCCATTATGGGAACAAGCCAGCAATTGCGAAAAAAAATCAGATGTTATGCGAACATTAAATGCAGGGAATAGCTAATAGGCGCGATTTCGTTGTTAGTCTCATACTAAAAGTTGTTCATAATGATGATTATAACGACCCCTTAAAAAGATGCCCATGAATTCAATTTCACCCTGTAGGTATAACATGGGACTTCAATCCTTTCAATTAATTTTCCTCTGATTTTGCTTCAAAGTGATCTTTATTCTCATAGCTATAAGGTTGCTTTTCGAGATAAAATTACTGTGAAAGTACTGTATAACATAACTGGCGAGTCATGTGGGTTAACTATGCCTGCCTTGCCCTTCGGGAAATACTGGCTTGATGTTATGCTAGTTGTATTTTCTTGGCAATCATAACAGTCAAGGTAACTTCAATTTATTTACAGATCATGAATGATTGTTGTACTTTATATAAATTGCATGATACACAGACATTTTTGTAAATAATTACATTGTTTTACCTCCACAACAATTGAAACATTGTTTGTTTTCATACAGATTTATCTTTTTATGGGTGCATATATTATGTTATTTCATAAATGTTTTGTGAAGTTGTTTAGCTTACTCAGTCTTCATAAAAATTACATGATGACGACTGCTATAATACAAGTTAAATTACATTTAAAATTTAAAAAACCCCTTAAAAAAACAAAGCATCTACGTTGTTTTTTGAATAGCTAAGATCACTCTCGATCAAGTCATATTTCAAACAAAACCAAAAAAATCAAAATGGTTTCAGCCGTTTGGCAGCTACGATGGCGCAGACAGACACACAGATACAAACGTTAAACTTATATAACACCCCTTTTTCCGTCGGGGGTTAAAAAATTACTTAAACTACTGAAATGTTTTTTTTTTCTGTAAATAGAATATCGGCATTACATTTAAATCATTTTTTAACAATAAAATAAGCTAGATAGGGTCGACATTTTATATGAGACTCTGAGAAGAAATGGCGAAACAAACTCCTGGGTCACTTACGCCAAGAAAGTTCCCCTGGTGTTAATGTTGTGCATGAGGTCGTATCTCTTCATGTCAGTGTCCGCGGTGCCGGTCAGCGAGATAGCTGACGCATTGTTCACCAAGATGTCAATGCCATTGAACTGAAATAAACAAGAAATGTTTATTCACCCTGAGATTAATTGTTTTAATTGCATAATAGGTCTTATGTATAATTCATAATTCTGTGTGTGTGTGACATTAAATTATTCTTTATTTAGAATCATGGATTAATTAATAATGTAATCATGTTTTGGTTTTAATGTATTTTGATTTATAAATACCCAATAGATAGTCTGTTCAGAAATGATCGTCTATCCAGATCAAATTAATAAAAATAAAAAAAAGTTTTTATTTTGTAGGCAATTTAAAGTCAACTAATGCAACCAGAGGTAGTGACTTTTTTCTATGAAATTCCTTAACACACTTGGAGCTATTGAATTTGAAATCCCTTTTGGCTCTTTTTTTTAGACTTAGTTTTCAAACTGTGTATGGTCTGAGCAATGGGGCAATGTTTTCAAGAATTTTGGCAATATTCCCAGAACAAGTCTTTGAGGAATTCTAGTGGAAGAATCAGTTAAAATGTTTTTGATACCTTTATCAAAAACATTTTAACATTCCCTTGAATGATTGTTTACCTTCTTGACAGCTTCGTCAATAGCTTTCTGTAGTTGTCTCTCATCCCTCACATCAACAATGCATGGCAGTGCCTTGCCTCCGAGGGCTTCAACTAAAAACAAATAATTCAGTCTAACTATAAATAAATAAGTGTCCAAAGGGTAGGTTGGCAACAAATGGAATAACAGCATTACTATAAATTTATCCTACATAAAGCCAGTAATGCTGGATGGTCACAGGGTAAATCAGATAAACATTCACCGCCTTATTTATAAACGCTGCTTAAAGTTAAACTGATTTAGCAACTGTTTAATCATACATTTGCGACGTTTATATGTCTCTTTAACTTTAAGAAACGTTTATGAATAAGAGGGTCAACATATAAAATAAATGGTTGTACAAAGATATCAAAGGCATCTCTGTATGTTTATCAATAAAAAATTGTTTTGACAGTTTACAAGAAAAGTCTATCAAGGTCAACGGAAGTTTAAAGTACATCATAATAAAATTTTGGAGGATAAAGTCTAATCCAAATAAGTACAGGATTTTATCAAGAGATTGTACATTTGTGGCTTAAAATAAGACTCCTTCAAAGTATGTTGTAATACTTTTTATCTGATTGTTAAACTTGTATTAGATAACACAATGCTATGATCGGCATGCCAAGTCTTCTATACTAGGAAGTATAATACTGGCACTCTATCATGGCTTGATATGATTGATTTTTTTTAAGACTTTTAGGTAATGCCAACTGCTAAATTTCAAAAATGCTTTTCTACTTTGCTGTACTGGTCCCAATAATGTCTACGACTTGAACTATAATTTACCGAATGGATAAGCTAATTCTTTATCATATGTCAGCTGCCGATACCACTGGTTTAGTATGTGATTACAGGCTAAATAAGAGAAACTTTCAATCAAATAGAATCTTGCAATAAATTATCAAGGCCTTATGTAGTGCAAAATGTTAGCTCTCGGTTTAGCAATCGTTATGATTATATCAGAGGTACAAAAATAGGTAGTATGTATCCTCATTATACAATAGATATACACAACTTTGAAGTGATAGTTTACAAAACAAAGCCATCTAGGTCAATTATCGGAAGTTCGAAGTCCAAAGCAATATGGAGGGCAAAGTCCAACTCATATAATTTCATATTTCATTAAGTGATTGGAGATTTATGAATTAAACGAGGTTCCTGGCTATGAATAGCAGGTATGCAAAGCTGACAAAGAAGATGAGTACACTTACTTTCTTCTGCGGCAGTGTAAATAGTTCCAGGCAGTTTAGGATGCGGCTCAGCTGTTTTGGCGGCAATAACAACGTTGGCACCATCCTTCGCTGCTTTCAAAGCAATAGCCTTACCAATACCTCGAGAAGCGCCAGTAATGAATAGCGTCCGTCCAGCCAATTTCCTAATTAAACAACGATATGGAAAATTAGAAGAAAGTAGAACACACAACTGTACAGGTTCCAAACACAAATATCTTACCCGGTGTTAGCCACTAAACTCATTTTTACAAGATTATTTTATTTGTATGTGAAAAGGGCAACGTTGTCAAATCTCACAACTGAATAAGAAATTCAGTCCGATGTTAGTTTTCTTTTTCAAAAGAATTCGCTTGACAATTGACAACTCAGCTTGACAACAATTTGACAACGTCAATGACCGATCAACGAACGAATGAATGAGTTGTTGTCTTTTTTGTCTTGCTCTTCTTGAGTTGAATGACGGACGGAAATGACAATGACAAATTGTTTTCCTGTGCTGCCCACAGAACATAAATTTACTCTAGGGAGGTGCTGCCAGCTTGGAATTAGTGGTCCTTGTTTGCCAGCGAGATGACTTTTTGCATAAAGTTATAATATTCGACTACTTCGTTTCGATTAGGTACTACTGGTGGAATTATTAGGCAAGTGGAGGTTATGGTAAGTAGTTTGTTTCGATCTTTATTTATCGATTGTGCACTCTTCATCCGATCAACACGGCCTACAGCCATGGTTTTGATTGCAGGAAACCATAACAGCAGCCATCAAGTGGGATCTACTAAAACTGATGCAATGTATAAGAATATAATAGCGCCAACTATCAACTTATTATTTTTATGACTTTATGACATATTTTTAAAATTCAGTAACACACAGTTAACTTTAGTGGGGATGACTTAGTTGAGGTCGCGGGAATACGCTGGATATGGGAGGACCGATCGTTGTAGCAATCCTTGTCGAGACCTATTTCCAGCTGTGGACGTCTTTTGACATTTGTGAGTATTTTGGAGAATGGAGAAACAGGATGGAAAGTAAGAGACTTTCCATCCATTGGGAGGAGCAAGATAACCATGATCTCTTAGTGTGTTACGTAGTAATCGTATGAAGGCGTTCCGTAGTAGTTGTTTTGTAGATATGGCATAGCAGTCGTCTCGTAACGTAGGGTCATCATTATGGACAATGATATTATTCTGCGTAGAAGTCGCTACACCCCCGTCAGGGGGGTGTGGCTGGCGAAGTCGGGGTTTCGCCCCTCGCCCGCGGAGGCTATACACGCGCGAACATCCTTTCCGCGAGACGCCGCACGAACTCACCCAGGCTCTCGATCTCGAGATCCCGTGAGATGACATCGTTCCTCAAATAGCGAGGGGCGTCTACTATTGCGCGCAGAGCAAGACTTTGTCGCGCGCGAAGGAGCTTTTTGTTCGTCTCGCTAGCGAGGGCGAACCAAGCGGGGGCGGCGTATGTCAGGATGGGGCGTACATACGTTTTGTACACGCCCAGCTTGACTCGCGTCGGGATTCGAGATCTGAGCACCGGGCCGAGTAGGTTGCGGGCGACCCTACCTTTTGCAGCGACCGAGCGGACGTATGGGCCCATGGTGAGCCGGCGGTCTATCTTAACACCCAGGTATGTGACCTGGGGCGACCAACCGACATCGGCTCCCTATAGTGTCAGAGATGGTGGGAGGCGCGAGTGTCAGACGACAATCGCCTGCGTCTTACCCACATTCACCGATAGCCGCCACTTAGACAGCCACTCGGGAAGCAAATCGAGTGCGCGCTGCATCTTGAACGCCGCGTGCTTTGCATTGAGCGAGGTGGTAATATACGCGGCGTCATCTGTGTACAGCGCGAGCGTCGCGTCTGAAGTGGTGGGGATATCGTCGGTGTAGCGTGAGTAACACGCCGGCGATATACAGCTACCCTGTGGTACGCCTGCCAGTACCGGTCGGGCGCTAGATATCGCGCCGTCGACCATCACCCTGACTGTCCTCCCTGTAAGGAAAGTGGAGATCACATTTACAACGCGACGGGGCGCGTCGGAGGTGGCCAGTTTGTAAATTAGGCCCTCATGCCATACGCGTTCGAAGGCCTTCTCCATGTCGAGGAATACTGCTATTGGATGTTCCTTCTTGTTAAATGGCTGTAAGAAGGTGCAGTACCCTCGACAATTGTAGCATCGTGCTATGTTCCGCCCTGAAACCGAATTGTTCGGGACGCGGCACAATGTGCGGTAATAAGTGTCACAGCAGGAGTGCATCGAACACCTTGGAGACCGTCGGCAATAATGTTATAGGCCGATAGCTCTCCGGCTTCAATATGTTCTTCCCCGCCTTAGGCAGCATAATAACGCGCCTTTCCTTCCACGAAGCAGGAAAGGTCCCCGTGCGCAGTATCGCCGTGTACAGGCGCGCCAGCGCCGCTACGATACGGAAGGGCAGGTGGCGCAGCGCCGCGTTGGCGATACCGTCGGCACCGGGAGCCTTTTTAAGCTTCGTGCGCTGGATGGCGCGCTTTACAGCGCCAGGCGAGAAGAAGATTGGGTCTTCATCGGGGGCTATCGGTGACGTGAAGTAGTCTCCGAGGTGCTTCTCTACCGCTGCGACATGCTCCCTGTCGTCGGTCGGGTTAGGGCGGAACTGACGCTCCAGGTGTCCAACGAAGACCTCCGCCCTGTCCTCCGCTACATATCTTAGCGGCCAGGGGTCGGGGTTAGCCGGTACGGGGGCTGGAGTGTTCGTGAGTTGGCGGCATAACTTGTGAACCGACGGCCAGCTGTCTGTCGCGGCGTCGATTCGTTCTTCCCAACACGCGGCGGTGTGTGCCTGGAGCTCGGCCTTCACCTTTTCCGCGAGACTTTTCCTTTTCTTGTTTGTTGCCACTGCTTGCGTAGTCGCCTCTTCTTGGCGATTTCCTTAGCTATGTTAGCCGGTAGGGGCGGCAATTGCCCTCTCCCCTCCGGCTGTACTACAGTCGCCGCCTCTAGGGCGCCCTGTATACAAGCAGTGACGTCGGCCGCCATAAGATCTACGTCCGCGGAGTCGGTGATAGGCCTAATCGGCGTGGTGATCTCCACTTTCTCCTGAAAGGTGTCCCAGTCCAGTGTTCGGCGTGGCGCTAGTGGCTTCACTCGGGTCGGGATACCCGATAGTACGACGAGTACAGGTTGATGATCCGACTGTAACTCGTCGTCTATTACTTGTTGTGTGACTTGGCAGTGTAGCCCTTGGTGGACTACTACGTCCAGCACATCAGGTATATGCACTGTGAAGTCTGGGTAGTGTGTCGGTGTCTCTGGGCCGGACACCGTGTAGCCACTTGCTTCCGCATCCGCAAAGAGTCGTCTCCCCTCGGTGTTCCCGATGTTCGGATTCCACGCTGGGTGTTTACAATTTAAATCCCCGGCGAGGAAGGTAGCGTGTCCGGAACGAGTTAACAAGGTCCATAGCTCTGTCAGGTCCAGGTGTGATGCGGGCGGCTTGTAACAAGCGTAAATGTCCATGTCCTCACCTGCTATGTGCAGCTGAACACCCAGCGCATAAAAAGTGTTAAGTGTCGGCGGGGGTAATTCTTCATGGACGACCCTTCGTCTAACTAGTACTGCCAAGCCGCGGTATGTACTTATGTCCGACCGTTCGTCCTTCCTGTAAATGAGATATCCCGGGAACTTAATCCAGTAATGTCTCATTTATAAGCGCCACATCGATATCCTGCTCCAGCAGGAGATGGCGGAGGGGGCGATCTTACACCTAAGGCCGCGGGCGTTCCAGTGGATCACCCTTAGCGGCCTAGGTATGGTACAAAGTCAGTAACGTAGCCAGGCCGTCAGGGATGACCGTCAATTATATTATATTATATTAACAGATATGTTATTTATAGGTACACTCACAAAACAACCGAAAAAACTGTTCGCGCGCAGCGGCAGCACACATACCCACTTTTCATTCATTTTACATTTCACTACAAGTAAAAATGATAGAAAAGAGATGACTTGATAAAAACAACAAGAAAAAAGAGACAGCTAGTGTTGTCAATTCAACTAAGCGTATCACTCGTCGCCATGCGTGTCGCAGACTAAGTCAATACGTCCCAATTAGGACGTTTTCGAGTCTTCACGATTGCGCGCTCACAACATATCTATAATATCATTGATTACAGACGTCTGGTAGGTATGACTTAGCAGTTGTCTCGTAAAGTAGGCGTCGTGGTAGGCGCCTTGTAGGTATGACTTAGCAGTCGACTCGTAACGTAGGCTTCGTAGCAGCCGTTTTGTAGGTATGATGTAGCAGTTGTCTCGTGAAGTAGGGGTCGTGGTCGTGGGAGAAGTCTGGTAGGTATGTAATGATGTAGCAGTGTAGCAGTCGTCTCGTAACGTAGGCGTGTAGCAGACGTCTGGTATTAGGTATGACTTATTAGTTGTCTCGTGACGTATGCGTCCTAGCAGACGACTGGAACAAGGTATGACGTAGCAGCCGTCTCATATCGTACTATCGTAGCTGTCGTGTCGTAACTTACGGTCGTAGCAGATCTGGTAGGTATGACGTACCAGTTGTTTCGAAGCAGGTGCTCCCTTAAGAAAGGGGGCGAGTGAGCCCAGTAGCGTAGCGTGTGGGGGGGTGAGCCGCGGGGTCATGGCCCCGGGCGGCACATAAAAAGGGGCGGCAAGCGCCGCAATTAAAAAAAACTACGCCCCCTGCAGTGATATATGGCGTCGACGAATTAAGGGGCGAATTAAGGGGGATGCGCTAAGGTGGCCCGCAAAATTCAATTCGGACATAGGTAATTTGCTCTTTTTTAGTCTGGGTCTGTTACAGCTATGAAAGCCCGTTTGATCTAGAATTCGAATTAAGGGGCGAATTAAGGTGGATGCGCTAAGGTAGCCCGTGAAATTCAAATTTTCTTACGTTTTTTGCAATTTGCAGGTCAGTATCAGGTTGTGTGTTGATCTAAATATTATTTGCGACCGTAACAAACATGGATTTACAGAATTATAAACATTATAGAATCAGCAATACAATCCTCTAAGTTCATGAAAGTGCATTGAACGACGAATTCATGAAATAGTCATTCAATGCACTTACATGAACTTAAGGAGTTGTATTGCTGATTCTAATTCTGTAAATCCATGTTTGTTACGGTCGCAAATAATATTTAGATCAACATTTGTATTAATCTAATTTATCTATATTGGCAATCGAACATGACGTACATATTGACATTGATAATTTCATACAAAATTAAAGAATAAATGTTACTTATTTGACTTTTTACGAATTTTCTTGACTAATGTTGAAAATAGGGGGCGGAGAATTTTCGGTTAACGCTACGCCACTGAGTGAGCCACACTTTGCCTGAACCGGGAATTGAACTCGGGCCCGCGCGTTTAAAGATCGCGTTTGCCACCAAATGACCATAGTGTGGCAGTATTGTTTAGTATTAAAAAAATTAATAAAATGACAATTTAAGATTTGAAATACATTTATTTTTGTGCATCATTTCATAACCCCACTCTTGCTAATTTCTAATGTACAACACCAGATAGGGTGAATACATACATGATAATCTAAAATAAAACTTTAAATTATTTATATCATAAGACATTCAGTTAGGCTTTTAAAAATTGCAATATATCTTTTATCTATGGCTCGAATCGTTGATAATTTCTTTTACATCTTTATATTCTTTTTATAATTCTGTTCTAATTTACACTCCCTTTTGTACACAGCAATTACCTACAGAATTTACAATTACTTTACAGTAAAATTATTGTAAATTACACAAATCTTGAGTATTATGTTTTAAATTAACAATCATTCAGTCCATTCATAATCATGTCAATAAGATAATATACTCATTATAGAATAACAAAATATTTTGTTGAGAGATCTAAGTATTAATTATTAATAAAAATAATCCTACAGCAAGTAGGAGATGTTTAGGGAAACAGTATTTTTTGGGACCACTCATATTTTCTGTCAATTCATACAATTTTCGTAAAAGTAGATAATATTTACCCAAACTAATTTAAAGTGGAAACAAAAGTTATTTACAAAATAACTTCTCGACATTCGCACAATTTAAATTATAAAATATATCTACATAATTAATTTTACCGATAGATTACATTAGTTTTAAATTATTTACACTTATTCTACGCCTATATAGGTATTCGACAATAAACTGTTATTTTATTTGCATAGGATAAGTAGTTCTAATGATGTTAGTGTAGGTACCTACCAAAGTAGACATTTAAGCCGGTAGCACACCCACGCGCAAAATCACAGCAACCGAAACCGCAATAGTTCAAATGTATGTTCCGCTACTCAAATCGGATTCGCGTAGCGGAAGTTCCGCTACTGCGGTTTCGCTGCTATTGTTTCACATCGGAGGTTTACTACCCGGTTAATAGATGCGGACGGCGGTGGTAAATAAATATCGATGAATATCTAGGAAAGTTCTGTTCAGGATGAAGTAGGTAATAGGTACTTACGCCGATCGTCCACAACGCTACTCAAAAGTAACTGGCTACTCATTGGTGATTAGAGTATGTAGGTACAGTGCGTTTCATCAAATAGTTCCTATGCCGTAATGTTGGCTCCACTGTTGTAGGACGAACACGAATACGCTACGGCGCTACCTAATAGCACAAGTTAGCCAATATTACGGCACATGAACTATTTGAAGAAACGCACTCTACCCGACATGATACGTTTCAGTAGGACCGTCGATGATGGTTCTTAGTTTTCATTTTCATTTCACCATGTTCCTATAGGTTTATGGGATAATCAATCTGTCCGTTTATCTTATTGCTTTTAAATAACTCGATAAAGAAGTTAGAATAGTATCATGGAATATGTAATAAAATGTAACCCTGTTTACCTCAGAGATATGATTTTATCAGTAAGTATTATTTTTCGAAAATAATCAGGCACTTTGATACACGTTGTACGAGTTCATTAGATAAAAAATAAGTAAACATTATTCGTTCGTTTTACCAACGAAAACAAGATTTTTTTCTTTTCTATTTTCAAACCCGATTGTTTTTTTAATTTGTCTTAGAAGAGGAATGAGTTTTAATGATTCTCTATGATATCTGAATAAGATTTTTTTTAAGGTACGTCTATGACCTAAGATAGTTTAAATTGATCGATAGAACTACATAAACAGCACGATAAGAAGTAGAAATTCATCTAAACAGGAATAGCTATCTCGTTAAGCATAAACTCTATACCAGTCTAACAAATAATCCATGGAAATCTGATAGAGACATTAAAGCGATAATATTTTATAGTGAAAAGCACCATAAATTCTGTTTAAATATTTACTATTATTACTCACAACTTTCACTTAACTATTTAAAGCATTAACATAATCAGAATTGGCACCAAAATGAAACTAATAAAGATGTAAGTCACTGTAGAAAGTAAAAAATCTTCTTATCAAGGAAGGAATCTTAAATAATTGACCAAACGATTACCGATTGCAGATAGGCAGAAATAATAATTGTAATATTCATTCGTCCCAAATTAAAATAATAGGCGGTGAAGTTTTCAGACGACTAAGTAATTTCTTGTCTTATTTACAAGCGCTATCTACCTTCCTACGGTGACTAAGCAATCCAGCTATAAATCCTATGCCACAAAAAAATATCTCTATTCCTTTGCATAGTTTAAAATTAAGACCCGTTCAAATGTACGCGGGTTGTTTGGCAGAATGTTGCAGTGCTGCCAACACATCGTGTTTGAGCCTGACGTACAAGCGTCCCTTCCTCCACGGATTTTGAAGTTGAAGGGGTCTGAAGTCATCTCGGAGGCATCTTTCGCGGGCGCCTATGACAGCTACAAGGCAGAAGTCTTGTAGTTTCTCTGGACCATAAACTGGGCCAGCTTTGCCTTTGAGCACGGCGGCCATGTTAAGTTGTTTGACAACTAGGTCGATGACTTCCCGCGCCGACGTGCGCGGCGTCACGTGCAGCTTGAGTGAGGTGCCCGCCGCTAGGCCGGTTTCGTATGCAGCAAATACCTGGAAAAAAAGATATGTATCAGTCATGCATTCGTAAATACAGGTTGATGTTACACGCATTAACATAAATGCTATTGCAGATGTGTACACATGATGTCGCTTCATTAGACACAAAAAAGTTAAGTAGTGGGTACTTAACTTTTTTTTGTGTGCGTAATTATAACCACTTCATAACTTATTTGAAGAAACATTCCACTAATTAAGTTTTCAAAATCGTTCCATTTTAATTACTTTTGCAATACTTATTTTAATTAAAGTGACGTCTGGAACATGTACCTGCAGTATCCCGGCCTGGTCGGGCGTGCGTTGCTCCGGCCCCTTCACATCCTCACTATCCCTCTTCTCATCAGTCTTTGGAACTTTATTGTGATACTCTGCATCCTCCTGCGTCTCCAACAAAGGCTGACGTTTGACGCACAAACTTGCCTTGGCGAACTCCTGTCCCGTGTCAGTGAAGTCTACTTCTCCTTTCACGTTCGTCATACTCTTCGAAGCTATGACGCTACAGGGGCTCCTATAGTGCTTCCCCTGAGGACGGACTTTCAAAGGAACTGTTGTTAAAGGACAAGTCTGACTCTCTGAGTCGCTTGACAGGCTCTGGGCGGATTCGGAGACATTACCCTTAGAGGTTCTAACGCTTATCATACTTCCTGGGTAGTATCCTCCTTTAACAGTAAGGAGAGGACTCGATGTGGTGGAACTTGCGTTAATACTGTGAGGTCTCGGCTTCGGCTCCACATTTTCGTTCTGGAGTACAAGGGTATCTTCGCTCCGTGATGGCGGTAAACGATTGCTACTAATACTATTATGAGAACCAGCCGACGATTTTATGTCAAACTGCGAATTGCTACTCATATAATTATTGCTTATAGCACTGGATTGCGTGTACTGGGAGTCGGCACTGCCTTTTCTAGGAAATTTGTGAGTTTCTGGGTTCAAGAATTGTGAGCTGCATAGATTGAGCGTAGACACTGATGTCTGGCGAGGAGAGAGGCTTAATTGTTGTTCTGATTTACTGAACTCTGGGTGTAAGTTGGCATGGTTACCGTTCCCAGCAGGACCAGGCCATGACCCCCTGCCAGGGGACGTTTTAGTTATTTTCCCATCTCTCGAAGGTATTTGAAGGAAGTCTTTAAACTTGCTATCTGTCTCATTGATCTCTGCAGGGTTCTCTGTAGACTGTGTTGGTGTCCTGTCAAAAATGTATTTGAGCAATATTCCAGAACTGGGCGCAGCCTTGTCTTTATCTCTCGCGAAACCTATCAGGTCCATGAGCCATCGTTCTGCCTTCCACACCGTGTTCAGGTTATTCTGGAGATCTTCCAGTTTGCTTAGTCTCTCTTTGGCTGTCTGCAACTCAGTGCAGGAGAACGCCTCTCTATGAGAATGGGCGGCTAAAGCCACGTCCAGTTCTAGAACGCAGCTGAGTTTCGAGTATTTGTTCAGAATGTTCGTGTGATACGTTTGCAGGTGTATCATTTCGAAAGCTTGTATCGGTAAGCTGAGCAGATCTCCCTTCTGTAGGAGGATTTCCTTCTGTCCTGGCACTGAACATGCTTGCTCTGCCGGGGGACATATCATGACGAAGCTGACGTCATTATTCAGTTCAACGACCTCTAGGTCGTATATTCGGTGGGCAATGACGCTTTCGATGGGGATCTCCATTTCCTTGAAGAGTCTTCGTGCGCCTGAAGCGATCAGATCGAGGAATATTTCTTGAGATTCTGAGGGTTTCTCATGACCGCTGATAGCGAGGCTGTTGATTGCTTGTGAGTCATCGGATTTTCCAGATTGGTTCTTTAGGTGTTCCCATTCTTCTCTGTAAAATATAAATACAAGATTTGCTTAAAGGTTAGGCATCAAAACATTGTCATTTTGACTATGTACACACGGCTACGCATCAAGCTATACATTTCCAGTTTAAGCTGACCTCGCATTGTACGGAAATCCTATACAATGCAAGTTTATGCGAGATCAGCATTAACTGGAAATGTATAGCTTGATGTGTAGCCGTGTGGATCTACTACACTGGCTCTTTTAAAGAATCTTGAATAAGATGCAAACGATACTTACGCAGACACATGTGGGTTGTCCCTGACGCGAGTGTGTGGCGGTACATTGGGTGTCCGCGCAGGCGCAACTATGCGCACTACTTCTACTGATGACTGCAGCTTTAGGTAGCCCAAGTATAACCCACGGGGAAGCTGGACGCGTGATACCTGTAATGAGAGGAGAAAACATTAATAAGAGGATAAAATGTATGGTTCTTACTGGATTAAATAAAAAGACTTTGTACCTTCTGTTTCTGAAAGCTTTATTAAAAACAATCATTTAGAATGTTTTTTTGGAAACAATTCAGTAAGAGATGAGCTGGACTTCTTCAATAAAGATTGGTCCTTAGCAGCTCTGGGCAGAGAGAGGTGGAAAGAAAGTAGGGAGGTCTTTGCCCAGCAGTGGGACAATAAAGGCTAATAAAAAATAATAAAAAAATCTGTAAGAAATCCAGCAAACCAAGGCTGAGGCAAAATTCTGCTTTTCGAGTTTTCGGCTATCCTACAATTTTGCTGTTTGGTCAATCTATCAGAGACTATTAACATTTTTGTATAATCACGATGTAGCCAAGGGTTCTTTACCAGTACTCCAACACTTGCAATATGAAATCAATCCTAAATCATTCTCAGTCTTAGAAATATTCAGACGGTCATTTACCTCCTCCTTCTGCGAAGCAGTAATGCTCACGAAGAAGGAGGCGGGACGCGTGAGGGAGAGGCAAAGTTTGCGCCCTCACGCCCCTAACCGCCGCCGCTGGAGACACCCTGGGCGTCGGGAGTCCCAGGCGGATTGTCGGCCACCATAGGCGCGGGCTTGCGGGGGGCGAGCGATGGGTAGCTCGCCGTCCGATAAGGACCAGGCCCGGGTCGATGGCGCGTCGTGTTCCTCGCGCGCCTCAAAGGGATGTCAGCACACCTGACGGGGTCCGCTAGGACCGATGCCTGCCAGGGTTGCGGAATAGTCCGAAAGGGATACCGGGACCCTTGGCAATAAGCAACTGAAGGAACATGTGCTGTGTGGGTGGGTTTTAGTCAGTAAAAGTCTGACAGGCCCTTCCGCTCCGCCTGGAGCGGGAGAAGTCATTTGATGATTTCCCAGAAGAAAAAAAAAACCGTCATTTACCTGATGATAAGCAATCTGTTCATGAACAGAAGCCATGAGCAGCTCTCCAATAGTATTATCCTCGCTGAGCACTCTCCTGCGCAGGCGCGACACGGCCGCCCAACGCGAGTTCAGCGCTGAGACTGACTTCACGGACTTGACGCTGTTCACGCAGGACAGGACGATGGTGCCGTGGGAGTCCCGGAGTGGCTTGTGGTAGAGTTGGCCTGGACGGATATAAAAGATATAATTAATCGAGGGTACTAGTATCAAGATTTCATGATTACATCATCAGCGTATTTCGTGAACAAGATATAGAGGCGCTGCGATCAACAATATAGACCTTACAAAGAATTTAATATTACTTAGATCTTGCCCATAATGATACGCACGCGACGATCACTTTTGAATATGACACGGGGTAAGCCTTGCTTCCAGCATTACTGATTCGCTAATATTTCCAGTACACCATTACCTACTTATTTTCATAAGAATTTTTTCCTCAAAATACCCTTTTTTCATCCACATCTTCTTCTCTCTTTATCTATACTATATATTATATATAATATTATAAAGAGGAAAGATTTGATTGTTTGTTTGTTTGTTTGCATTGAATAGGCTCCTAAACTACCGAACCGATTTAAAAAATACTTTCACTGTTAGGAAGCTACACTATCCCCAGCTGACATAGGCTATATTATATTTAAAAAAAAAATAGGGCTCCTTACTAAAACTCCAATAATGTTACCCAAGGTGTAACAAAAATTACCTAAAATAGCCGTAGATAAGTACTTATTGCTACCCGTGCGAAGTCGGGGCGAGTAGCTAGTGATCAATAAACTGACACGTACCTAAGTCCTGTATACAGAGTGCGGACTGCATCTGCGCGGCCGCCGTCAGCAGCTTGAGTCGGAAGTGAATGGACGAGGACGTGTGCTTCTCCATGTCCGACCGTAGCGCCTTCACGTCATCCCACGAACATGATACCTGGAATAGAGGAGATTAATTTTACTTTTAACTCAACGTGTAATAAAATACAATAAAAGGTAGATATATTTAGTAACCTATTTGATGTGTTTAGTTTCTCTGCGTAGGTACGGCGCTCGGCGTGGCAACACGTCGTGTTCGGGTTCGCGACAAGTCAATCGTCCGTCTTCAGGAGAGGGTGAAACACGTGTCGATTTCTTACAGAGTTTTTTAATGAATCTTTAGGAATAGTTAAGCGGTATAGGTTACTAAATATATCTACGTCTATTGTATTTTATAATGGATTTCCAGAAAGTCATGCCTGAATCAATTAATTGTCTACGTGTAATCTTCGTGCACCCTATTAGATGTCTAGATCTAGATGCTAGGTCGAACAATATAGATGGTTGGTTAATATTTTCACCATGGTATGGGTCGTAATATTTTCACAACAACTAAATGTAAACGTTTATAAAGTAAATAAAAAATAAACCGTCCATAAACAGAGTTAGCGATATTTGTACTTAGTTATTTTGGTTATAAAGCAAGTTTAACATGTCTTTTTTTATTGAATTTTATACCTTTCCTCAATAAAACACAACTGTAATAAAAAACATAAAAAATAACTTTGTTTACGACACCATATTGTGTATCATAAACTTTGAATTGATAATTTATTGCTTTTTCCTGGTGGTAGGTACGGATTTATCGCGAAAGTTTTACTCTTTTTGGCAACAGCCTTAAATATAGCATAAAATGATCCGGGACATAGTAAAATTTTGAATTAAATAGGTGTAATACGTACATCATCATATCATGCATAGCATGTAGTAGTCCACTGTAAGGTATATATGTCTCCAATGTATGCCATTTGTTCAATCCTCAGTTACTCTTATACAGCTGCTGTCAGCCGCCATGCCCAGCGAAGATCGTAAGTCGTAACTCCATCTGGCCTATAAAATGCTGGTTCGAAATATTTTCCCGTAAAAAAGTATGTTACCTTCATGAGCCAATGGAAGTCGGTGTAGATGCAGGTGGGGTACGTCTCGTCCACTTCGATGACCGGCAGGAACTCCTCGCTGGTCACCAGCACTTTGTCCTCGTGGTATAAGATACAGGCTAGGTATACGCCCCTGAAACATTTAAATAGGTACGATATTGAAAAAACTGGAGATTCGATAATTTTTAGAAAGTCGGATTAAGGGAAGAACGGCGTAATCAAAATGAAACTAGTAATGGTCTCTTAGTTTTGGAGATAGACCCTTATTTGATTTGGAAGGCGCTATGTGGTCTACTAGCTTTTGCCCGCGGATTTGTCCGCGTGGAGGTCGAAAATTATTCCACGGGAACGTACTACCGGGATAAAAAGTATCCTATGTCCTATTTCAGGTCATGGTCTACCCATTTGCCAAACATGTAAATCCGTTTTTATCGTGAAAGAGTAACAAAAAAAAAACTCACTTTCGCATTTACAGAATTTAGTCAGGATTATGTCTTAAGATGACGGAACTTATTCTGTGCACGAAAACTGATTAATGTGACCAAAAAATCACGAGATTTGGCTCATAAAGATCACTATCATTATCATTCAGCTTAAGACGTCTATTGCTGAACATAAGCATCGACCGATTCTGTGTTTCGGGAATCCAGTAGTTTCCTGCGACTTTCACCAGGTCTTTCTTATGGCTTACCGTACCTAAATTAGTTTTCGAACGAACAGGACATACCTCCTCAGATTCTTCTGGAACTTGCTCGCGGCAGTGAAGAGCTGTCGTATGGTGGCGGTCTTCTTGCGCGGCAGGCGCGCGTGCGGCGCCAGCGGCCGCGCGCGCGCGCCCGCCGCCGCCGCGCTCAGCGCCTCCAGCGCCGCCGCCGCGCCGCCCGAGCCGCGCGCGCCTCGCGAGCACACGTCGCGCCAGCCTGGGACAAGCATACATTCATGTAATTCAAAACATGATACATTTGATGCTGGTTTGAGGGATCTCGATGGCCACGACCACGAGCAGTAGTTGCAGCGACCAGGTAAACTATATAAAACCGATACGAATCGCTCACTTGGTCGCATCGGCCAACTAGCCGCAGACCATACAATACCACTAGACGGCCACGATTGGCCGGACTCGTGGCCGTCTAGCGCGCGAGATCCCTTAGAGTTGGGAAACAGGCCAACGGCCGTAACAATCGACACCTATAAACTGAGGGATTTGGCATATTCGTTCATGTCTTTTATATCTTGTTTATAAGACTTTCCCAGGTAAGCTGTTTGGCTAGAAGCATACTAAAACTAAAAGTGTACCCAAAGAGTAGCGATATAAGTTTTATAACGACAACATAATTATCTTGATAATCTCTACGACTAAAATGATTATGTAATTTTTTTACCATAACTTAATCACTAAGCCGTCGCAGTGCTTGGGAGACTTCATAATTTTACAAAATAGCATATAGACCTTCAAAATATACTCACTGCTAGGAACTACACTCCTGGGCACGGACACGGTATACGTCCCCCACCCCTTGATATTCCCCGCAGCCGCCCTGAAGAAGTACCGCCGGCCGCGCGTCAGGCCGGCCGCTAGCACACGCGTACCGCTGTTGGTACCGGACGACGCCACCTCGCGGCAACCGCATACGTTTGAGAAGTCGGCGCGGGATGACCATTCCACTGTGGGTTGATAAGACGAAAGATACACAATCAGATAAATAATCTTGTAAATAGTAGAGTAGAGTTCTTAAATCAATTCATCATCTGCCTAGCCTTTTCCCAACTATGTTGGGGTCGGCTTCCATTCTAACCGGATGCAGCTGAATATCAGTATTTTACATGGAGCGACTGCATAACTGACCTCCACAACCCAGTAACTGGGTAATACGATACCCCTTGGTAAGACTGGTTGTCAGACTGCTGGACATAGGCCTCTCCCAAGCTTTGCCACAACACCCTATCCTCCGCCTTCCGCATCCAGTCTATCCCAGCCACTTCCTTAAGGTCATCTATCCATCTATCTTGCCGATACGCGGTCTAGTTATTACAATATCCTTCATGTCCAGGATTGGCATCGTTATTAACAACATAATAGGCAGTTCTGACCATACCAAACTGGAGCCACCTCAGTGTGTAGATAATTCTATAACCTATTATAAAAAGCGTTCATTGAATGTCAGGGATAAAAATCAACTTACCTTTATACTTAGTAATGATAGGCAGATCCTTAGGAACAGGCTGCATGGATCTAGTGTCCTTCAACCGCACTGTGACTGCATGTGCGCCACACACTTCGAGGTCTGGGGGTGGAGGCGCCGGCGGCACCCGGGTCTGTTGCCAGCCTACGACGAGACGTCTGGAAAAGGAAATTAAAGTATTAAGTATTATTTTACTAGCGTTCCGCACATGCTTTGTACGGTTTTTACGACTTAACAATACATGAAGATGATTAAACTAAGTTAAATAATAATGTATAAACCTTCCGGAATTAATTCTATAAACGATGGTGAAAACCTCATCAGAATCTGTTGCGTAGTTTAGAAGAACAACGCGAACATACAGACAAACACGAAAAGCGACTTTAATTTCTATTATGTATTGATATGTTTTTATGTACTTGTATAGATATACATAGAAAACAATTGACGCTAGTAAGGTATTACACCACTCTTGGTCCAATAGATGCTCGTTGGGTTACACTTACCTGCCCACGAATAGTGTGGGCAAAGGATTGGTGATAGCAGTTTAGTCAATAACACACAAGGGGGCACCGTTTTTATTATTTTGAATTTGAGCTTATACGACAAAGGTACTTGGGGGAACCTTTGGGGGAAGGAGTCAGAGGGCCTAGACAAGTGACAATCGCTTCGAAAGCTGACAAAGATTGACATCAGCTTTTCGAATGTCAGTCCTATACATTATATATTTTGCCTTTTCCGTCATCATTATCGCTGATAGAATGTCACCTTGTCTAGGTAATATTTGGGTATAATTTGCTATAATAAAGTAATACCTTCTCCGATCCGAAAAGGGCACATAGGTACTGCAATAACATACTACCAACTAAAATGTAATAAAAAGTCTTATAACTATTGAAAATACAAAGTTATTGCTTTATAAAATTCACATTTTTAGTACCAAAATTATTACCTTAATTTCATTAAAAATTTCCTAATTTACAACAGGGGTCATAACTCATAAGTTATGACTTTAGACACCCGCTAAAGGATGGCCGCCCGCGCCACATGTAAAAAACCGAGTAAAATTCCCCATTTAAAAAAATGCGTCGACTTTATTTATCTTTTTTTCTGAAAATTACCTTATTATTATATATACTTAAATATATACTTATATATACTTAATATTATTATTACTTAATTCCTTTGCACGTTTTTGACATGTTGTATAAAATAAGATTGGGCAAGTTAGATCGTTGTCTGCACCAGACTACGCACGATTTGGATGCATAGGTGGACAGAAAGATAACTCCTTTACAACTGTAGTAGTTTATCAAAATATATTTAAGACTTTGATGGATTATAATATTGTCACCATCATTTTGATGCGAGAAATCAGCAGTTTGATGAATAGGTACGCCTGTAAATGCAGACGATGTGCCGCGATTGAAAAGATAATTTAAATCAAATATGAGATAGTATGGAATGCTTTCTTTCACAATGAGCAATGATGTCATCTTTATGATAACATATATCTTCTATCTGTTACTAGAAATCTGTTACAAGGCTCTTCAGAGACCATTTTACTTTAGATAACATAAGAATTTACATTATTATATCGGATCATCACGCGATCTTTTTCTTTTACTACTTCATTACACGTTACCACAGATGAATATAGAAGTTCACTCCACAAAATCATTTAAATAAAAAGCGACTCTTGCTACGACACAATAAAGTGCAATTCTGGTCGCACAGCGCTAATTACCTACAGTTGTATTCACCTAGAAGTTGCCTCTTTCTATACCGCATAACTCTTAGATCTTCTGACTAAGTTTCATTCACTAAGTTGGCGCGACAATACGGGCCCACCGCGTACTTGTAGCTTCATACCTAAAATGCGGAGTGAACCATCTGTATTCATCTGTGACGTATAACCCCAATTAATGACTACATAAATAATTTCTTTTTGTATATTCATGGTTCATGAATATACAAAAACTCATTTTAATTGTAAGTAAATATGCAAGCTAAGTGATTTGGTCACTATTTTTACTTGTATCTGTGGTTGAATATATAGTATGTTATCTAACGAAGGGTGTTCCCGTTAACCTGCAATAGTATAGCGTCTATACATGCTAAAAAAATATGACCATATTATACTATCCATACTAATATTATAAATTCGAAAGTAACTCTGTCTGTCTGTATGTTACCTTTTCACGCCTAAACCACTGAACGGATTTCGATAAAAGGCATGGAGATAGATGGTATCCCGGGGAAGGATATAGGCTACTTTTTATCGACATACCATGCGGGCGAAGCCGCGGGTGGAAGCTAGAATACCATTAAAAAAAAGTTTATTTTTATTTTTTATAGTAAAATATTCACAACAAATTTAAATTGAATATACATGCACACTTGTATTTCTACGTAGAAAGTGTGACAAGTGTGCGTGTATAGAGTGTTTATTTTCCGTATCAATTTAATATTTTTTGTGAAAATTTCACAACATACATTAAAAAAAAAAAAAAAAAAAGGTTTTTTTAGCATCTTTGGACGCTATAGGTACTATTTCGTGTTAATGCTGGGAACGCTCGTTGTTAGTTAAAATACTGTATGTCTACCGTATTATGGCTTTACAAGCCAGAAAGAACTTACTTGAGGGTTCTGACTCTCCTCTCCCAATGTTGAGCTTGTTTGTCTTTCTCGGAACCAGTGCCGCCCGCACACCCTGTTGTACCTGCTGCTTGATTAGCAGCTGATGACCTGTAACATGCACAAAAGAACACTTAAGTTCCTGCACTAACATTCAGGCACCATCGAGGCTACGACCTGCACCTTACTTGCGTATCACACTTACAATGGCGATGCTTTTTAACCGACTTCTTCAAAAAGGAGGAGGTTCTCAATTCGCCTGTATGTTTTTTTTTTTTTTTTATGTTTGTTACGCGATTTCTCCGCCAATTATGAATCGATTTTGATGATTCTTTTTTTGTTTGGTAGGTCATGCTTCCGAGGTGGTCCCATATAAATTTTATTAACTTTTCTTGCGTAATTTTTGAGTTAGCTTCAATATTACGTATTTTTCCCACTTAGTTTATCTAGACGATATCCTGTTTGACTCCTTCACTGTTATTTACATAGCAGGTAGTGGTATTCGGATTTGTGTGGGGTAGGTACCACAACTAAAAAGTGAAAAATAAAAACTTTTTACAAAAAAAAAACAACCGACTTCCAAAAAAAACACTAAAAAAGTGAAAAATAACTTTAATTTCGGAAGTCGGTGGCAAAAAACGGAAATTGAAAAGCAAAGACACCGACTTCCGAAATTAAAGTTATTTTTCACTTTTTTAGTGTTTTTTTTGGAAGTCGGTTGTTTTTTTTTAGTTCGACAATTCAACAATATTCATTGTGTTATTAACGTTGTCGAGCGGACGAATTTTTCAAACTTAAGAAGCAATGGATAGTTCTTCAAAATAGTTGTAGTTATATGAGTTGTATAAGCAGGTCTAAAGGAGGTATAGCGTAGACGACACGGTTGGCGCAGTGTCTGAGTGTCTGAGTGTAGTGTTGGACTGCTGCGCAACGTGTCGTGGGTTCGATTCCCGCACGGAACAAATATTTGTATTATCTGCAAGTAGTTGTTCCGGGTCTGGGTGTTAGTGTATGTGAGTTTCTATGTTTGTAAACGCACCCACGATACAGGAAGAAATTCCTAGTGTGGGGCAACGATTTTTTTTCAAAAACAAAAAAAAAAAAAAAACCTTCAACGTAGATAGCGATAACGTAGATATCTTCAAAACGTATAAAAAGCTGCACCGAAAGGATTGCTTGTTTCCTTCAAACACGATAATACAGTATTTTTATCACGAAGCGAGTCGCGCTTTACTTGTGGTAACGAAGTGTACAAACATGATGTGAATGTGCTCTCGGTACCGTCCGAGACAAGGACGAATTCGGAAGTGTGTGTGTGTGTTATGTGCTGACGCTACTCGTCTTCACGCACACATTCACAGCATGTTTGTACACATTGTTACCACAAATAAAGCGCGCGTCGCTTCGTGATAACAATACTTTAACTAATTTCTCTCCAAAGCTCTGCAAGTAACGATTAGGTTACCAACTTCATCTAACAAAGAAGGTAAGCGATGAATCGTTTACCTTCCTTTGTTTGTACTTCCCTCCAAAGTTGTTTATCTCATTAATTCTAACATCAAGTTGATTAATATTCGCTGGCGGAACTTAAAATACTTCAACCTCTTGCTTTATAGGATTCCCCCTTTACCCCGAGGCCACACTTGCCATTTGGCTTTCGTTCTTATCTTGACAGCCCGAATTTTAGTATTCGGGCTCATGTTTTCAAGTTTTGTGGTATAGGGCTCTGCTGTGTAACAAAAGCATTTCATACCTGCTGCATGCATCCTCCCTGCAGGTCCTGTCAGGAGCACAGCCTGTCACCTCGTGTAGTTTGGACTCCGCCTCGCGAGCCAGCCGCCGAAGGTGCGTCCCCAGAGAATCAGAGTTTTTGACTGTAACAACGAAAGTTAGAATGAGGATTGGGACCGATTGGAACCTATTGGAGCTAACAGTCCCTTTAGTAGGTACTCCTTTATGGTAGAATTGTTGTTATAAAGTCTTTGAAGAAATAACTGGAGTCGGATGTACTCGTACAACCTGACCTTTCGCTAACTTATAATAATTTGTATGTTTTGCAAAAGTCGGCTGTGATAGTTATCATCTTGGTTCCAATGATGACCAACATTAAAAGAAACAATTAACTAAGCTCTTTCAAGTAAAAACCTAAAATGAATAAATGCTAAATATTTCACGTCATGCTCCCCAGACATCATCATCTATTTTGTTGTTGCTGTTCATATAACAACGCCTATTTTCAACCGACGAAAAAGGACAGTTAAAAAAAAAAAAAAGTACTTTTTGTACAAAAATCGATTTCGTATATCAACCTACATCAATAAAGTAAATCCCTTTACAAATCGCCAACGAAACCCCATTCCGGCAGTGTTATAATTTCTGACCATTCCCAAAGCAATTACGCCAACGCAAGTTAAATTCGACACAACAAAAGCCTCGTCATCATTGTATCTGATCGTTTGTATTGCCGAATGTATTCAGCTCAATCTGTTCAATTTCGTTCAGCTAACCACGGTTAATCGCCGAATGAAGCCCATTTGAATGGCGATCGCGTTTGCTCAACACAAAACCGATTAATTTACTACCTAACGATACCTGCATAATTGATTGTTGACGGATCGCGGACGTGTATTGATTTCCGTGATCCGTGCTTTCGTTTTTATGTTAATTTCGGGTATTTCGTGAACAAAATTAAAGCTCGATTGAGGGGTGGACTTAACAGACTTGAGTCCTAACATAATAAAAAGGAAGTACTTTATATTCAAGTTTTCATTTACGGGTTAAGCACAAAATTAGTAGGAAGCTGGGCTGATCGTGTCGGATGGTGCGAGAGCAAGTGCAACCCATGGTAGTAGAGTGAACCGTGAGATAGTCACTTTAAGTTCGACATAACCGTCCGTTCTCCCCAGACGAGAGGATTTCAAGAGTAAATTCCCACAGAAAAATAAACTGCTGACCAGGATGCGCTGGTCGCCTTCAGTACCTATCATAACTCAAAAAACATGTTAAGAATAATGACAATGAAATAAAATAATGATATCGTTATCTTTTCCTCATTACTAAATATTATTATCCCTTACTCAAAGCTCTCTAAGACCAGGTAAGGGCATCTTAAATGTAGGTAGGTACTTAAACGTCTTCTATTACAGCCGTGTTTGCTTCAGGCTGAGTAAAGGCATTATGGATCTTATTATTCATGATCATGGTCGCCTTTATGGTTGCTTTTAAAAAAATGGCGACAATATTTTTGTAATGCACATAGTAAGATCTATGTTTATGTTTCAGCGTAGTGGTTTAAAGTACTGCCTCGATGGTCTCGTGGTCGCAAACGCTACTTCTGACCATGAGGTCCTGGTTTCGATTCCCAGGTCGGTCAAAGTGTTGTTGGGTTTTTCTATCTGGAATGTATCAGTCGTAGTAGCGGGTGATGGCAATAGGCTCGCCTCGTATTACATGGATTTTAAATACAACTGGCAAAATGTGGGTGTACTATAGATAGGTACACCTCTGCCCAATCCTTTGGGGAAATAAGGCGTGATTCTATGTAATGTTGTTATTCATAATAATGGCCTAGTGCTGCTTTAAAAAAAAAATGACGATATTTAACGTACGTAATAGTACGTAGTGTCAATGTTTGAGTGGAGTGCTTTAAAGCGCTTTGTCACGCTTTATCGGGACTCCGGGGATATAATACTTCTCGCTGGAACAATAAACGTCACAATACATTTTGTGTTTCCGAACGAAATTATAGAACTTATTTAGGCAGTTCAGACAATTTCGGGTTTCCATCTCGGTTTTCGGATGATTGGAAAAAGTTCGTGAAACTTTGAATCTTCTAAGTAATAAAATTGATACAATATACTTGAAGTTTGGATCCATATTACATTGCGTGGGTGTGCCTATTTACGGTAAGACACCTGGCGGATTTAACTGCGAAACTTTTAACAGATTCGAAGTTTTTTAGCGACTCTCGGCGGTCGTAAGATCCATCGTCGAGTAGAATTGTAGATGGAGACGAACAAACCAATGTTGTTATATCTCATAATAAAATTATTTATTGTTCCTGAAAACCTTTTTGAAATAAGTGACTTATGATAACACGACCGATAATATCATCGTTATATGCTATATAACTAGAGCAAAAAAAAAACTCACCTAGAGTTTAAAAAACGCGAAACCCATTATGTCCGGATCCGGACATCGACTTAATTTAAGATCGATTCGGAAGACAAAAAATCATCTCAAGGTGTTTCCTCACCGGGACCATTCGCCTAAAATGTAAAGTTACAAAATCGAGCTTTCATCAGTGAGTGAGGCGAACTGAACATTACGGTGTGCAACCTGTAATGATACAATTCGAGCATTACATCAATGAGAGTGGAAAACCGAGCATTACAGTGCGCAATGACTGTAATTTTTGATACGACTTGTAACATCAATGCGCACCACTCGTTACATTACAGGCGTATGCTCCCAGTAAGCACCTTAACGCGTCATTGAACTAATCAAACCTACCATGAACTAGGTACTTATGTTTTTTTTCTCTCTCAGGAAAGTACATTTTTCTCCCTAGTACCTACATGTAGGTAGGTATATACTTAGGCCTGTTCGGTCATTGAACTTAACCCGTATTTCTCACGAGTCTGAGCTATAAAGTTTTAATACACGCTTTAGAAACATTCCATCAGCTATAAAATGCCTGAAAAGTAAATATATTCCCCTATACCTGAATATAATCTTGAAGCCAGGCGTCGCAAATCTAGTAAACGTTGGCTGTTTTACATATTGAAGGAATATGTTTGAGCTACACGCAATGTTTGGCCAACTAGAAGCGATATATACGACCTACTTTGATAGATATTCATAAGTTGGGAAAGAGACCGTTGTTTACGTATAATTAACGGACGGATTTAAGTTTAAATAGATAAAGTAAAAGCATTTTTAATACCTACTGAAAATTTTACGAATAACTTCGCTTATGATGCCCTCAATTTAAGAAATAAGCAAATCTAATATTATTTTTGAGCCATCATCTTTGCTTTTGAAAAGATCGCTATTATATGCTTACCTATACTCCATTTGAAATAAGATAAGACATTTAAACAAACCTTTTTACAGTCCGTTCAACTGATTTTGACTTCTATATATCTTCTTCTATTCTTCTAGGCATAAGGATGGCATTAAAAGCAAAAAAGATTACACAATACCAACTCTCTACTGCAGCTGTCATTTGTCATGCCAATAACGCAATAGAAGTCAAAATCGGTTGAACGGACTGTAAAAAAGGCTTATTTAAATGTCTAATCTTATTTCAAATGGAGTATAGTCATAATAAGTAG
The DNA here is from genome assembly GCA_948473465.1 of Lithophane ornitopus. Lineage (NCBI taxonomy): Eukaryota > Metazoa > Arthropoda > Insecta > Lepidoptera > Noctuidae > Lithophane > Lithophane ornitopus. Next base: position 4,197,492 of record OX419622.1, read on the forward strand.
GTAACCCTAGTTCTGTCTCCAGATGCATATTTCGAAAAGCTTTCCAAACATATTAAATATTTACCGCAGATTTTATAAAACATCGCACCAAAAATATTTTCACCTCTAAGTCCTAAGAAAGTGCTCTCCATCACGCTCCACATTTTAAGCTCAACATTTTCCTTTTAATCTCGTCGTAAGTTTATCTAAGTGTGAAAAATGCAACATCAAAACAAGAAGATCTTACTCATCCATTATGTAATAAAATGTGAGATAAAATTGTTATGCAGTTTGTTTTCTTTCTGTCTAATGATGATAGAGCGGGCCTCGAGTGACATACATATTCTTTAAAAGGTTTCGAACCAGACAAAATATGTATCATCTTTTAAGGAAAAAAATGGTGATACAAAATAATAGGTAATACCGCGGAAAGCCATAACTAAACACCGTAAGGACTATTCTTGCTTGAAGCTCTTGACCGCTTTAAAACCCGGGCGGTAGCAGATTTGGTCATGGGTTATGGGCTAGTTATGGGTTTCCGCGATGGTACGAAGGTACTTAGCAGACTCTGATGGTAACCTACACAATACAAAATGTTAAGGGGACAAGGGTACAGAGCTTTAGAGTTCTTACTATCGGCAAAAAGTCATCAGACAACCAGTAAAGTGCATTCTTTGATTGTACATCATTACCTACTGCCGACAGAAAACCACATTGCAATGAATGTACTTATGCGTACTTATGTAAGTTTTACGATAACTGTGTAAAAAAGAAAGAGCGCTAGAAAATTACGAAGAACACCTAATTTGATTGTAACATTACATATCACCCTTGATTGAAGCCCAGAATATTTTTGCGCCATTATTTTGCACTGCAAATATTTTTTCCCGAATATTTTAAAAGCAAATCCGATTCGCAATAATATAATGAAAAGAGTGCATGAGTGTCGCCGCACACCGACGCCTGTGAAACCAATATCATGATGCATTTTTGTATGGGCAAGAATACATCCCGTGTTTGGAAACCTCTTGTATACTTTCTGGCAATTTTCCCAATTTTTGGTGCAGTCCCGATATTCATTGCTCAAGGGTTTTGCAGTTAACAAGCTAAGAACTCTTCTGTCAATGTGAAGCTGGTTTTTGACGAGTCTGTTTTTTATTGGGAACTTATATTTATTTTGATTGGCAACTTGCGGATTTTATAATTTTCAACTTTTTTTTGGCGTACCCGCCTTCGTTATTCTTTCCGCATTGGTACCTAGTCTATAATTTTACCTTTCAAATCTCCGTCCTCATGAATATTTTTACATCTATATCTATACCCCATTTGAAATAAGATTAGACATTAAAACAAACCCTTTTACAGTCCGCTCAAGCGATTTTGACTTCTATACCGTAGGCATAAGGATAGTATTAAAAGCAAAAAAAAGTTACACAATACCAACTATCTACCGCGGCTGTTATTTGTCATGCCACCAACGCAATAGAATTCAAAATCGGTTGAACGGAATGTAAAAAAGGCTTATCTATACGTCTAATCTTATTTCAAATGAAGTATAGGTATACCGACATATTATAAATTAAAGTCCCTTTTCGTGTTTGTCGAGATTTTGATGAATTTGAGATTTTAAAGGTATCATCGTTCAGAGAATTTATTGCGGAAGGTTAATATTAAAGTTACATAAAAAGTCTTAAAAACGGAGCGGGTCGCTCGCTAGCAGGAAATAAACTCAACAAGTTTGAGTTTTTTTCGGCGATGCATGGCAGCTTCATGGCAGGAATATAAGATACCAATTTTCCCAAAAAAATATGGTCCAGATCGAAAGCCGAAAACACCAAATAAGTTTCACGAGCTCAGCTTTGAACATAGTTTCCTGGAGAAGAAGTAACCAACAAAGCCTTCACAGTTGCGGACTGCAGACTTAGCAACACATGTTCTGAAACTACCAAAGTTAGCTGGGTCACTCGCAGTCACACGTAGATCGATAAACTTCGGGTGTTCTTCGGCTACGCTCGGGTTTCGCCCGCGGCGATCCGACCGAGAACCCGGTATTTGGATTACTTTTGTTCTTTCCTATTTCCTCTCATCTCTCGTCCGTAAATAAAAAGTGGTATTGACATGTGAGGGTGCTTTGCCATTTGTCGGTCGAGCCGTAAATACACATGTATGTCAGTGGCTGTACATGGCTTTGTTATAGGAAATGTCAGTCGGATAGCTAGTGACTTAGATTTCTCTTATTTTATTGAAGCGGGAAAAAGGTTTCTTCCCGGACCAGACTTTTGGGGATAATAAATTATATTCCTGTAAAAATCTAACTGTAAGTACATTACGTGAAGTGAGCTATCAATAGTGTCAATCCAATCCGTGATGCTAAAGTCTGTTTTTTAGTCTCGTAGACTAATTTGACAGGTGCAAATGTCAAACTCCAAGTTGAAAAAACGAAGAACAATCACTTGAAATGTCAAATTAGTCTATGAGATTATAAAACAGACTTTAGCATCAGGTGGAATTTACAGCTCACTGCATCTAA